>JALIGW010000030.1:3808991-4026491 GCA_023053685.1 Diadophis punctatus similis | reverse complement strand
TGGTATTGGTATAAACATAAACATTAGCAAAGTAGGCACACGTAAATTAGGCAATAGGACAGTAGAACAGGGACGGTAGGCACGATGGTGCGCTTATGCACGCCCCTTACAGACCTGTTAGGAATGGGGTGAGGTTTAAGGTTAAAGTTTTTGGGGTTTGGGGAAGAAACCACAGAGTCAGGTAGTGCATTCCAGGCATTGATCACTCTGTTGCTGAAGTCGTATTTTCTGCAGTCGAGTTTGGAGCTCTTTACATTGAGTTTGAATCTATTACGTGCTCGTGTATTGTTGCGGTTGAAGCTGAAGTAGCCATTGACAAGAAGGACATTTCGGTAGATGATTTTATGAACTACGTTTAGATCAGATCGGAGGCGACGTAGTTGTAAATTGTCTAATCCCAGTATTTCAAGTCTGGTGGAATAAGGTATTCTGTTGCGAGTAGAAGAGTGGAGGACTCTTCTTGTGAAATATTTCTGGACTCTCTCAATTGTATTTATGTCTTTATTTATGTAAGCAAGAGGCTGACTCTGTAAACCGTTTAGAGAGGCCGGTAAAGCACTGTAAAGCGGTATATAAGTCTTATTGCTATTGCATCTACAGTATCTATGTCTCATCTCTATGTCTATCTCTCTGTCTCTCATGGTTTCTCCCCCCCATGTCTGTCTCTGTCTCCGTCTGTCTGTCTGTCTCTCTGTCTGTCTATCATCACCTATCTATCATCAGAATGCAGTATTGCAAGCTAACTCTGCCCACTGCCAGCAGTTCGATCCTGACCGGCTCAAGGTTGACTCAGCCTTCCGTCCTTCCCAGGTGAGTAAAATGAGGACCCTGATTGTTGGGGGGGGGGGGGAATAGGCTGACTCTGTAAACCGCTTAGAGAGGGCTGGAAAGCCCTGTGAAGCAGTATATAAAGAGAGCCGAGGTGGCGCAGCGGTTAGAGGCAGTACTGCAGGCCACTTTAGCTGACTGTGATCTGCATGTCAGCGGTTCAAATCTCACCGGCTCAAGGTTGACTCAGCCTTCCATCCTTCCGAGGTAGGTAAAATGAGGACCCAGATTGTTGGGGGCAATATAAATATACATTGCTTACTGGTGTAAACCACTTAGAGAGTGCTTGCACTGTGAAGCGGTATATAAATCTCACAAAATAAATAAATAAAATAAATAAAATATAAGTCTAAGTGCTATTGCTATTAGCCAAACAAAGTTGTAACTCCTGGCCATTGAGGTTCAGCGAGGTCCACCGTAGCTCCTCACGCCCTGCTCCGTTGGACTCCCCAACTTTTCTCCAGCTGTTTTCTTACGTCTCCAAATGACTTTGGGAAAAGTCCGATCCATGGAGTGGTGGACGGGATAGAAAACAGCTGTCTGTAAAATAAACCAGAGCAGAATCTACCAGCCAGAGATGAGACTGGAATTGCTCGGCAGAGATAAAGAGGATTTGTGGCTGGCCTCATCTGGGAGATGCCATTGATCGAGAACGAAAGGCAGAGCACAGACGGTGCCTGTGTGGTCTCAGCCGGGAGGAAGGGAAAACCTCTGCACAGAAGAAGCAGCAGCAGTGACGTCATCAGCCGTCCTGCTGTTGACACTCAATTCAATGTCGGAAGGGGAATTGGGCAAGGTATGATCGGTGGCCCCACCTTCTCCAAGGGCAGCACTGTCCTCCTCCTCCTCCTCCTTCTCCTCCTTCTCCTCCTCCTCCTCCTCCTCCTCCTCCTCCTCCTCCTCCTCCTCCTCCTCCTCCTCCTCCTCCTCCTCCTCCTCCTCTTCCTCCTCCTCCTCCTCCTCCTCCTTCCGGTTCAATTAGCCAAAAAAAGAGGGAATAATTTTTTTTAATGGAAGGATATGCCATATTGTTAATCTCTGGCATTGCTTGGATGCTCTAAATACAGGTAAATCTTTGGGTTGCGACCGAGATTGAGCCTGCCCATCACAGTTGTAATTCCTAATGGTTGTAAGATGGATTGGTTGAGGGGGAAAATTAGGGAAGCAGGAGAAAGGGAAGGAAAGGGAGGGAGGGAGGGAGGGAGAAGGAGAAGGAAGGAAGGAGAAAGGAAAGGAAAAGAAAAAGGAGAGGGGAGGGGAGGGAGGAAGGAAGAAGAGAGGAAGAAGGAAGGAAGAAGAAAAAAGAAAGAAGAAAGAAAGAATGAGTGAAAGAGAGAGAAACAGAGAGAGAGAAAGAAAGGAAAGAAAGAAAGGAAAGATGAAAGAAAGAAAGGAAAGATGAAAGAAAGAAAGAAAGAAAGAAAGAAAGAAAGAAAGAAAGAAAGAAAGAAAGAAAGAAAGAAAGAAAGAAAGAAAAAAAAAGAAAAAAAAAAGAAAAAAAGAAAGACCATCCATTTGGTAGTTGAAACCAGAAGTAATAGATCCTTTCTCTAGGAGGAAGAAATTCTGCCTTAATTTTGAAGAAAGAAAGAAAATTACAGAATTAGAAGCATAATGCTAACCTCAACCAGCAATGAACAGCATGGAAGAATCGATGGATCTGTGCAGGTTTTCTGAACGCTGAGTAGGGATGGGTAGACACAATTCCCAAGGCCGGGGACTTCAGATGCGGGTTTCTCCCAGATGTGCCAACATGGCTCTGCTAATAAATTGGAACTTTGAGGAATACTTTGCCTCGGACTCTGATTTAATTTTGGATGCTATTTGGAACCCTGACATATTTATTGTGTATAAAGAACACACACTATCCTGAAGCAGTTGGTATCTTGGAGTGAAGTGTCTCTGCGTGTCACAGATTTTCGACCAGCTGAAGATCAACACCAGAACACCCACTTTCACATCTTCCTCGACACAACCAACACCCAAGCGTTCCAGTTCCAAGGAATGGTTGATTCATGGGCCAAATTGCTGCTTCATCACTCTTGCACACACCAAAGGAAGATTGCAACTGTTCTTCTTGGCTTCCTCACCCCATCCCAAACCCTCCAAAACCTCAAATCCAAACGGAATGCCATTCCTTCCAACCCTGAAATGCCGAAAACCTTCAGAGGTCTCGCTCTGCGGATCAACATAAATGCCACACTGTCGAATGCCTCGCAACTACAACGGTTCGTGTCATCAAGAAAATGTCTTCCTTGCCACGTGAAAAAGAAATAAAACAGCCCTTCTCCCGATCCAATTTTCCAAGAGATATAGTGCGCATTTCCATTCCATCTGTTGGAAAAATCTGAGCAGCTGAGAAAACGAAGAGCTACCAGGCTGACAAGCCACCATTCCTCCATTGCATTTAACAGCCCTTGAGAACTCAGATGCTGAAAGCATAGCATGTCCTCAGCAAGCTGAAGCTTTATGAGGTGGGGAAGAAAGAGAAACCAAGAGCCAGGGAGTGAAGGCAGAGCAAGAATTCCCAATATCTGAGGGGCCGCCACAAAGAAGAAGGGGTCAACCTAGTCTCCAAAACACCTGAGCGCAGAAGAAGAAGCAACGGATGGAAACTAATCAAGAAGAGACGCAACCTAGAACTAAGGAGAAATTTCCTGACAGTGAGAACAATTAATCAGTGGAACAACTTGCCTCCAGATGTTGTAAATGCTCCATCACTGGGGAGTTTAAGAAGACATTGGACAACTGTTTGAAATGGTACAGGGTTTCCTGCTTGAACATGGGGTTGGACTAGAAGAACTCCAAGGTCCCTTCTTCCAACTCTGTTAATGGATTGCCCACCCTGTTGCAGGGCTCCAGTGTTGCATAGCATCAACCTTGCTCCGGTTGGAAATGAACCCCAATAAAGCCACCGACAACCAAAACCAGGAAGTCAGCACTCCAAGCCACCTTTGTGCAAAATAATACTTAATGACAATAACAGCAACACCATTTCACTATACCTTTTTTGGAGTTCTCATATTGTGCCACCAAACCCAGGCTAAGAAACGCCGTTCTTCCACCCCAGTCTGGCTTCTTGGAGACAAGCGGAGAGACGTTATCTTACTGTCATGGTCCTTAATCTGAAACGTTCTCTTGCTTCAAACTTGGATGGGATGCAGGAAAAATAAAAGAGGCCACTCCAGAGGAGGCTCACTTCCACACCCTTCAATAGCTGCCAACAGCTGTTCAAAAGAAGGCACGTTTTCTTGCAAAAAAAACCCCACAAAATCTTATTCCCCTGCAGAAGACCGTCAACAATCTTCTGGCTGTTCCTTTTTGAAGCTCTTCTTCCTCTTCTGGAGATCCAACTGTGGGGACTGTTGGAGATGCCAAGGCACTGGAGAATGAAACGTCCGTTGGGAATGAAACTGCCCCGACCAAGAATTGGGTAGAGATTCAGGCAGGCGAGAGTCTCCAAGTGTGCATTGGAATTCACGTCCCCTTCAACAGCTTCAGTCAAGAGTAAAACCTTCTCAACCAAATGACTCACCGTTCAGCTGATCTTGGCTACGCCTGGAGGTTTTATCCAGCAAGAGAGGGGAATAAATGACTGCTTTTATCTCATGATAGCAAGTGAACACCAAGGGGACTGTTTGACTCACCTGCTAGCCTTGTTACGAGTTACTCCGTGGATTAAGCAGACAATCCAGTTTTAACCAAGCTGAACAGTCCCCAAAGATGGTCTGTAGTGAATACGGCGAAAACAACGGATCCAAGAAAGATAGTTCGGAGTAGACCTCCCCAACACCATCACCCTTTCAGAAGCTGGGCGTTTCCAATTCAAGCGGAGAGGCCACCTACTTGAGGTTGAGGGCTGTTAGGACTCTGTCCAAACGGTTGGGTTGTTAATATATAAACAAGCCACCAATCTATGTTTGTATATATTTAAGTACCACAACTTTAAATGTATTGCTGTATTCTGATTGGCTGTAGTGTTCCAAGATTGCCATAAGAGGGAGCTAGAGAGCAGGTTCGTTCTCTCTGCTGATTCATTCGTGATTGACTTTGTGTCTGAGAGTGAGCTCTGTGTGAAGCTCTGTTACTCTTTGATAGTATCGAAGTGTTTGTAAGCTGTAATATCTTTGTTTGATGTTTAAGACAAAGGCAGGCTGGTAAGAAGATTATTGTACTTCTTGATATTGACTGACTGAACGTGTATGACCTGGACTGTTTAATTGGACTGTGCTATTTATCTAAAAGTAAACTATTTTACACTTTACACTTTAACGAATCTGTTTGTGATTGGATCATTACTCCTATCCACTGTTGCCAATCTGAAATCCTCCGTTTCTACGTGCATGTCCCTGATAACTCAGGGGTCGCTCTGCACACTCCTTAACAAGGGCCTTCAACTAGAGGGAACAAGGGATGGGAATAAAAAAGAGTGAAAGAATTTTAGATGCCTGGTGGAGCTACAGTCCACTGCTCTTAACCAGTCTCATGTTTTCTGACTCATCCTGTTAGGTAGATAACTCAGTAGTAGACTCCTCCGAGGGATGGTAAGTAGTGGTGGAGACTCCCTTGGTGGTTGGGTTTAAGCTGACGTTGGAACATCTCTGGCCAAGATGCTTCAGTGTGGACTCCTGAACAGGAGTGGGTGTGTTGGTATCTCCAGTAGCTCCTTCCAATACTGTCAGATTTCAGGATATTCTTTGATCTTCCCTGCATCCAGTTGGTGAAGTCGATTGCTACTGGACGCAGATTGAATATCAGAAGGTGAGAAAGGTCCAAAGTTCTTGGTTACAAGAGAAAGACCATCTTGGGAACGAACATATACTCAAGTGTTAGTGAGAGAAGAGAATATTTATAACTCAGGGTCGAACTGTGGGGTCCATGGTGCCCTCTGAGCTTGGTGGCTTTCTTGCAGATGTTTCATTGCCCAACTAGGTAACATCATCAGTGCAACATACTCAAATTTAGATAAATAAACGAGGCAAACTCCAGGATGCCAAAGTCAAAAAGCCACTATTGACTCAGCTGATAGTCCATTATGGACTAGAGAGCCAGCGATTTGAGTTCCTACCAGACAGGCTTTGTTCTGGCCACTAAATTCCATTCCCCACTTCCTCCTTCCAAGAGTTAATCAGCTTGTTTCATTCTTCATTGAGTTGTTTGGGGATTTCCCCCCCTCCCTGAAGGATGGTACATATAAAAATTTACTGCTAATTTTGAGGTGTCCCCCAACCCTTCGATCTTTCCCTCTATCAGCTGAGTCAATAATGACTTTTTGACTTTGGTTTTTCATATTGGACTCATGTTCAATTTGCTGTGTGACCCAGTGCAACCTGATGTTTTATTTAACAGATTATCAGAGTTGGAAGATACCTTATAGATCATCTAGTCCAACCCCCCACCCAAGCAGGAGACCCAACATCATTTTTGACAGATGGCAGTCCAGTCTCTTCTTGAAAGCTTCCAGTGATGAAGCTCCCACAACTTCCAAAGGCAACTTCTGTTCCTTTGGGTTGATTGTTCTCACTGTCAGAAAATTCCTCCTTATTTACAGGTTGAATCTCTCCTGGATGAGTTTCCATTCATTATTCCTTGTGTAGCCTTCGGGTGCTTTGAAAAATAACAAACCAAAGATGAACCTCTTTTTCAGGAGGTTAGAATGAAACTTATTCATTCTAGAAAAAAATGCATCAAGTTGTTTCTCCGGACCGAACCAAATCTGGATATCAGTCGATTGACAGGTTCAAAAGCAGGTGAAACTCATTTTTCACAGTTAGAAATGACAGTGTTAAATTTGATGATACAACGTCTCGAGTTATGATCAAGGGGAGACTTCTAGGTTCATATATACCCTGTTTCCCCCAAAATAAGACATCCCCTGATAATAAGGCCAATCGGGCTTTTGAGTGCATGGCGATAAAGCTTATTTCAGGGTCCAAAAAAAATATAAGGGTCTTATTTTTGGGGAAATACGGTATCTCCCCCCTCTCCAGAAAGTGGGGTTCCTGGAAGTGAGTCAAAACAAACAAGATTGCCCCCAAGGTGCAAGATATTAGCATCTCTAGATATGACCCACAGCAAACTAT
Source organism: Diadophis punctatus similis (assembly GCA_023053685.1). NCBI lineage: Eukaryota > Metazoa > Chordata > Lepidosauria > Squamata > Dipsadidae > Diadophis > Diadophis punctatus. Next base: position 4,019,580 of record JALIGW010000030.1, on the reverse strand, counting down.
GGGGGGGATTTCCTGATTAGGGTTCATTTGCCCATTCAACCAAAAACTTTTACTTTTTGTAATGGTTTATATCATCCAATTCACTTTCACATCAGTGGGTTCTGTGATGCAGAACAGACTGGGGGGGGGGTGTTTCCGCCAGAGGAAAAGAAAGACCAAACTAATTTCTCAGCTCACCGAAAGAATGAAACGAAAACCACATCTGAGTTTGCTCTTTTGGAGGAATGGAAGAAGGTGTTTTAGCTAGCAGAGAATCCAAGAGAACCTCTGCTGGGTTGTTCAGTCACAAACCATGACACGAAGTCGGTAGCGAAAACCCATGTTCAAGGTCTAACACAACTAGGTACATATTACCACATGTGGTGGGAATGTCATAGAGCTCGAGACTTTTGGATAATAATTAAACAATGGTTGGAAGAAATATTAAAAATAAAATTGGATCTTAAGCCGGAACTTTTTCTATTACGAATAACGATGGATAAATATGACAAAAATATATTATATTTAATGTTACATATACTGACTGCCGCAAGGCTAATTTATGCTCAAAATTGGGAAAAACAAAACATACCCACAGAAGAAGAAACTTTACACAAAATACTAGCATGTGCCGAAATGGATAGGTTAACGTTAGAAATGAAGGGAAAAGATGAAACAAAATACACCGAAACCTGGAACAAATTGTATCATTGGTTGGGGGAAAGGAAAACCAAGATTGAAAACTGAAATGGTGGAGATGAAAGAAAGAAAAAAACAACAACTATAAAACTCACTTTCTGTAATTTAAGATAAACAATGAGATGTAAATCACCAGAATGTAAATATGTATACTAGATCAAGATCCGTCATGTACTTGTTTATTTTATGTTTATTGTATGTTTTGCCTTTTTGTTCTTTTATCTATTCTTATAAATAAAAAACTTTTTAAAAATTAAAAAAAGTGTGGTTAGTTTTAATCTTGGTTCGTTTGTGGATTCAGAAAAATTTTGGGGGGGACTTGAAGGTTACGTTTTTCAAACCGATTGAGCCCGTTGAGTTTTCTCGTATTGATATGACATTTCAGATTAAAGGCAGCGAATCAGCGCCGATTCAATTCTCCAAATCAATTCAAATCAAGCTCATTGATCTCGGATTAAGATCAGAGCTAAACTAGACCTTCCTAGCACCATGTTTCTCAAAAATGTGATGCTGGGATCCTCTCAGCAGTCCACAAAAATCAAAATTATTTACCAGCCTAGGTTGAACAACAATTCCATAGTAAAATCCCTTCCAACGTTCGAGAGAAACGGCAACGAAGGCATCAAGTTTGAATTTTTTAATATGGTAAATATCAATAAAATGGAAATCAGATCAGTTTTGGGATCCTCCAGAATTTTTAGAAGAAGGCAACCTCACAGAAGAAGGTTTAAGAAACACCGTCCATAGCAGACCACTCGACAAAGGGTTATCCAATGAAAATCACAATACTCACACACACACACACACACACACACACACACACACACACACACACACACACACACACACAAGCTTCAAGCTCACCCCAAATTTTCTCCTCTGAACAAAATACTGGAAGTACATTCTTACATTCTTGTCCTTCCTGTTAATGACTACTTCAGCTTCAACCGCAGCAATACACGAGCACGTAATAGATTCAAACTCAATGTAAACCGCTCCAAACGCGACTGCAGAAAATACGACTTCAGCAACAGAGTGATCAATGCCTGGAATGCACTACCTGACTCTGTGGTTTCTTCCCCAAACCCCCAAAACTTTAACCTTAGACTGTCTACTGTCGACCTCACCCCATTCCTAAGAGGTCTGTAAGGGGCGTGCATAAGCGCACCACTGTGCCTACCGTCCCTGTCCTACTGTCCTCTTTTATCGTTACTTTTTACTTATGTTTATACAAACTACTACTATCCTATACATGTTTGACAAATAAATAGATAGATAGATAGATAGATAGATAGATAGATAGATAGATAGATAGATAGATAGATAGATAGATAGATAGATAGATAGATAGATAGATAGATAAATAAATAAAATAAAATACATCCCAAAGATGCAAAGTGTAGAAGAATGAGAACGAAGAATATATATATTTTTCCAGCCAGGAACTAACTCTGTTAGCACGCTACGTCTGATTCTAAGGAGTTACAATTCTCTTTGGAAGCTCCTGCAATCTTTGGAAACTGCTTGGAGCTGTAAGAGAACAAATTCTGGTCCATCCTACCTGCACCCCAGCGATGTCTCCACACGCATGGCGAGTGCCTAAATGAGATTCCCCGCTTCTCGCCCGCCCGAGGCCGGGCCATTCATTTCCTTCGCTTTTGTCCAGAGCTGCTAAATTCACCTCTCACCTTTCTCACTTAGCTGCAAGAAACGGATAAGATTTGGAAATCGCGACGAGAGATATTCTAGCAAAGACAATTGTGAAACACGGGTGACTTCATACCAAACGTCTCAACGCCTCTGGACATCACACGAAAATGGAGAAAGGTGAAATCGAGGCAGAGCCAGGGGGAGGATAGAGGAAAATATCTTTATTTATTTTTTTATTGCAGGGAGATTATCTCGAAGTATGCATAGGTGTATTTGCATGCGTTCTTCCTTCATTCCCTTACCTTGGATGTTCTCCCTTTGGCCAAATACTTTTATTAGTCAAGCTGAAAACTTCTTGGCTATCTTGAAAGTTTAAGGCCTTTGTTGTGTTGTTTTTTTTACAGGTGCGTATTGTGATCTACTCAAGAGGAATGCATCGCATCTCCATTCAATTAACATTATCCTTTCTTCCCACAAGGACATCTGGGAAGGGGAGTCAAAAATTTGACATTGGTAACCATCAATCATCAAGGTCTCCTTTCCTTTTTGTTTATTTATTAGATTTTTTTTATCACACAAAGTTGGAAGGGAGCGTGGAGATCTTCTAGTCCAACCCACCTGTTCCAGCAGGAGACCCCATATAGTCCAAAAGTGGCTGTCCAGTCTCTTCTTAAAAGCCTCCAGTGATGGAGCACCCACAACTTCTGAAGGTAACTCATTCCACTGGTCAATTGTCCTCACTTTTAGGAAGTTTCTCCTTAATTCCAGGTTGTGTCTCTCCTTGGTTAGTTCCCATCCATTGTTTCTTGTCTTGCCTTTTGATGCTTGGGAAAATAGTTTGACCCCCATGTCTTCATAGGAGCCCCTCAAACATTGGAAGCCTGCTGTCATATCGCCCATAGTCCTTCTCTTCCTTAGGCTAGACATACCCAGTTCCTGCAACCATTTTTATCCTGCCTTATTACTTATATATTACTCAAGCCAGTGAACATACATAATAGACAACACTCCTTCCTCCTCCTACTTTCCCCACAGCAACCTTCTCAGGAGAGCTAGGATGAGAGTAAGTTTGAAGGAGGGAGGGAGGGGGGGAGAGAGAGAGAGAGAGAGAGAGAGAGAGAGAGAGAGAGAGATGGAGTTGTGTGTGTGTGAGACCCAGCCAGCTTTCACGCCTAAGGCAGAATTAGAACCCAGGGTCTCTCAGTGATTGGGCCAAAATCACCCAGCTGCATTCACGGCTAAGGTGAACTAGAACTCACTGTCTCCAGGTGACTGGCCCAAAGTCACCCAGCTGCTTTCTGTCTAAGGCAAAACTAGAACTCACCATCTGGTTTCTAGCCAGCACCTTAACCACTACACCCAAGGGTTTGATCACATTACTGTGGCCACCACTCCAACTTTTTTTGGCACATACTACACACCCCAAACACCTTTGTCCTCCCATAACACCCCTTTTAATTTCCACAGGACCCACTTATAATAGTGTATTTGCCTGGAGGATTATAGGGAATAACTGTAATCCTTCCCTTTATCAAAGGGGGAAAGTTTCTACGTTTCTCCTTTGTTCCTCATTTCCGGTTCTTTGATGATAAACTATATCTGCAACTCTTCCCCCTCCCCTCCACACCCAGCCACATTCCAGGGGCTGGGGCAGTCCCAGGATCTTTGCGCTTTACATTTTAATTCTTCCACAGCCGGAAGTGTCACATGGCGTGCGGGGGGACTAACGCACATGGGACGATGATAGGGTAGGCCTTATTGATTGGTCAACTGACCACATCAAACATGAGCATCACCGACAGTAAAATACAATAAAACGAGATAAGATAAGATACAGGGAGGTAAGATAAAATAGCTACCGTGAGATAAAATGGAATGAAGTACAGTAGGTAAAGATGGAAGAGTAAGATCAAATAGTGTGAGGAAGGAGGAGGAGGAGGAGGAGGAGGAGGAGGAGGAGGAGGAGGAGGAGGAGGAGGAGGAGGAGGAATTAACTCAATTGACTGTATCAAGTATATAAAACTGATATAAAAATGCAAAAATGCAAATAGTAAAAAGAATAAAAACCTTCATAATTTCTTTCTTTCTTTTTCTCTTTCTTTCTTCCTTTCTCTCTGTCTCTCTGTCTCTCTCTCTTTCTTTTCTTTCTTTTTTTCTTTCTCTTTCTCTTCCTTCCTTTCTCTCTGTCTCTCTCTGACTCTCTCTCTTTCTTTCTTTCTTTCTTCTTTCTTCTTTCTTCTTTCTTTCTTTCTTTCTTTCTTTCTTTCTTTCTTTCTTTCTTTCTTTCTTTCTTTCTCCTCCCTCCCTATTTTTCTCTCTCTCTGCTTCCTTCCTTCCTTCCATCCATCCATCCATTCTGTTTCAGAAAAGGGATAATTTATCTCCCCATTTGGGCGAATGAAGGCACTAAAGAGCTGATGAAAAAATTAAACACACATCATACAAAGTGTTTTTTTTAAAAAAAAAACATATTTATGAAACTATCCAAAGGACAATCATTGTATTAGTTAATCAGGAACAGGATACAATTTTTTTTTTTTGCATAAAAGGATGTTCTTCCCAGCCAGGAAGACCTAGTTCTAATCAACATAATATTTTCATGCATCAGTTTGTTCTGCCAAAGTCATAAATATGCCAGATAAAATATCTCAGAGCTAAAGCAGCCCAGGATAACAAAAGATTAAACAACCCCCCCACACACACAAAAACCCCAACAAAACACAAACATCCTTCATATAAATACCAATTGCAACATTTTAAATAGGCTTTTAGGCACGAGGATCTATGAAGTTCAATAAATAATGAAATCATATTGCTACACGTCTCAGTAAACAGCTGGGTACGAATGGACTCTCAAAACGACCCACCCAATTTGTGGGCCGCGGAAGAGGAAGGATGCCACCCCTTACTTTGCCCAGGTTTCTCTGAGCATCTTCAAAGAGGGGATTTAGCCTTAGCCACGAGAGTTGTCTCCCATTTTGGAAAAAAAGACAACAAGAGGCTCTCAAAAGTCATCCTTTTGCTGAGAAATCAGAAATCCACAACCAGTCTTGCAAGATTCGGCTACTTTATTCTCAGATATAGCAACTTTGAAACAGGTGGACTTCAACTCCCAGAATTCCCCAGCCAGCAGGCTTTGAGATGGGTGGACTCCCAGAATTCCCCAGCCAGCAGGATGTGTACATGTCAAGAATTTCCAGAAATTGAAAACGCCGTACCCCTTGAGTCAAAGTTATGCAACCTCAGAGTTTTTAGGAGGTATGGACTTCAAATCCCAGAATTCCAATGCTGGCTAGGGAATTCTGGGAATTGAAGTCCACTGATCTTAAGGTTGCTGAGTTGAGAAGCACCTCTATACTCTATCTCAGTATTTCCCAGGAAGATGTGTGGATCAACTTCCACCATGCTGGTTGGGGAATTCTGGGAGTTGAAGTCAATCCATCTGCTGAGATTTTTTTTTTCAAATATTGGCCTATCTCAATAAAGTTAGTTACAGGTAATCTTGATTTATGGCCATAATTGAGCCTAAAATTTCTGTTGTTAAGGGAGATATTTGCTAAGTTGAATTTTACCCCATTTACGACTTTTCTTGCCACCGTTGTTGAGTGAATCACTTCAGCTTTTAAGTTAACAACATGGTTGCTAAGTGAATCCGACTTCCTCATTGACTTTGCTCATCAGAAGGTCGCAAAAGGAGGTCACATGACCGCGGGACACTGCGGCTGTCATAAATACGAGTCAGTTGCCAAGCGTCTGAATTTTGATCACGTGACCATGGGGATGCAGCAACGGTTGTAAGTGTGAAAATGGTCATAAGTCACTTCTTTCACTGCCATAGTAACTTTGAATGGTCACTGAATGAACTGTTGTGAGTTGAGGACTACCTGTACAGCTTTTCTACGATTTTTTTTTGATCTGGTCTATTTTGTAGGGTGACAGGACAGCTACAAACCATGAAAGAGACCATCAATAGGAAACAACACCCTTCACACATCACACCCCTGCACCAACTTCATGCAGGCACGTCTTGAACCAGCTCAAGCATGTTTTCGCAGTACGAATGGCATGGTTAGTGTTAATCTTAGTTTGCATTTAGTAACTCGGCTTCTTCGTACAGTACACAGCCTGTTTCATTCATGGAGAGTCCCCTGTATTGTCCGAACCCACCAAAAATGGGTAAATTCAGCTACCACATTGTGTGCAACCCTGAAGTGCAATCTTAACGCACATTCTAAAAACACATCATCATCTTCATTTAACGACCCCATAATCCCTTGCGAGGTGGAGTCAGTGCAACTGAATGGAGCTAGCAGAGAGTTTTACTGGCCGGATGCCCTTCTTGTCGCCAAAGTGGAGTTTTGTTCAGCAGATATATTCCCAGTGTGCGCAGATACAGAAATATCCGCCTCTACTTAGGATCAAACTCACAGCCTCCTGATTGTGAGGCGAGAGCTCCCACTCTTAGGCACCACTCCTACTCTAAAAACATGATCTGCCTTAAATATATTTTTTAAACAGATAATTCTCTTAACCACATTGAATAAAAACTGTGGGGTGGGTAGGAATAGAGCAGAATTTATCCACCCTAGCAATGGAGGGAGGCCTCTTGGGATCAGAAACTGTCTTTGCAAACGGTGAAAAATCACATGCGTGCAATCCAACTGCAGATCATTGTGAGTTCTGTAGCATCAAGAGGTTTAGTCAGGCAGGATCATTCGTTACTGAATCACTGGGGGAAAACGGTCAGGTTCCTTACTGAAAACCTTTTTTCTGCCGCCCTGGGATAACCTTGGAAATCAACGGACATGACTTGAGTCCTAGATTTATTTATTTTTAATTAAAAAGTGAAAAAAACTGAACGAATTCTTCTTGCTGGCAAAAATCAGGCGATTCTAGAGGTGGGTTCCTCTCGGTTTGGACCGGTTGGCCCGAACTGGTAGCGACCCGCTGGTGACGTCATGATGACATCATGGAACCGGTTTGGTCGGTGCCAGTCCGTGGGTGCTGTCATCTTTTTTTAAAAAAAAATTTTTTGAATTTTTTTTCTTCTTTTGAGCATGAGCAGAAGCCAGGTTTCTGGCACTGTGCATGTGGTTGCCATCTTGTTTTCAGCTTTTTATTATTATTATTATTATTTCCGGCACCATGCATGCGAGCGTGCATGCTTCGCATGTGCGCGCCCACGAGGCGCAGCCACACGGCGCGGGAGGAAGCGAACTGCCAGCGAGGTAAGTTAGAACCCACCGTTGGGCAATTTCCAGCAAAAAAAAAAAAACAAGTTTCAAGGGAAGGAAAAACGAAATCCAGTTGCCTTTCGAAAAAGCACCTTTGAAACAAGACACGGATGACGGACGATCTCCACAGTTGGGTTCCAGACTCAAATTTCTGTCTTGAAAACTTTCACCTTTTCCTGACTCTCCGGATCACAGGATCCAAATTCTGGAGGTTTGCGCCTCATCCTTTCCAACGATCCCGAAGAAAGAGTGGTTGAGTGACACCTGTGTGTCATGCTCCACAAGCAGAGGTCTTCAAACTTGGCAACTTTAAGACTTGTAGACTTCAACTCCGCAAGTCTTAAAGTTGTCAGGTTTGGGGACACCCTGCTCTGCAGCAAGGATTCCAAACTCCGGAACCATGGATCGGCACCAGGCTACGGCATGCCAGAAACCGGACCGCACAAACGAAGCTCCATCTACAGGATTCAGGCATCACATGAAACCAAGCCCCCCACCTGTCCACGGAATGGGTTCCTGGTGTCCCAAAACTTGGGGGTCTCTACAGCATCACTACCGAGGAGTCATTCCAAAAGGAGTGATGTGTTTTTTCCCTTCTTCTTTTTCTGCCTCTCTGGTCGTTTGCCTTTCACGCTCTGCTTTTGGAAAACATTGGCTAAACCCCTGATGAACCTGGAGAGATTCCAAAGCACCTGGCAACCTTCTATCTTTTGAGCGAAGGATGAAGAGTCTTGGCTGCTTTCGGAAGGCGTGACGGGGATGGGGCGAAGGCCGCTCCGGCACTGGGCACACTGGACGTTGGAAAGGAGGCCGGTTAGCGAGAGAGAAACGGTGGCCATCTGGCGGGAAAATGGCTTCTCTTCATCCGCAAGCTGGCTTTCCAAGGCCTTCAGAGCCCGCTCCATACGAACCACAGCCACGTAGAGTTCTTGCAACAGGAGCCTCTCCGGTCCCTTTGTGATATTTCTACTGGGGAGCCAAGCGACGGGCATCTCGCAAAACCTGCGCAGGTCATCCTGCAGATCCATGTGAGTCAGCTGGGTGCAAAAAGTCAGAGGGGCATAAAGTCAGAAATCGTTGGCTTTCTGAGAAGAGCATCGTTCAGATATAGATAACATCGCTGAAGGGAGAGCCAAAGCAAAACATAATAAAATAGCATAAAGTCCGGTAGGTATAGATGGAAGATAAATGAGTGTGCACAAGGAGGAAGAGGGAGAGGAGGAGGAGGAGGAGGAGGAGGAGGAGGAGGAGGAGGAGGAGGAGGAGGAGGAAGAAGAAGAAGGAGAAGAAGAAGAAGAAGAAGAAGAAGAAGAAGAAGAAGAAGAAGAAGAAGAAGAAGAAGAAGAAGAAGAAGAAGAAGAAGAAGAAGAAGAAGAAGAAGAAGAAGAAGAATTGTGAAATCATTGGTGCTCACTGAGCTTGGCTGTTTCCTTGCATATAGTTCAATACCCAACTAGGTAACATCATCAGTACTAGAAGAAAGGGTGTTTTGCAGAGAGGAGGAGGAGGAGAAGGAGAAGGAGAAGGAGAAGGAGAAGGAGAAGGAGAAGGAGAAGGAGAAGGAGAAGGAGAAGGAGAAGGAGAAGGAGAAGGAGAAGAATGATATAGGATCTCCTGCCTGAGCAGGAAGATGGAGTAGAAGACCTCCAAGCAGGAGGTTGGAAGAAGAACTTCCAACTTTGTTATTCTATATTCTGGGTGGGGGGGGGAGAGGATGAGGAGAAGCAGAAGCAGAAGGAGAGGAAGAGGAGGAGGAGGAGGAAGAAGAAGAAAAGGGTGCCTTGTGACATCTCTTGAGTCAACAGGCAGGAAGCCCAGCAGGAGGCAGAACGTCACCCAAAGCCCTTTCAGCTTGTGATGAGACCACCCTTCACCCTTCAGTGTCCTCTACCTGGAGGGCAACACTGAGATTGCTGGATGCACATGAAGGTTACCAACAGGTGGCCTTGCCCTCAGGTGTGAATATCTGGAATCTGAGCCAGATCTTGACATCGGGGAATCGCCTGAAGCTCTCAGCTTTTTCTGTTTCCTCCAAAACAGCTTCCTAGGTGGCTGAACGTCCTAAGGACCAATCCATTAAGAAGGCCTATCTTCTCCAATTCTACAGATGCCCCTGACTATAGCTCTTGCTTTAGCTCTAGATAAGTGATAGAAAAGTTGTCTAATGCAGTGGTGGGATTCAATTTTTTTTTTACTACCGGTTCTGTGGGCGTGGCTTGGTGGGCGTGGCAGGGGAAGCTTACTGCAAAATCCCCATTTCCTCCCGATCAGCTGGGACTCGGGAGGCAGAGAATAGATGGTGGCATCTCCGAACTACTCAAAATTTCCACTACCGGTTCTCCAGAACCGGTCAGAACCTGCTGAATCCCACCTCTGTCTAATTGGATCACCTGGAGCCACCACAAATGCAGGCTGTCCTTGTCTTACGACCGGTCATCATAACTATCAACCTGTTGCCAAGTGTCCGGATTTTGATCGCGTATCCACGGGGATGCTGCCGACGGTCGTAAAGTGTGAAAAAAAATCACTTTTTTTCAGGGCTGTTGTAACTTCGAGCAGTCACAAAAGGAACGGTCTTAAGTCAAGGACTAGCTGCAAAGCAGAAAATGGCAAGGCACAAAGCTTCAAAAGAAAACCGCCAGCCAGATAATAGGGCAATGCAATTTTTTTTTTTTAAAAAAAAGCCAAATTACTCACGTAGGATTTGTATAAATCTCCAGTTGGTCGTTTCAACCACATGATCTGTAGCCGAATTTTCTGCAGGAAATCTGGATCTGCTGGACACTTGGGGCAGATGCTGGGGATGGAATCCACCAGGCTTGGACACAAAAGCCCAAAAGCAGACGCTAAGACTGGACAGGAAGGTAGATAAGGAGAAGAAGATCAGTTGTGAGCCACTGTGCAATTGGACACAATTCACAGGCAGACATTTATTTATCCGGAATTTTGTTCAGCGTTGCAAAAACTGCCTTGGTTTGAAAATTCACTTCTTTGGAAATACAGAAATATCCATGCTGCCTTTTGCCGAGTCTGAGGGTTTTTGGGGGGCTCTAACATTCGCCTGTGAATGCTTGATTCCAGAGCGATGGGAGGAAGAGGTGTTAACACGATTTAAAATATTTAAAATTCTTATTTTGCCCTGAAGTTGCAATGAGTTATACTGTCATTGTTCAATAGATGGTGTTGAGTTCTCCTCCTCTGACTAGCATTGTGCTGACTAGCACTGATGATGTGATCATGTTTGGTAATGAAACATCTGCAAGAAAACAACCAAGCTCAGAGAGCACTAAGGACCCCACAGTCCTTTTCTCCCCTCCTCCTCCTCCTCCTCCTCCTCCTCCTCTCTGCAAACCCCATTCCCTTGTAGCACTGATGATATTACCTAGTAGGTTAATGAAATGTCTGCAAGAAAACAACCAAGCTCAGAGAGCACTAAGGACCCCACAGTCCTTTTCTCCCCTCCTCCTCCTCCTCCTCCTCCTCCTCTCTGCAAACCCCATTCCCTTGTAGCACTGATGATGTTACCTAGTAGGTTAATGAAATGTCTGCAAGAAAACTACCGTACTAAGCTCAGAGAGCACTAAGGACCCCACAGTCCTCCTCCTCCTCCTCCTCCTCCTCCTCCTGCCCCTCCCCCTTCTAGCACTGATGATGTTCCATAGTTGGGTAATGAAACGTCTCCAAATAACAACAAAACTTAGAAAACATCAAGGCCCCTTCGATTCTTCTCCTCTGTATGCTATATGAGTTGATGGAAAAACAAATGCAAATAAACTCCCAATTTGAGATCACAGCTAAGAGCGAAGCGCCTGTTTTGCATATGCAAAAATAATAATAATACGCATTCCTTTTGTGCCCTCTTCCGTTTGAACTTCTTCGAAGTCACTGGTGGGGAAGGGTACACTCCCCACAGTGGGCAAGGACCTTGGCGAGGAGCCGAGGCAGAAATCAAATTGAACCCAACCGACATGCAATGAATGCAATCGAATGAATGATGGCAGTAGAATCATGAAATCCCTGCCTGGGATGAGTCATCGTATCATGGAGTCCTAGGGCTAGAAGGGACCCTTCTAGGTCTTCAGGTCAACTTGAGGTTCTGCTGATTGCTGCAGTCCAGACTTTCTAGGTGGGACTCCACATCAGGGGTGGGTTCCGAATTTTTTTACTACCACTCTGTGGGCGTGGCTTATTTTGTGGGTGTGGCTTGCCAGCCATGTGACCGGGTGGGTGTGGGCCTCGGGAGCTTGGCAGCGGCCAGAGAAGCGGGGGGCATTGCCCACCCGCAACGCAACCCCCCGCAGCAGGAGCAGCAAGACCGCGGCAGCTTCTCCCCATTCAATGATCCTAGGCTCCTGCCGCCCGTTCCCCCTCCCCTCAGCAGCTCGAGAAGCCTCGAACATGCGAAAATGCCTGGGATCATCACCGCGCATTCGTGGCTTCTCGGACTGCTTAAGGGAGGGGAACTGAGATAGCTCCTGCCACCCATTCTTTCAGCATCTCACGCGCTCCCTCAGCCATCCTCCCCTGCTTGGACTCACTGTGTGGTAGGAAGGCAGCGCATGCGCAGTGCCGGAAGCTTGGCTTCTGGGCATGCACAGAAGAAAATTTAAAAAAATTTTTTTAAAAAAAATGGCGGCGCTTAGGCACCGGCAACCGGTACTGTGACATCACCAGCAGGCCGCTACCGGTGCTATAGAGTGGACCGCACCAGTAGGAACCCACCACTGCTCCACATCAACCTCAGACCTCCAGTCATTCAACAGACTACTTTGAAGGAGAAAAATGGGTAGCTCCCTCTCTAGCTGCGGCTCGTTGGTTCTTCAGGAAGCTGAGCACTCATCCATACATTGAACATAGCAGAACATCGAAGAAAGAGAAGAAGAAAGTGAGGTGCAGGATCAGTTCCTGCCGAAGGGTTGTCTCACACACACAGAGAGAGAGAGAAGAAAATGTGGAGTCATCACCTACCAAGATGAACAGCGACCGCTAAAGACTTCTCCACCATTCTTCTGCAGTTGACTGACTGAAGGGGGAACCTTGGTTTCAGTCATTTCTCCGGGTTGGGCGTGGCCCTCCACCCACACACAAAACCCACACTTGCAGACACGCTTTGAAAAAAGAAGAAGCACTCTCAAGGCAGGGCACGGAGGGAAACGCAACTCTGCCAAGCTTGGTATCGAGTTCCCTAAGGTCAACACGGGTCACAAGAGCAAGTTGCCCGGGCCTGGAGACTTCTCCTTCTCCTGTGGGTGACCGGGGTCTTCGGTCTTGACGGTGACGCAATTGCAACCGCCGTTGACATCAAGGAATCCGAAAGACTTCTGCCTTTGAAATACGGATCATGAAATAGGGAGAGGGTGAGGAACAGGAAGCGTTTGCCGGATGCATTGGAGAGGGATGGAGAGCCAGCCAACTTTTGTTCTTCTTGTCTATCGCTTTTTGTTGTTGTTGTTGTTGGCTTGTTTTTATGTGGTTGCGCCACTTAGAGTTGTGCTTTTAAGATGGGTGACCACCTAAGTCTTTTCAGTGAATAAATACATCCAAATTCAGGGCGCCCAACTTGAGTTAGAGAATAGATTTGAAGGACTTTTCCGTACCAGGAATGATATGGCTTGGCTTGGCTTGGCTTGGCTTGGCTTGGCTTGGCTTGGCTTGGCTTGGCTTGCCTTGCCTTGCCTTGCCTTGCCTTGCCTTGCCGTGGCGTGACGTGACGTGACGTGATGTCACGTGACGTGACGTGATGTCACGTGACTTGATGACATGATCTTATTTAAGCAATCATAGTTTCCCACCCAGTAAAATCCAGGGGCTGGTGAGATGTTGAAGATTGGGTAAAATTTGAAAACAACTGTCAAGCACAGGAAATCTGGACTCAAGGCGGTTCAAATGAATACAGGTTTATTGCAAGCTTATGCTCTCTGCAAGAATCTGAACTACTAACGGTTAAAGCCAATTGGCGGTAGATAAGAGTCAAGGGAATTCAAGGTGGGTTGGGCTTAAGTCTCTTGTGGGCACAAAAGGATTTGAGACTGATGACGCGTTTGACCCCTCCCTCCAGCTCAGCCTAGTCATCCCCTGTACGGGCAATCCACTTGTCTGCTCTGAATTCCCCACCAACTCTGGGAGTTGAAGTTCACAAAGTTACCACATTTGATCTAAACTGAAATGGAAATTGGCATTTGTGCTAGGATCATGCCGGAATCCAGGCATCATCTTAGCAAATCCATATTAAACCACAATATGGTTCTTTTACAGGTAACCCTTGATTTAACACCACAGTTGAGCCCCAAATTTCGGTTGCTAAACGAGACAGTTATTAAGTGAATTTAGCCGCATTTCACGACTTTTCTTGCCACAGTCGTTAAGCGAATCACTGCAGGTGTTAAGTTAGTAACCCAGTTGTTAAGTGAATCTGGCATCCCCGTTGACTTAGCTTGTCAGAAGGTCGCAAAAGGGGATCACAATGACTCCCAGGACGTGGCGACCGTCATAAATATGAGCCAGTTGCCAAGGGACTGAATTTTGATCACGTGACCACGGGGACGCTGCAACGGTCATAAGTGTGAAAACGATCCAAAGTCACTTCAGTGCCGTTGTAACTTTGAATGGTTACTAAATGAACTGTTGTAGTTAGGTACAGCATACCAGGTATAGCAATGATGGCGAACCTTTTAGACACCGAGTGTCCAAACTGCGCGTGCGTGTGCAAACACGCGCATGCATGCAAATGTGCACATGTGTGCACATGCATGTGCATGCACATGCGTGGACATGTGCATGTGAACATGCATGTGGATGTGCATGAACATGTGCATGCACGGACATACACACAAACATGCACACAAACATGCACAGACATGCGGACATGCACAGCAGAGACCCGAAGACAAGCTGGCAGGCAGGAGGCGGGGCATCTCAACACCGGCAGCGCAGCCAGAGGTAAGATCTTTTTCTTTTTTGAGCTTCTGTTTCGTCATTTGCAGGCAAACAGCTCACAAAAGAAACGCCACGGAGATCTGATCTGGGGCAACGGTGCGTGTGCCAGCAGAGAGGGCTCTGTGTGCCACCTCTGGCACATGTGCCATAGGTTCACCATCATGGAGATATAGCATCAGAGATGGATTCCTCCCGGTTCGCACCCGTTCCACAGAACCGGTAGCAAACCGCTGGTGACGTCACAGAACCGGTTCTGTCGGTGCTGGTCTGTGAACGCCACCATCTTTTTTGGGAGGGGAATTTTTTTCCCATTTTTTTCCTTCTGCACATGCGCAGAAACCGAGTTTCCAGCACTGCACATGCATCGCCATCTTGTTTTCGTTTGTTTTTTTTCTGGAAATGTTTTGGATTTTTCTGCACTGCACATGCGCGCGCACGTGCCCATGAGGCTCAGCCGCGTGGCATGGGAGGAAGCGAACCGGCGGCGAGGTAAGTTAGAACCCACCCCTGTATAGCATCCCTGTATTTAGGTATCGCATGCTAGGTGAACATAGCAGATGGGCTTTGTCATCCCGGATGCAGGCCGTTTTAAAATGTTGCCTCACCCGGACTGTTTTTAACTTCACCGAATGATGATCCTCTGTGTTTGCAAGGGAGAGTTGCAAATGAGCAAATGCCTGTGTACAGAAAAAGATGAGATAATCTGTTGACTTCCGTTTCTTTCTTTATAGTTTCCAAGCCCCAAATTCGTTCTGGCCCTTTTACCAACAGAACTGTGTCTGGATGTTGGAAGTTCACAGGAAAATATTCTTATGCAATTTATATATGAATGTAAGTGTGTTTGAGTGCCTGATCGAATACAGTAATTACAGGCAAACATTTACAGGTATTTTCAAGTTTCATGAGTAATTTGATGTTCTGCAAAGAATTCCACCCTCCACCCCCAGGAAATTACCTTTTGAATATTTTCACATTTTCCGCTTCTGAATTCTTCTGAACTCTTTTCCCTACTGGCAAAAGAATGTTGAATCTTCATCTGCATTTGGGGAGACCTGGCCCTCAGCACTATTGTGCTTTGAATAGCCTTGCAAGGGCTGTTAGGGACCTCGGAGGTCTTCTAGTCCAACCCCTTGCTCAAGGCAGGAGACTTTATATCATCCCGGGCAAGTGTTTGTGTGATCTATTTTTTTAAAACCCTCCAGTGATGGAGTATCCACCACTTCCAGAGGAATAAAATATTTTGGAGCTCAGGGCAGAAACATGCAATGGAGGGTCCTTGGTGCTCTCTTAGCTGGCTTGTTTTCTTGCAGATGTTTCATTACGAAACTAGGTAACATCATCAGTGCTAGTAGGGAGTGGGATTTGCAGGGAGGAGGAGGAGGAGGAGGAGGAGGAATGTGGGGTCCTTGGTGCTCTCTGAGCTGGCTTGTTTTCTTGCAGACGTTTCATTACCAAACTAAGTAACATCAGCAGTGCTAGTAGGGAGTGGGGTTTGCAGGGAGGAGGAGGAGGAGGAGGAGGAGGAGGAGGAGGAGGAGGAGGAGGAGGAGGAGGAGGAATGTGGGGTCCTTGGTGCTCTCTGAGCTGGCTTGTTTTCTTGCAGACGTTTCATTACCAAACTAAGTAACATCAGCAGTGCTAGTAGGGAGTGGGGTTTGCAAGGAAGAGGAGGAGGAGGAGGAGGAGGAGGAGGAGGAGGAGGAGGAGGAGGAGGAGGAGGAGGAGGAGGAGGAATGTGGGGTCCTTGGTGCTCTCTGAGCTGGCTTGTTTTCTTGCAGATGTTTCATTACCAAACTAGGTAACATCAACTGTGCTAGTAGGGAGTAGGGTTTGCAGGGAGATGGAGGAGGAGGAGGAGGAGGATTATGGGGGTCCTTGGTGCTCTCTGAGCTGGCTTGTTTTCTTGCAGACGTTTCATTACCAAACTAGGTAACATCATCAGTGCTAGAAGGAAGTGGGGTTTGCAGAGGAGGAGGAGGAGGAGGACTGTGGGATCCTTGGTGCTCTCTGAGCTTGCTTGTTTTCTTGCAGACATTTCATTACCCAACTAGGTAACATCATCAGGGCTAGTGATGTGATGGTCTATTCCAACTGTTCCTTGTGGCCTGTTACGGTGCGCAGGTATCTTTGTAATCTGAGCTGTGCTTCTGCACTGGGGACTTGCCCTGATGATGTTACCTAGTTTGGGTCATGAAACGTCTGCAAGAAAACGTGCATTTGATATCATAATAAATTCCATTTTTTTTTAAAAAAAAGGAAAGATCTGCCCGCCATCCTTTTTCCAACTGCTGAGCCATCCGTAGCCTCCATCGTAGCAGGATAAGGGTCCAGGCCTTCCTCCTTTCGGATAAAAATAAACATTATTTTCCCTTCCTCCCTTCCTTCTGAGTTTGCAGACTCAGTTTTGCCAGTACATTCCTTGGAAGGAGATAAGAGGAGGAAAGCAGAACTTTCTACCCAGAACTGGGTATTAAAATAGGAGCTGCGGCTTTACTTAATCTTCGGGGCCTTTTGTCATCACTGCCTCGTGACTCAGTTGAAACACCAAAGAACAGAAGAAAAAGGAAGGAAGGAAGGGACTCGTGAGGGCAGGATTTCTAGTCCATGTGAAATTCAACAATAAAGAGCCAAAATAATTTCCCAGGGCCCTAACAACTAAGAAACGGGCAAATAAAGTTCTCCAGAGATTACAGAGAATGTCCTTGACTTACCACAATTCATTGAGTGGCCGTTCAAAGTTACAAGGGCCCTGAAAAAAGTATAACTTACGACCGTTTTTCACACGTACGACTTCTCACATCCTCACGCCCACGCGAACAAAATTCAAACGCTTGGCAGACTGACTCGCATTTACGACGGTTGCAGTGTCCCGGGGTCATGCGATCCCCTTTTGCGACCTTCTAACAAACGAAGTCAAGGAGGAAGCCAGATTCACTTAACAATTGCAGTGATTCGCTTAACAACGGTGTCCAAAAGCATCCTGATCACCTGGGATACAGGTGTAAATGCAGGCTGGTTGCCAAACACCTGAATTGTGACCACAGGGGATGCTGCCGCAGTCGTAAACACAAGGACCAGTCGTAAGTCACTTTTTTCATGGCCGTTGTAATTTTGAACGGTTGCTAAATGAATGGTTGGTAAGTCAAGGTTTACCAGAAGGGAAGAGGGGATGAATGGGTGTCTGGATTGAGTTCCTTCGTTGCATGCTAATAGAGGAGGATATTTGTAGCTCAGGGTTGACATCAGGGGTCCTTGGTGCTCTCTGAGCTTGATGGCTTTCTTGCAGACGTTTCATGACCCAACCAGGTAACATCATCAGTACTAGTAAGGAATGGGATTTGCAGAGAGGAGGAGGACTGTGGGGTCCTTGGTGCTCTCAAAGCTTCTTGGTTTTCTTGCGGATGTTTCATTACCATACTAGGTAACATAATCAATGCTAGAAGGGAGTGGGGTTTGGGAGGAGGAAGAGGAGGAGGAGGAGGACGACGACGACTGTGGGGTCCTTGGTGGTCTCTGAGCTTGGTGGTTTTCTTGCAGACATTTCATGACCCAACTAGGGAACACAATCAATGCTAGAAAGGAGTGGGGTTTGTGGAGAGGAGGAGGACGACGACGAGGAGGACAAGGACAACTGTGGGGTCCTTGGTGGTCTCTGAGCTTGGTGGTTTTCTTGCAGACGTTTCATGACCCAACTAAGGAACACAATCAATGCTAGAAAGGAGTGGGCTTTGTGGAGAGGAGGAGGAGAAGGAGGAGGAAGGAGGAGGAGGAGGAGGATGACGACTGTAGAGTCCTTGGTGCTCTCTGAGCTTGGTGGTTTTGTTGCAGACATTTCATGACCCAACTAGGGAACACAATCAATGCTAGAAAGGAGTGGGGTTTGTGGAGAGGAGGAGGAGGAGGACGACGACTGTGGGGTCCTTGGTGGTCTCTGAGCTTGGTGGTTTCTTGCAGACACTTCATTACCCAAATTAGATAATATCATCAGTGCTAGCTAGTAAAGAGTGCAGTTTGCTATCAGTTTATATTCTAGTGGCTTGCTGGTTAGTTTTGGCGATGGAGTTGGGCTTAGAATGCCAGGGAATTCCTAGAAGCCTGGCGCTCTGACAAATCAGCCATCAATAGACACATAGACATTAACAACATCTACATACAATGCAAAAGAGACAATCAACCAGCCCAAAAAGGAACAAAACGACCCCAGCACCTCTCCACCAGCAATCAGCACCCAGATCAGCGTAGATTAACTCCAAGGTTAACATAAGACCAACACTCATCAACAACACCCCAGTCAAGAAACTGCCAATGAAGCCAACAGTGAACAGCCCAAGCAAAGAATCTCCAATACACAAACACAAACACACCCCAACACTGACAGGCTAAGCCACCAGAGTATAAACCGATAGCAAACCACACTCCTTACTAGCACTGATGATGTTACCTAGTTGGGTTATGAAATGTCTGCAAGAAAACCACCAAGCTCAGAAAGCAACCAGGACCCTTCATTGCATGTTTCTGCCCTGGGCTCCAAAATATTTTATTCCTCTGCACATAGAAAATTGATATTTCCACCTTTCCATGGATGCTTTTATAAGCAAGGTTAATCTCGAGGGGGAGAGACAGTACCCTCAAAACGACGCTATAGAGCACTGCACACCAAGACAACTAGACACAAGAACAGTTTTTTCCCCGAACGCCATCACTCTGCTAAACAAATAATTCCCTCACCACTGTCAAACTATTCACCAAGACTGCATTACTATTAATCTTCTCATCGTTCCTGTCACCCATCTCCTCCCACTTATAACTTGTTTCTTGTATCCTTACAATTTATATCAATATTGATTGTTTCCTGCTTGCTTATTTGTACCCTATGACAATCATTAAGTGTTGTATCTCATGATTCTTGACAAATGTATATTTTCTTTTATGTACACTGAGAGCATATGCACCAAAGACAAATTCCTTGTGTGTCCAATCACACTTGGCCAATAAAGAATTCTATTCTATTCTATTCTATTCTATTCTATTCTATTCTATTCTATTCTATTCTATTCTATTCTATTCTATTCTATTGCAACTATGGGGTATCACAATTCCTAGCTAGAGTTTAGCTCAATCCAGACACCAGTGGGACAAAAACAAGCTTCAGCCCAAATTGGATTGTTTTCAGCATTTCCCCATGCCCCAAATTTCCAACATTAAAGACTTTTGATACGTGGAAAAATCAAACCCTATCTTTAGGGGTGAACAAGAGAGAAGCTGGAAATTTTACTTATGTGATGAGACACAAATGTCTCGATACAAAATTGGTCTCTAGCTCCCTCTGCTGGTGAAGATATATATAATTTGTATATACTGGTAATTTCCTTTTAAGATTTTTAAAATGAATATAGACTCATAGGGCTGGAAGGGATTCTGCCTGGCTCCTTCTAATTCAACCCCCTCGTTCCATTCCAAACAAATCTTTTCAAAAACTATCAAAGCTAACACAAACTAATATAAAGTTAAAAAAAGAGAGAACACCAGAGAAGTGCAAGAAAGGAAAAAGGAAAAAAATAGAAAGAAAATAAAAATACAAAGTCGCAGCTTATTGACTTCTCTACAGAAGATATAGTTACGTTTACCTCTTGCTCTATACTTACAACATAGTTTCTTCTTTTTCTGTAATTTATCCTAATAATCAGAACATCGCAACTTCATTATTTTTTCTGTTTAGCTTGATATAAGACAGTGCATCCAAGCAGCTTCTGAAGTCGAGATGCATTTGCCGTATTTTTTGGCGTATAAGATGCACCTTCCCCCCCAAAAAAAGAGGGTTAAAATTTGGGTGCATCTTATACTCCAAATGTAGCTTTTTTGAAGCTTTTTTCCCCACCCCTAACGAGGTGCTAGAGGTGCTAACGATCTTCCCGGCTTGCAGGATTTTTTCATTGCTACTCCCTCCGAAGGTTTTTTCCAGCCCTAAGTCTTTGCAGGCTTGTTTTCATTGCTATTCCCTCCAAAAAAGGTTTTTTCAGCCCTAAGTCTTTGCAGGCTTGTTTTCATTGCTACTCCCTCCAAAAAAGGTTTTTTTCAGCCCTAACCAGGGGATAAAATAATGTGCTGAAGCTGACCAGACTAAGGATGCTAGCCAGATGAATACCTGGTAGGCAGATTTTTTCCCCCTATTTTCCTCCCCAAAAACTAAGGTGCATCTTATACGCTGGTGCATCTTATACTCCAAAAAATACGGTATGTGGTTTGCAAAAACATACTTAAGTCCAACTGCTTAATTTTTTAACAGTTGAAAGATCTACAGCAGGGGTCTCCATGGCTGGCTGGGGAATTCTGGGAGTTGAAGTCCGCAAGTCTTAAAAGTGCCCAAGGTTGGAGACTCCTGATCTACAGAGTTTCCTGCTTGAGCAGGGGGTTGGACTAGAAGACCTCCAAGGTCCAACTTTGCTATTCTGTTATTCCGAAGTCAACCCGTCTTCAAGTGGCAAAAGCTTGAGAAGCACTTGTGTAGATGGATAACTAAAATGGAAGTTGAGAATGGCAAAGCCAAAACAATCCAGAGGCATTATGGGAATTGAAGTCCAACGGCCTTCGGGTAGTATTACCTTGAGAAGGTATCCCCACACAGAATGATTTGGGTGTGGTTTGGAAAGGCCCCTTTGCATATCTATCTATCTATCTATCTATCTATCTATCTATCTATCTATCTATCTATCTATCTATCTATCTATCTATCTATCTATCTATCTATCTATCATACAGCTTTTATCCCCATGTTCATCTTTTAAAACAACACAGGCAGGGGTGGGCTGCTGGGGGTTCGCAGGGGTTCGGGAGAATCTCTAGCTAAGATTCTGTGCAGTTCAGAGAACCCCCAAATCCCACTTCTGGCTGGCCCTTCCCACCCTGCCCCACCCAGGAGTCCCCACGCGGCCCGTTTTGGATGCAGGTATGTGCAGGGCGCATGCGGAGGCTCGGGGTGTGTGTGAAAAACAGGCCTACTGGAAGTTCAGGAAGGCCAGAAATGGGCCATTTCCAGCCTCCAGAGGGCCTCCGGAGCCTTGGGAGGCCGTTTTCACCATCCTGGAGGCTCGATGAAAGCCTCCAGAGCCCAGGGAGGGTAAAAAGCCCTCCCCCCCCCATGGTGCAGGAGGCTGACTAAGCCACGCCCACCATGGCCACGCCCACCCAGCAACCGGGCAGAGAACCCCTTGCTAAAACTTTTGAAGCCCACCCCTGCACACAGGCCAGCAAAGTTGACAACCCCAAAAAGAAGAGGCTACCCAATTTATCATCAAGCCGAGACTTTGCACCACGGGTGAGATATACACTGCTTTATTAGATGTTTGAACATTGTTTTTTTAAAAAATGACCTTTCTTGACAAAAATTTAAAACCGTGCCCCCCCCACAAAAAAAATTTATACAGAACTTTATAAAGAAATCTAACTGCTAGCCACAACTAAGGAGATAACTTTCATTTGAGGATTGCAGAGAAGGAACACGACTTCTTAGCCTAGTTTATAGCACCAACAAATAAAATTAAGATCAGGGTGGCTACAGGTCGACCATGTGAAGGGTGCCCCATCTGTGTCTTTCCTGAGCAACCCCACAAATCTATGTTTCAGGCCAGTTTTTGTTGTCCCCAGTTTCTTCTCTTCTATTAAAGAGAAGATGGTTGATGGTCCATGTTGGATCATGACTCTCAACTCGCGCAGAAAGCTGTAGAAACTTTCTAGAAAACCCTAAAATCTGGGAAAGCAGGTAGAGGTGGAGTCTAGTAGTGGGTTCTAAATGCTTTTGCTACCGGTTCTCGCGCATGCACAGAAGCGTCCCGGGTGAGTGGGCGGAGCCTCCCGCCCCTGCCGCCTCTACCAGTTCAGAGAACAGGGCCGAACCGGGAGCAACCGACCGCTGGTGGAGTCTCATCGATCTGTAATGGCGAGAGGTCACCTACAAAGGGCTACCGATGCATTTGAGAAGTCAAGACCAACCTTCTCAACGCAAGGTTACAATCACTGGCCGATGGAGTGGGCAAACCTTCCCCCTTTCGGAGCAATCTGATTGGCTAAGAAAAGGGGAGGAAACAGGAACACAAGGATTGCTACAGAACCACAATCCTTCTCTTTCGAGTTTGGGATGATAAAGACATCTCAACTCGACCTTCTCGCTGGTCCCCAGGAAGAGACCTCACAAGAGGTCCCCCCAGGGGCGGAAAGACAAAGGGCACATTTGTGTGTCACCCAACACCCTGACGCAAATCACGGGGCGTCTCTACTCCCATCCCACGTTCAGTACAGGAAAAAAAAAGACACGGTTTGTTAACTGCGACGCGAGTTCTTCGTTTTTCGGGCTGTTGTGATTTCGTACCAGACGAAGGCCGTAGCTTACATGATCCATTTGTCCTTCAGAAAGCTTAGTAACAAGAAGGCACTTTTAAGGCACTAAGGCTTCAAAAAGCAAGGGGGAAAGAGAGCCTTTTTGACCCACGTTTTCTCCCAACCCCAACCTGCCCCCCAAAAATATTTGACAACTAATGCTTCAGATCCATTCATGTTGGTTGTTAATACTGCTCACCGATGACATGAGACCAGAAGGAAGTTGCAGGAGCACCAAAAAAGCTTATTTCTCTCCTTTTAGCAGCCATAGAACAAAGGACATTGAGGTCCAAAGTTCTCCCCTTCCTCCTTCTGGTCACTACTCCATCCCTCCCTACAACAGCTTTTTTTTTTTAAAAAAAACCCCAGTGTTTCCTACTCTTAACATTGTGCACTGAAAAGGGAACCTGACTCAAAAGCCAGGACTGTTTGGTCTCCAGATACGTTAGGGGTTATCATCTCCTGAAGCCCCTCAACCGATCATCTACAGAACCTTGTTTCTGGAGAACATCATCCTTTCCTTGCGGGGCGGAGTGCAATTCTAATGAAGTGACATTGTCCCTGTCTCCAAGGACGCTTTTAGAAATCTCAGAATATGTGCAAAATTAGAGAGGGAGAGAGAACGAGAAGACACTTCTTCTTCCTGACCAAGAAGCATATCATCGGGAATGGGAATTTGTCTGAGGGTCTCTAGAGGCAGCAGATAATAAGGACCACGAAGACGGCTGAGAAAACCAGAAGAAGCAGTAACACTGAAATCTACCTAGAGAATTCCATCCTTGTTGGTCAATCTGGAGAACTGGGACAACAAGGTACATGTTTCTCCCCTGAGAGAAATGGAAAGTATCCGCAGGTGAGAAGGTTAGGGTGTCCCCCACGCAAATACAAGTCCCCAGAAAGAGAATTTGGCTCGCAGAGGAGCTGGGCTCCCATGCTCTGGCTCTCTCTCCAGGAACATCCGTGGGGAGTAAGGCTGGACCAGATCCGTCCGTTTGGCTTCTGAAACCCACACCTGAGACAAAAGGAGCCCAGGTGGTTATCTCCCAGCCTCCTGGCGCTTCTGGAGCACTTCAATGACCTCGTCAATACCGTCTTCTGGAACCTGGAGGGAATGGAATGGGGGAGAAAAAAAGCTGGTTGCATTGACGCCTTTCAGGAAATACCAAATATAAAGGAAGGCCCAAGTTATTTTGGGGGATCGTCTTCAGATTTGGAAGTTTAATATTGCTGTTAAGAATAGCATTTTTGTCTTATTAAATTGGCTGCTATATTATTATGACTGAGGGAAGGGAAGGGGAAGAACGGAAGGGAAGGGGAAGGGAAGGAAAGGAAAGGAAAGGAAAAAAGGAAAGAAAAGGAAAGGAAAGGAAGAAGAAAGGAAGAAGAAAGGAAGGAAAGGAAAGGAAAGGAAAGGAAAGGAAAGGAAAGGAAAGGAAAGGAAAGGAAAGGAAAGGAAAGGAAAGGAAAGGAAAGGAAAGGAAAGGAAGGAAAGGAAAGGAAAGGAAGAAGAAAGGAAAGGAAGAAGAAAGGAAGAAGGAAGGAAAGGAAAGGAAAGGAAAGGAAAGGAAGAAGAAAGGAAGAAGGAAGGAAAGGAAAGGAAAGGAAAGGAAAGGAAAGGAAGAAGAAAGGAAAGGAAAGGAAAGGAAAGGAAGAGGAAAGGAAAGGGAGAAGGAAGGAAAGGAAAGGAAAGGAAAGGAAAGAAAGAAGAAAGAAAAGGAAAGGAAAGGAAGAAGAAAAGAAGGAAAGGAAGGAAAGGAAAGGAAGAAGAAAGGAAAGGAAGAAGAAAGGAAGAAGGAAGGAAAGGAAAAGGGTTTAATTTACACTCATAGTCACATCTTACGCCTCAAAACAACTCAAGACGATCAAAGTTTGGTCTAATGGTTAAGATACCAAGCTAGAAACCAGGAGACGGTGAGTTCTAATCCCACACCTTAGCCATGAAAGCCAATTGGGTGACTTTGAGCCAGTCCCTCTCTCTCAACCAACTTCCGGGGGTAATTGTTATGGGGAAAACAGGAGGAGGAAGGAGTATTATTAGGTATGTTCGCCTACCTCGAGGTGTTTATAGACAACAATAAAGGTGGAATAATATAAATAAAAAAAATCAGGAACCCTCAAAACAACAAATGCTTCAAACTCGGGATGTCTTCGAGCCCTTCGTGGCTTACCAAGGCGTGGTCAAAGTTGAAGGTGCTGATGTAATAGGCACAGATGTCCGCGTTGGCCAGCGGCTCAGCAATCTGGGCCACGATCCCACATTCATCTGCAGAAGGGAGGAAGCAGGAGAGACATCAGCTTAATGCTGGGCCAACCTTCTCAGGTTCCGAAATTGGACCAAACGAGAGGAACCTTTTTTGAGGGAGAAGCAATTTCCTCCAGGCAGGGCTCTCCAAACCTGGCAACTTTTAGACTTGTGGACTTCATCACCCATGGCTGGCTGGGGAATTTTGAGAGTTGCAGTCCACAAGTCTTAAAAGTTTTTAGAATAGAATAGAATAGAATAGAATAGAATAAAGAACAGAATAGAATAGAATAGAATAGAATAGAATAGAATAGAATAGAATAGAATAGAATAGAATAGAATAAAGAACAGAACAGAATAGAATAGAATAGAATAGAATAAAGAATAGAATAGAATAGAATAGAATAGAATAGAATAGAATAGAATAAAGAACAGAATAGAATAGAATAGAATAGAATAGAATAGAATAAAGAATAGAATAGAATAGAATAGAATAAAGAATAGAATAGAATAGAATAAAGAATAGAATAGAATAGAATAGAATAGAATAGAATAGAATAGAATAGAATAGAATAGAATAGAATAGAATTAGAAATGATAGAAATGTGGAATAGGAATAGGAATAGAATAGAATAGAATAGAATAGAATAGAATAGAATAGAATAGAATAGAATAGAATAGAATAGAATTAGAAATGATAGAAATGTGGAATAGGAATAGGAATTAGAATAGAATAGAATAGAATAGAATAGAATAGAATAGAATAGAATAGAATAGAATAGAATAGAATAGAATAAAGAACAGAATAGAATAGAATAGAATAGAATAGAATAGAATAGAATAGAATAAAGAATAGAATAGAATAGAATAAAGAATAGAATAGAATAGAATAGAATAGAATAGAATAGAATAGAATAGAATAGAATAGAATTAGAAATGATAGAAATGTGGAATAGGAATAGGAATAGAATAGAATAGAATAGAATAGAATAGAATAGAATAGAATTAGAAATGATAGAAATGTGGAATAGGAATAGGAATAGAATAGAATAGAATAGAATAGAATAGAATAGAATAGAATAGAATAGAATTAGAAATGATAGAAATGTGGAATAGGAATAGGAATAGGAATAGGAATAGAATAGAATAGAATAGAATAGAATAGAATAGAATAGAATTCTTTATTGGCCAGGTGTGATTGGACACACAAGGAATTTGTCTTTGGTGCATATGCTCTCAGTGTACATAAAAGAAAAGATAACATTTGTCAAGAATCATGAGGTAAAAAACCCTTAATGATTGCCATAGGGTACAAATAAGCAATCGGGAAACAATCAATATTAATATAAATCGTAAGGATACAAGCAACAAGTTACAGTCATACAGTCATAAGTGGGAGGAGATGGGTGATAGGAACGATGAGAAAAACTAATAGTAATAGTAATGCAGCCCTTAGTGAATAGTTTGACAGTGTTGAGGGAATTATTTGTTTAGCAGAGTGATGGCGTTCGGGGAAAAACTCTTCTTGTGTCTAGTTGTCTTGGTGTGCAGTGCTCTATGACGTTGTTTTGAGGGTAGGAGTTGAGACAGTTTATGTCCAGGATGCGAGGGGTCAGTAAATATTTTCACGGCCAAGTTGCCAAGTGTGGAGAGCCCCGCTCTAGGAGAACAAAGGAGGTCTTTTGGACACCATCTCAGATCCATGAAATCGCTCCAATCGATGGTTAGAAATCAGAGTTGACTTCTTCCTGGGGATGGGATCCGAGTTAAGTGGAAGTGGAAACTCTACTTCCAATTGTGCTCGCAAGAACTACCCGCATTCTGCTTACTTCTGAGTAAATTCCAAGATACTCTATTATCTACAGCACCACCATCATTGATAAAGTGTGGAAAAGAAAGTATAACGCAACTCACCAAAGCCCAGGGGATGTCCACCAATTCTCACCATCCTCCAGAGTTCTCCTGAGGAACTGGTCAACAGCAGGTCGCTAGGGAACCTGGGGAAGGACAGAAAAATCTGACATCTTCTCCACAACATTGGAACAAAGCCAACCCGGATGCTTGTTGGACTCAACTAAAGGAACTTCTAAGATGTCTTCTACTGTCCGTTCTTTCATCAGTAGACCCAGGGGGTTCTCTGCCCAACACCATACCTGTGTGATCAATGGATATGCAACTAGGCTAGTTCTGCCACCCAAATGCTGATCTCATGTTGATCATTCCAAAGATCTATCGCTACTTGGGAGGTATCTGGGATTAAATCCTTTCAATATATTAAAAAAAATGATATTTTGCTTCTGAATTTACAATACTGTGAAGCAATTTAAGCCAAATCAATGATTCCATCTGGTTAACGGAGGTGGTATTCAGCCGGTTCGGGAGAACCGGTAGCAGAAATTTTGAGTAGTTCAGAGAACTGGCAAATACCACCTCTCGCTGGCCCCGCCCTCCTGCCCCTGCCGTTTTCTGTCCTACATTCAGGGGCGGGTTGCTCTCTTACCTCGCTACCGGTGAACTGCGCGCACATCGCCACGTTTTGCACATGTGACCCCTCACACAATTTGCTTCCGTGCATGCATGGAAGCAAAAAAAATAACCGAAATATCGCGCTCACTCGCGTCCCCTTACAAGATTTTGCTTCCGTGCATGCGCAGGAAGCAAACCTCCCCCCAAAAAATTCTGAAAAAAAGATGGCAACGCGCGACGGACCGGAGAAGACGGCACCAGAGCTGTCACGCGCAAATTGCGTAATCTGCCAGCCGCTACCAGTGCAGCAGAGTCGACAGCACCAGCTCCTGAGTCGACAGCTGGCTGGGGAATTCTGGGAGTTGAAGTCCTCCAGGCTTAAAGTTGCCAAAGTTGGAGACCCCTGCTCTAAGCCACAGCAAGCACAAACCTCCCCTTTATGCGGTACTCACTTTTTCTTGGTCTCCGCATCCATGACGATGGAGATGTAGCCCTCAATCAGTGAGAAGGCAAAGAAAGTAATGGACTCCTGGTTGTTAGCAGCTGCATCTTTCGGTGGGCTGAAAAGGCCAAAGAAAGAAATGCCAACATCAAATTTTGGATCATAAATGTCTCCTGTTTTGGAAGCATGGGGTGGAAATGAAAACTGTTTCAGTAGGACTTTCCTACTGCCGTAAAAGCAAGGATGTACGGTCCCCTCGAATTGGAGCTTAGATCAGACAATCTGATCACAGCAGAAAAATAAGATTAGGAACATTCTGTAGCAGAAGAAGAGGCTGAGCTGGAAGGCGACGTAAAAGGTGTCATCAGTTTAGAATCGTTGCGTTGTCACAAAAGAACCCAGTACAGTCCTGTGAATTCCATTGAGCCTTATCGATTGCCAATTTGGCTCTGACCATTGGTTGACTAGAGTCTCGTATTAGAGGTAGCAATGATATGGGCAGTCCCTGACTTACAACCATTTGTTTTAATGACCGTTCCAAGTTACAACGGCACTGAAAAAAAGTGACTTACGATTGTTTTTCAAACTTACAATTGCTGTGGCATCCCCATGATTAAAAATCCAGATGCTTGGCAACTGACTCATATTTATGACGGTTGCAATCTCTTGGGGGTCACGTGATCCCCTTTTGCGACCTTCTGATAAGCAAAATAACGGAAAAGCCGGATTCACTTCACAACCATTTTCCTAACTTAACAACGCAGTGATTCACTTAACAACGGTGGCAAAAAAGGTTGTAAAATGGAAAAAAACTCACTTAACAAACCGTCTCCCTTAGCAAGGGGAATTTTAGGTTCAACTGTCATAAGTTGAGGACTACCTATAAGCCCTGGCTTAGATCACTCCTGGTGGATCTTCCTTTTTTCTTAGCAACCTTCTTTTTCCCCCACACACACAACCAGCACACATCAATCACCGACCTGGCTGAGTAGAACAGGACATCAATGAGTTTTGTGGCAATGGCTGGCAAGGTTTCAGGGGCGATGCTGAGAATGCAGAATCTATTCTGAGGAGTCTGAATGGGATGGACCGTGGCATTGAACTCTGGGAAGCAGAGAGAGAGAGAGAGAGAGACTGTCAGTCCTGCCCCAGTCTGATCCCTTAGGAAAGAAAAACCCTCGACTCCAGTGATGGAGCACCCAACAATTTCTCTGGAGGCAAGCTATTCCACTGATTAATTGTTCTGTCAGGAAATTCCTCCTTCTTTCTAAATTGGATCTCTCTCTCTGATGATTTTTCACCTGTTACTTCTTCTTGTCCTGCCCTCTGGTGCTTTGGAGAATAAGTCGACCCCCCTCTTCTATGTGACAGTCCCTCAAATATTGGAAGTAGCCAAGTACTGGAATTATTCTGATTTGATCTCAGCAATAGAAAACCCACCTTGCTTTGCCTTGTGGAACCCGTTGCTTATGCCTTCACAGTTTGCAGGGGCCAGTTCTCCATTCACCTCCTTATAAATTTCAAATTCGCTGGCCAGGGTGTGGATGACCACAGGCAAATCCTTCTCCCGTACCTGAAAGGCAGACCAAAGATCACCGAAATTACAGCATCGCGACTTCCATTTCGAACGGCTTCCATTTCTCCTGCTTGGGCAGTGGGGCTGGACTAGAAGACCTCCAAGGTCCCGTCCAACTCTGTATATTCCGAATCCTGAGTTGATACCGGTTGGCTAGCTGCTCCCTCTCAGTGTCAGCCATACCACCTCCCATTTACCTTTGAACCCAGCCCTTATTTATTTATTTATTTATTTATTTATTTATTTATTTATTTATTTATTTATTTATTTATTTATTTATTTATTTTATTTATTTATTTTGTCAAGTACGTGTTAGTAATATACATAGATGTAACATTGTTTATGTACATAAGATGGGTACTGATAAGAGAGAACATTAGGACAGGAACGGTAGGCACGCTGGTGCAGAAGTGGCGAGGTGGCGCAGTGGTTAAAATGCAGCACTGCAGTTCAGCAGTTCAGCTGTTCAAATCTCACCGGCTCAAGGTTGACTCAGCCTTCCATCCTTCTGAGGTCAGTAAAATGAGGACCCAGATTGTTGGGGGCAATAGGCTGAACTCTGTAAACCGCTTAGAGAGGGCTGTAAAGCACTGTGAAGCGGTATATAAGTCTAAGTGCTATTGCTATTGCTATTGCACTTATGAACGCCCCTTACTGACCTCTTAGGAATCGGGTGAGGTCAACAGTGGACAGTGGACAGTCTTAGGGTAAAGTTTTGGGGGTTTATCATACCACAGTGCCCGCCCTGGCTCTGGAACCGGCTCCCCACAAAAGCTCACCAAAATAAAATCGGTCTGATAGGTGGATAACATTAAGACAGAGACATTATGTTCGGCAAGGGGTGCGATGACGGATTTTGCAATCTTGGTGACTCCTATAGGCTGGCTGATGGAGGCGCTGCCGTTAGACGAGACGTTAAGCACTAGCCAGGTGGAATCCACCACTTGTAGGTATTCAGAGGCGTGGAGTTCTGGAAGAAATGTGAGAAAACATCATGAAGAAGACTACAGGTGGCGCAGTGGTTAAATGCAGCTACTGCAGGCTACTCCAGCTGACTGCTAGTTCAGCAGTTCAGCTGTTCAAATCTCACCAGGCTCAAGGTTGGTGGGTTTTTGTTTTTTTCAAGCTTGAAGGGGTAGCCTTAGAAATTTTGCTGGAGTGGATTTGTGTGTGTGAGAGAGAGGGGGGGGAGAGCGAGGGAGAAGAGCGAGGGAGAAGTGAGAGAAAAAGAAAGAGAAAGAAAGAAAGAAAGAAAAGAAAGAAAGAAAGAAAGAAAGAAAGAAAGAAAGAAAGAAAGAAAGAAAGAAAGAAGAAAAAGGAAAAAGAAAGAAAGAAAGAAAGAAAGAAAGAAAGAAAGAAAGAAAGAAAGAAAGAAAGAAAGAAAGAAAGAAAGAAAGAAAGAAAGAAAGAAATCTCCCAGCTGCTTAGCTCCGATAGACAAACCAACACATTTTAGAATGAACCACAATGGCTACACCTCAGTTAATTTCCAGGTTTAAAATAAATCAAAGTGAGTTTTTTTTAAATTAAAAAAAAACTAATTTACACTTTAGAAACTGAAGGGATATTTGGGGTTGATCCGAGAAGGCTACAAGCTGACATGGAGACGACAGGAAACTCAGAATGGCTTCTCCTCCAAATTGGGTTAAAAATTAAGACATTTCGCTTTTTCAGATGACTGGATCTTTTCCGTAGAGCTGGGAGCCTGTTAATGGTCCTCAGAGGATCAAAGGTTTCCATTTAGAAGGAATTTGCAAGGGAGGGGGGGAGGAAACAAAATTTTGCCCTCTTTTTTTTCCCCAGCCAAAATTCCTCCCCACCACCACAAAATGCAACCGAGAGTGACCGCACATCTAAGAAACGAGATGTCTTAGCCAAATCTAAATAAATCTAAAATCTAAATCTAAATAAACACTACACAAATGTTTACTGGAGCTATTCAAAACAACGCAACACCAGAGGATAATTATTCCTCCTCCTCTCTGTCTCTCTCTGTCTCTCTGTCTCTCTCCCTCCCTCCCCCCCCCCCCTCTCTCTCCAAGAAAACAATCCTCTTGGAAGAATTTCCAAGCAGCATAAAAAACTGTAAATTATACAGTTAAATAATATAGTTGCTATCTTTCTTGACTCTTCTTTCATCCTCTTCATCTCATCCCTTCTCTTTTCTCCTTCCTTCCTATCTTTCCTCTCTCTCTCTTATCTTTCCTCTCATCTTACTTCCCTGTTATACCTTGTCCCCATCTCTTCTCCCTTCCTTTTCCCCTTCTTTCCCTCCTTCCTTCCTTCCTTTTCTTCCCTATCCCAGTTAGGCCCTTCCTTCCTTCCTTCCTTCCTTCCTTCCTTCCTTCCTTCCTTCCTTCCTTTCTTCCTTTTCTTCCCTATCCCAGTTATGCCTTTTCTTTCCTTTCTTCCTCACTCACTTTTATCCTTCCTTCCTTCCCTCCCTATCCCAGTTATGCCCTTCCTTCCTTCCTTCCTCACTCACTCACTTTTTTCCTTCCTTCCTTCCTTCCTTCCCTCCCTCCCAATCCCAGTTATGCCCTTTCCTTCCTTCCTTCCTTCCCTCCCTATCCCAGTTATGCCCTTCCTTCCTTCTTTCCTTCCTTCCTTCCTCACTCACTCACTCACTTTTTTCCTTCCTTCCCTCCCTATCCCAATTATGCCCTTCCTTCCTTCTTTCCTTCCTTCCTTCCTTCCTCACTCACTCACTTTTTTCCTTCCTTCCTTCCTTCCTTCCTTCCTTCCTTCCTTCCCTCCCTATCCCAGTTATGCCCTTTCCTTCCTTCCTTCCTTCCTTCCTTCCTTCCTTCCTTCCTTCCTTCCTTCCTTCCTTCCTTCCTTCCTTCCTTCCTTCCTTCCTTCCTCCCTCCCTCCCTCCCTCCCTCCCTCCCTTCCTCCTTTATGTCGGTCTACAACAGTAATAAAGATTTGATTTCATTTAAACTCTCCCCACCCCCCCCCCCGACAGCCAGATTCCCCCCCTCCCAATTCCAGGAAGCCCCTTCACCCTATCCCCACAAGTGAACATTGTTCCCTGGGAACAGCCCCAAGCTCTTCTCTCGGCCTCGGAGGATCCTCACACCTTCCCTCAGCCTTGCCAACCTGCTGCCAAGGCCGCACTGGAGCCACTCCAGAGTCCAGCGATACAAAAGCTGCTACGGTCGGTCAGCAAAGATCATTTTTTCCGCTCCCCGTGCTCCACTGGGCAAGTGGAACACCCTGAGATAAACATCTGTTCCCCTTCATCCTTGGAAACACACAGCTGGGCAGCCAAGCAATTGTTCCTTTTCTTGGAATTGCGGGAACCGCCCAATCAAAGAGCCGAATAGAAGCAGAGATATCGTTTCCATTTTCCAGCCAATCTGTAACTTCCTCCAATTTGTGGGACCCGCATCTCAGCCGGGGAATTCTAGCAATTGAAACCGAAACATCTGGAGGGCACCTATTTGGCTGCCCTCCTTCCAAAATAATTTCATTCATACGAAGCGACTTTGCACCTTGTTAAACTGGCCGCCCAGAATGGCTGCGCGGACAGTTATCGACGTTCCTAAACAGATCCCCTCTGAAAAATAGATCCTTTTTTTAAAAAGAATCCACCATCTTCAGTTTAGGAACATTAGGAGCAATGGGGTGGGGGGTGTTTTTGTGGCATGCTTTTTTTCCCCCCTCCGAAAACTCCAGATGCTCCCTTGAGGGTCGAGGGAGAAGCACTGGATAAAAATCCATCAGGAAATTTCAGGATTAACGGGGCAAAAAAGAGAAAGAAAAGGGAGAGGGATGGAAATTACCCCCAAAGGATTTAGAGAGATAGTTCTAATATGTGATTTTGATGATTAGAAAGACAATTGGATCATAGAAAAAAGGGAGCTTTTGGAGGGAAATGATAGAGTGGAGGAAATTATCAGAAGCTCCTGCCTTCTTCTCCTTCCTTCCCTCCTTCCCCCTTTCCTTTCCTCCCTACCCTTTCCTTTCCTTTCTTTACCTTCCCTTCCTTTCCTTTCCGTTCCGTTCCATTCCATTCCATTCCGTTCCTTTCCTTCTTTCCTTTCCTTTTCTTCCTTTCCTTTCCCTTCCTTTACCTTCCCTTCCTTTCCTTTCCGTTCCATTCCATTCCTTTCCTTCTTTCCTTTCCTTTCCTTTCCTTCCCTTCCTTTCCTCCCTCCCCATTTCCTTTCCATTCCATTCCATTCTGTTCCTTTCCTTCTCCTTTCCTTTCCTTTCCCTTCCTTTCCTTCCCTTCCCTTCCCTTCCCTTCCTTTCCTCCCTCCCCCTTTCCTTTCCGTTCCATTCCATTCCATTCCTTTCCTTCTTTCCTTTCCTTCCCTTCTCTTCCATTCCATTCCTTTCCCTTCCTTTCCTCCCTCCCCCTTTCCTTCTCTTTCATTCCCTTCCCTTCCCTCCTTCCTCCCTTCCCTCTCTCAACCTTTAACCCATTGGATTCTGTTTATGCAGTACACCTGCAGCTCCTCACTCCAGGCTCCCAGCATGACGGCATTCCTTCTGATGTGTCACTTATTCTCTTGCAATCCCTTTCTCTCCAACCCATCTGTGTTGCGGGAAGGGAGAGGTAGGAAAACAAAACCGTAGCACCTGTACCAGCCGTAATGGCAGTCACATAACTGAGGCATGCAGTGAAGGTAGGAAATAGTCAGAAATTGGTTACAGATTTATTGTTTTCAGTCTTGGCCGCAGCTGAACGAGTGGTCAGTCAATGAGGAATACCTGTACTCCGAAAGGTGCTCATACCTTTGAAGCCATCTTCATCCAACATGATAGTGTAGTCTTCGGGAGTCTCCGTTAAGCTG
The DNA here is from genome assembly GCA_023053685.1 of Diadophis punctatus similis. Classification (NCBI taxonomy): domain Eukaryota; kingdom Metazoa; phylum Chordata; class Lepidosauria; order Squamata; family Dipsadidae; genus Diadophis; species Diadophis punctatus. Next base: position 3,985,178 of record JALIGW010000030.1, on the reverse strand, counting down.
AAAAACCTACACCTGGGAAAAGAGGAGAGCGCTGTCAGGCTTATGAACTCGTACTGTGAAATTTTCCTCCCTTTGGACAGAAATTGGAAAAATCTCCATCAACCACCAAGCACCACTAGGCAGAATTCGGATTAAGGCTCCAGCCCAGGATGTTTTTCTGTACCCCTATCCGGGAACACCGAGAGAAGACAGTTTGGTCTAGTGGTTAAGACACCAGGTCACGACTTACCACTGTAATTCCTGCTTCACTTTTGGTGGTAAGTCAAGATCGACCTGCATTCTTGTTTAATGCAAATATTTCTATAGCTGTGTATATTTCTAAAACATTTATATCACGGTCATCATTTTAAGCTACTGCATTCTGTATAAACGAGTCCCCTAGTTTATTATACCTGTCCATACAAAATCCATACAAAAGAAGAGGAACTAAAGAGCCTCTTGATGCAGGTAAAGGAGGAGAGTGCAAAAGTTGGCTTGAAACTCAACATTAAGAAAACTTAAGATCATGGCATCCGGCCCTCTCAATTCCTGGCAAATAGATGGGGAAGAAATGGAGGTAGTGACAGATTTTACTTTCCTGGGCTCCAAGATCTCCGCAGATGGGGACTGCAGCCAAGAAATTAAAAGACGCTTGTTACTGGAGAGGAAAGCTATGGCAAATCTAAATAGCATACTAAAAAGCAGAGACATCACCCTGCCAACAAAAGTGCATATAGTTAAGGCTATGGTTTTCCCAGTTGCAATGTATGGCTGTGAAAGTTGGACCACAAGGAAGGCTGAGCGCCAAAGAATGGAGGCCTTTGAACTATGGTGCTGGAGAAGACTCCTGCAAGTCCCTTGGACTGCAAGGCAATCCAACCGGTCAGTCCTAGAGGAGATCAACCCTGACCGCTCTTTAGAAGGCCAGATCCTGAAGATGAAACTCAAATACTTTGGCCACCTAATGAGAAGGAAGGACTCACTGGAGAAGAGCCTAATGCTGGGAAAGATTGAGGGCAAAAGAAGAAGGGGACGGCAGAGAACGAGGTGGCTGGATGGAGTCACTGAAGCAACCGGCGTGAGCTTAAATGGACTCCAGAGGATGGTAGAGGACAGGAAGGCCTGGAGGAACATTGTCCATGGGGTTGCGATGGGTTGGACACGACTTCGCAACTAACAACAACATAAGCCAACCAATCATAGGTGGCAAATCCGATCAGGTCCTCAGACCATTGAGTGAAAGATATACTTATCTTTCCAATGTGGCAAGTCCTTTGGCCCAAATAAGACACCCTTACATTTAAAAAAATAAAGAACTTTAAAAGGCTTTGGAGCTGCAAAGCAAATCCCCAGAAGCGTTTAAACTAGGAGTGTCCAACCTTGGCAACTACGGACTTCAACTCCCAGAATTCCCCAGCCAGCTGAAGTCCACAATTCTTAAAGTTGCCAGGGTTGGACACCCTTGATTTAAACTCTACAGTTTCCTCTCTGAGAAGTGGAGACACCCTGATTTTCAACCATTCAACCATCTTCCTTTCTTTTTTTTCTTCCTTTCTCTTTCTTTATTTCTTTATGTCTATTTCTTTCTTTCCTTCCTTCTTCCGTTTTTCTTTTTCTCCTTTACTTTTTCTTTCTTTCTTTTTCTCTTTTCTTTCTCCTTTCTTTCTCTTTCTCTTTTTTCTCTTTGCCCTTTCTTTTTCTTTCTTTTCTTTTTTTCTTTCTTTCTTTCTTTCTCTTTGTTCTCTCTTCTTTTCTTCCTTCCCTCCTTTTCTTTCTTTCTTTCTTCTTCTTCTTCTCTCCTTTCTCTTTCTTTCCCTTCCTTCCTTCCTTCCTTTTTCTTCCTTCCTTTTTCTCCCTCCCTCCCTCCCCCTTCTTTCTCTTTTCTTTTTCTCTTTAGTTTTTCTTTGTGTCTCTCTTTCTTTCTTTCTTTCTTTCTTTCTTGTCTCCCTCCCTCTTTTCTCTTTTTCTTCTTTCTTTCTTTCTTTTCCCTTTTCCTTCTTTCTTTCTCTTTCTTTCTTTCTTTCTTTCTTTCTTTCTTTCTTTCTTTCTTTCTTTCTTTCTTTTTCTTTCTTTTTCTCTCTCTTCTCCCTCGCTCTCCCCCCCCCCTCTCTCTCACACACAAATCCACTCCAGCAAAATTTCTAAGGCTACCCCTTCAAACTTGAAAAAACCAAAACCCACCGACATTACCCAAGGCCTCTTAAGCAACCAAAAAGAAAAAAGAAAAAAACAGACCTAGCTGCACTCAACCGCAGTCACACAACACAAGTCTGTTTAACCACGACACGAAGCGCCCTGCCCTTTTTGTCTGACACACAACTTGTTTATTCCCTTGCAAGAGTTTGAGAAAGGAAAAAAAAGAAAAAAGATTGTTTGAGCAGATCAAATGGGCCGGAATGAAATGGATTGCTGAGTCACATGAAACACTTGGAGTTGGTGCATGTAACGTCCAGTTCATTGGTGGCAAATCAGCCACAAATGCTGTGGGTTGTTTTTTTCCCCCCACAAACTTGGCACCGCAAAAGGATTAAGCCAGATTTGTGGAAACTGTTTCAGGCTTTGATAGAAGCGAATATTTGTAGCTCAAGGATCAACTGTGGGGTCCTTGGCATTTTTTGAGCTTGGCAGTTTTCTTGCAGACGTTTCATGATCCAACTAGGTAACATCATCAGTGCTAGGAGGACTGTGGGGTCCTTGGCACTCTCTGAGCTTGGCAGTTTTCTTGCAGATGTTTCATGACCCAGCTAGGTAACATCATCAGTGCGATGGGCTTTAAGGCTTGTTGATCATGCTGCTTTTTAAACAACAACAAAAATCTGTTGCTTTTCTACCATTTGTAGCCATCACAGAAAGAACTGTAAACGTAAAATGAACAACTTTAACTTAGGCAGGGCAGAGTGGAGGCCTTAGCTTTCTCTAATGAACAATGCTAGAATTCTAATACAAGTAGTCCTCATTTAGCAAGCACAATTGGGAATGGCCCCTTGGTCATTAAACGAAGTTGTATAAGTGAAACTACAACAGTGTTTACGGCCTGACTTCAGCTTGGCTGGTTGGGGAATTTGACCATTCAAACGATACCATTTAAAGCGGGATGGTATAAGATCGTCTGCCTCGAGCAGGGGTTGGACTAGAAGACCTCCGAGGTCCCTTCCAACCCTATGATTCTATAGCTGGCTGGGGAATTCTGGGAGTTGAAGTCTACCCATCTTGAAGTGGCCGAGTTAAATATCGAATAGTTTCGCTGGCCAACCAGATTTCGGGAGAAAAAGTTCACCAGGCGAGTTAAAATTCACCGAAGGGAGCAAGGAAAAACCAGACCTCAGGTGAGAAGGAAGGAAAGAGGAAAAACCAAAGAGGAAGGGAAGAATGAGAAAGAGGAACTTAAGGAAAAACAAGACAATGAAGAAATCTCATTAGCAAATTACCTGGCTATCACAGGTGATCGGAAGGCCGTATGGGCAACTAAGCAAGCTGCAATATTTTTCTCCCATGTTTGTTTGTGTGTTTGTGTGTTTGTGTGTTTGTGTGTTTGTGTGTTTGTGTGTTTGTGTGTTTGTTTGTTTATTTATTTATTTGTTTGTTTGTTTATTTATTTATTTATTTAGATTTGTATGACGCCCAACTCCCAGGGGACTCTTTGCCGGAAGTTTGCCGGAAGTATTTTTTTTTCCTTTTCAGGCTACAATAAGGCTACAAATACAAATACAATAAGGCTACAATAACATTCAGGGTTATAAAAACTGAAACCATTTCACATCCAGAAAAAAAAAACAGCAATATTTTTTTTTCTAGCTTAATGTTGATTTAAATTGCCTCCTGGGCCACCATCTTCATTGTACAAAGATTAAACCACGTTTTTTTTTTCCATTCTAACAGCCAAACTTTTAGTTTTTCAGATTGGAAACTGTTTCGGACTTGTTTACACTGCAGCCTTAAGGCTTTTCCAAACAAGAACAGGAATTTGTTGTTTTTCTAGGTTGTGTAGCCATCGCAGAAAGAAGTGTAAATGTAATTTCTTTTAAACAGCCATTTGAAACTGAGCAAAGCAAAGGGTGACAAACACAAAACTATATTTTCCCAGAATAATTTTATTTTAAATCCACAATTAGATTTTGTTCCTCTCCAAAGGCACAATTTCAAAAACTCTGCTTTTTCAGGGCAAATCCTAATTTTTTTTCCTTTAAGGACCACTTTGGTGATGGTGGGAGCCAATTTGTACCTTTTGGAAGCTGCAGAGAGTTTAAAGAGTTAAGCCGCCAGATAAGACTCGGAGCAAAGTAGCTAAAGGAAGTAGGAAACGGGCTTGCAAAGCAGGAATTGGTGGAAAACAATAGGTAGCAATGCCAAGGAACTGTGCTGGAGAAAGACGCCAGTCTAAGAACAAAATAGAAAAACAGAATTAGGCCGTAAGGACTGCTAGGAAGGAAATTTGGGAGAAAAGAGGAAGGCAATGGCCCAGCGGGCTGATCTGAAACTGTATCTGTATTTTTAGTGAAAAAAAGGACCAGGGGAGACATGATAGCAGTGTTCCAATATCTCAGGGGTTGCCACAAAGAAGAGGGAATCAAACTACTCTCCAAAGCACCTGAAGGCAGGACAAGAAGCAATGGATGGAAATTTACAAAGGAGAGAAGCCAACCTAGAACTAAGGAGAAATTTCCTGACAGTGAGAACAATTAACCGGTGGAACTGCTTGCCTCTAGAAGTTGTGGGTGCTCCATCACTGGAGGTTTTCAAGAAGAGACTGGACATCCATTTGTCTGAAATAGTCTAGGGCAGTGATGGCTAACCTTTTATGCACGCTAATGGACACACGTGTGCCCGAACCCCCAAAATGCAATGCGCGCACACACCCCATGCATGCATGCACCCCCCATGCGCCCTGCCCCCACACATGCACATGCGGCTCCCCCCCCCGCACCCTGCACCTTGCACACTTGCTCCCCGCATGCACCACATCCCCGTGCATGCGTGGCAGAGACTGAAGACCAGCTGGCTGGCGGGAGGCGCGCGCGCATATATGGCGGAGCTGAACTGGGGCGACGGCTCGCGTGCCATCAGAGAGGGTGCTGCGTGCCACCTCTGGCACACGTGCCATAGGTTCGCCATCACGGGTCTAGGGTCTCCTGCTTGAGCAGGGGGCTGGACTAGAAGCCTCCAAGGTCCCTTTCAGGTCACTCTGCTCTGCTGTTTTATCTTCTGTTATAAATTTCACACGGATTGCTGGCCAGCTTGGTTTTATCTCCAAGGGTGTAAAAAAACAACTTATGAAACCAGATAGGAGTTGCGAGCCAAACAACCCACTTGGTGCTGATAGGGAGCCGAGCCCTCCAGATGTTCTGAACAATGACTCTGAAAATCCTCTCTCTACACACACACACACACACACACACACACACACACACACACACACACACACACACACACACACAGAGAGAGAGAGAGAGAGAGAGAGAGAGAGAGAGAGAGAGGAGAGAGAGAGAGAGAGAGAGAGAGAGAGAGAGAGAGAGAGAGAGAGAGAGAGAGAGAGAGAGAGAGAGAGAGGTGTTAGAAAACTAAAGAGAAAATTTTCCACTGTCTGAGATTCTTTGCTATGGCAAGATAGCTAACCCTAACAATAACAAAAGATAAAGGAAATTACCTCCCAAAAAGCTTTAGCTAAACCTAGCCGGAATGGAAGCAGAATTCCTCAATCCTTATACAGGTAGTCCTCGACTTACGACCACAATTGAGCCCTAAATATCTGTTGTTAAGCGAGACAGACGTGAAGGAAATTTTGCCCATTTTTTTCTTGCCGCTGTTAACTGAATCTGTGCACTTGTTATGTTAGCAATACACGGTTGTTAAGTGAATCCGGCTTCCCCATTGACTTTGCTTGTCGGAAGGTCACAAAAGGGGATCGTGTGACCCCAAGAAACTGCAACGGTCATAACTATGAAGCGATCGCCAAGGGTGTGAATTTTGATCACCTGACCATGGGGATGCTGCAACAGTCGTACGTATGAAAAATGGTCATAAGTCAGTGCTGTTGTATGTTCAAACGGTCACTAAACGAACGGCTGGAAGTCAAAAACAACTTGTAATGACTCCACTACCTCCTAATTCTATAAATAAAGTATTATTTTTATAAATCCAGCTGTTGTGGCCTAGAGGTGGAGCTCTTGCCTCACAATCAGGAGGTTGTGAGTTCGATCCTAGGTAGAGGCAGATTTGGGTCTCCTGCTTGGGCAGGGGGTTGGACTAGATGACCTGCAAGGTCCCTTCCAACTCTGTTAATCTGTTTAAAAAAATCAAAATTCTCCCACAAAACAGAAGCCAGAGCTGAGAATTTGGAGCACTGATATAAAACCCCAATATTTATTAATTAAAAATGGCACAATGATCCGGGCAGCTAAAAAAAACACCAACAGCATCCACGAATCATTATATTTGCAAAATGTCCCTTTGGACCATCCATGCTGCAAACTTTAAAATAAAAAGTTTGAAAAACCAAAACGAATGCCAGAGAGTAAGGAAGCAGATAATTCTGCATCAATTCCCCCCCCCTTTTTAATAAAACATATATTTTCTTTAATTTCTGCAATTCCGAAGACCCCCAGAAAAAAAAGGAAAAGAGAGAGAGAGAGAGAGAGAGAGAGGGAGAGGGAGAGGGAGGGAGGGAGAGAGAGGGGGGAGGGAGAGGGAGAGGGAGAGAGGGAGAGGGAGAGGGAGAGGGAGAGGGAGAGAGAGAGAGAGAGAGAGAGAGAGAGAGAGAGAGAGAGAGAGAGAGAGAGAGAGAGAGAGAGAGAGAGAGAGAGAGAGAGATCTGCTGCCAACTCTTGCAGCCAAGTGCAGGGGCAGGAAGAATTTAGGAAAAAATAAATTGCTTCAAGAAGGAAAAATAAATAGAATTTGCTCCAAAAGGGGAAAAAATAAATTGCTTCAAGAGGAATCAGCCGTTGGGTGGAAAAAAAAGAAAAAAAAGAGAAGGAAAACTGTTTATTTTCTTTCAAGGCTTTCAAACCTGAGGCGTCCCGTCCTGGTTATGTCAGGATCCACACCCGTGTGCCCAGCGCCAACATAAATGTGGCTTTTTTTTTTGGGCTGCACTTAAGAGGTATGGGAAGGGGGAGGGGAGGGATCCTCCTGAGCTAATTGGGGTCCATGGAGCCCCTTTTCAAGAACTGGGGAGGGGGTTAGACCCCCCCAAAACACAGGAGCAGTCGAAGCCAGGGCTCGCTGGCATCTTTTAAAAAGATTGTGCAGAATTTATAGTATTTGGGTTTTGGGTGCGGAGGCTGGTGCAGTCTGCATTCCTGAATTTAAGGGACAACTTCAACCTCCTTGAGGATGATGGAAAATATAGTCCAAGAGTTCTAGAAGGACCCAGGTTGGCTTCTCATAAGAGACACCCCCCCCCTCCCAGTTCCAAATTGGGGCTAATCTTATACACAACTCCTCTCTCTTTGGCTCAACCCTGCAATTTCTTTACAGATCTGGTAGGCCTCCTCTGCGCTTGTTATATCCACACGGGTCCTTTTGAGTTCCCCCTGACTACAACTCCCATCTCCCCCAGCCAGTTGGTCTGCATGGTGAGAGTCTAAGCAAAGCAAAAAAGGAAGCCGGATATTGAGGGAAGGCTGGGGTGGTGGGGGACAGGTTCTCACACCTTCTGGGCTAAAGCAAGGGAAACCGGCTGCAATACTCCACAGTACCACTAGATGGCAGTAAAAAGCACCCTTCTGGCCATCTACAGGGCTTCTGGAGAATTGCAGTCCACTTTTTGATGCCCGGAAAGATTGTGATCATCTTCAGAGGCTAGCAACAACCACGACATGGCAACAGACACAGCTCTGCTCTATCCACACGTGCACCAGACTGCCCCTCTCTTGTATACACACTTGTATGACACTTGTATACAAACACACGTCTCAGGGCTCCACTTTGCAAGCACACAGCAAAGAGAAGTTATTTTTCCGTGTATGTACTGGTCAGAATAAGAGAGTTGGCAGGTCCTTAGGCACCCCTCCCCAATTCGGAACACGTGTGTAAACACCAGCACTGATCCAAACCGGTGGTCAATCCAATAACAGCGCCGAATCCTACGGCCATAGGATTCCAACACTCCGCCTGTGCAGTCTCTCCAACCCATCCACGGCGACACGCGTGTTTGCGCCCTCCCTAATGCACCAACCCCCCGCCTGGGCAGCTTCTCCAGCCCACCTTCCGCGAAACGCGTGTCTGTGCCTTCCCAACTGCACCAACGACCGTGTCTCTCCACCAGGCTAGCCACGGCAACACGCGCGTCTGCGCCCTCCCGCGTGCACCAGCCCACCTACCCTGACACGCGTGTCTGCGCCCTCCCAACTGCACCAACGTTGCACAGTCTCTCCACCAGGCGACACGCGCGTCTGCGCCCTCCTGCGTGCACCAACTCGCCGCCCGCGCAGCCTCTCCAGCCCAGCCCCGCCGACCCGCGTGTCTGCGCCTTCCCACCTGCTACGCTGGGGCAGGAGCAGCATCTTGAGCAGCGGGTGCGTGTAGAGCCAGAGGCCGCGGCGGGCCAGGCTCAGGACCCGCACGCGGGGCTCCAGGATCCGCAGCTCCATGGCTCAGCCAGCAAGGCCGGCGCTCAGCCCCAGCGCTGGGCTTTACGGAAGCCGGGCCCGCGGCGCCGCCTCCTTCCCCAGGCCTGGCCCGGCCCACGGGGTGGGGAGCGCCGGCCCCGACCCACCCTCGGCCCGCCTTCGCCTTGGCTTGGCTTGGCTTGGCTTGGGGCGCCTCTGAGCTCGTGCAGAGCGCTTTGGCAACGGCGAGCACAAGGGCGCGCGTCTGGGTTGCCTTCGCTTTCCCTTCGCGGGTGCTGAAAGAGAGCCGGGGGTTCTCACGACCCGTTCAGGGGTTTCGTGGATTGATGGCTAATCAATTTTTCTTTGTCTTTCTCTTAATCCTTCCTTCCTCCCTCCTTCCCCCCGCCCTCCTTCCTGCCTTATAATCTTTCTCTTTATCTCTTTCAATTGTTGTCTTTCTCTTAATCTTTCTTTTCTTCCTCCCTCCCTTCCGTTTCCTTTCATTCATTCCTTCTCCCTCCCTCCCTCATTTCTTTCTTTTTCAATTTTTCTGTCTTTCTCTTAATTCTTCCTTCCTCCTTCCCTCCCTCCCTTTTCCCTTTTCTTTTTCCTTCCTCCCTCCCGTCTAAGAATCTTTCTCTTTATGTCTTTCAATTTTTCTGTTTTTCTCTTAATCCTTCCTTCCTTCCTCCCTCCCCTTTCATTCCTTCTTTCTTCCTCCCTCCCTCATTCCTGTCTTATAATCTTTATCTTTTTCAATTTTTCTGTCTTTCTCTTAATCTTTCCTTTCTTCCTCCCTCTCTCCCGTTTCCTTTCATTCATTCATTCCTTCTTCCTCCCTCCCTCCTTCCTCTTATCTTTCTTTTTCAATTTTTCTGACTTTCTCTTAATCTTTCCTTTCTTCCTCCCTCTCTCCCGTTTCCTTTCATTCCTTCCTTCTTCCTCCCTCCCTCCTTCCTCTTATAATCTTTCTTTTTCAATTTTTCTGTCTTTCTCTTAATCTTTCCTTTCTTCCTCCCTCCCTGTTTCCTTTCATTCCTTCCTTCTTCCTCCCTCCCTCCCTCCCTCTTATAATCTTTCTTTTTCAATTTTTCTGTCTTTCTCTTAATCTTTCCTTTCTTCCTCCCTCCCTGTTTCCTTTCATTCCTTCCTTCTTCCTCCCTCCCTCCCTCTTATAATCTTTCTTTTTCAATTTTTCTGTCTTTCTCTTAATCTTTCCTTCCTCCTTCCCTCCCTCCCTTTTTCCCTTTTTTTTCCTTCCTTCCTTCCTCCCATTCAACCTTTATCTTTTTCCTTCCTTTTGTTCATTCCTTTCTTCCTTCTTCCTCCCTCCCTCATCATCCTCAGTGCCGTGCCCATATTTTGCTCATCTACACGCCGAGGCGTTTCTAACGTTCTCCGCTGCTGCTCCCTCTGCATGTTACATTCCGGGAATGTAATTTTTTTTTGTCTCCCGGGCTTGGATGGAAAAATGCAGATAATAGAGCAAAAAACAGGCTGATTCGAGTTGCAACGGGCCCTCTCAGTGCCCACAGCGAATGTTCCTGCCACAGCTACGAGGACACAAAGAGGGTGTTGCACATAACAGCCGGTCTTCCTGTTGTGGTTGCCCCGAGCCTGGCCCAAAACTGATTAAAAACAGACCTGGAAGGATCAGAATTCCTGGCCAGGTGAATTGAGGCATGATGCCTCCAGAAGTTGTGGGTGCTCCAACACTGGAGGGTTTTTTTTTTTAAAGAAGAGATTGGACCACCTTTCTCTCAAATGGCTTAGGCAGGGTCTCCTGCTTGAATACGGGGTTGGACTAGAAGACCTCCAAGGTCCCTTCCCACTCTGTTATTCTGGATTCTGCATGCTTGTATAAATGTCCAGTTGTTTGCTGAACTGTGGCAAAAAAGGGCATAAAACGAGGCACAAGTCATTTAACAACTCCCTGACTTAGCAATGCAAAGCTTGGGATCAAACCTTTATTAAATTCTTTTCTGGGGGGGAAAAATCTCTTTTTTCTGAAAAAGGAACCAAAGTCAGTCTGTCGCCCACACAGTTCAGGCTGTCTGTCTCAGAGCTGTTCCGTCAGGCTCGTAAATTTAGAACCGGAGTAAAGGAACTGTCTCATTTCCACAACCCGACAGTGGAAAATTTCAGCGGATTTCGTGGAAAATTACAGGTAGCTGCCATTGGGAAATGGCTAAAAAAGAAAGTAACTCATTGAATGGAGTCTAAATTCCAGCAACTTTAGACTTTAGGCCAATGTTTCTCAATTTGAGCCACTTTAAGGGAGGAGGACTTCGACTCCCAGAATTCCCCAGGCCTGGCCTGGCCTGGAGAATTCTGGGAGCGGAAGTCCATCTCTCTTAAAGTGACCAGTTGAGAAATAGGATACGTTTTGTCTATCCTTGATAGAAAGATGCTGAATTTATCTTTGTGAGAATTGCAAAATTTGAGGGAAATTGTGTTTGTACCCAAACCACCTTGGTTGCTGAGAGTTATAGAGAAGCAAAGGACTTCCCAAGCAGATTTAACTCTTATGTTGTGGGGCGGAATTTGTCCCTAAGGGCTTTCAACCTTCCTGTTTCCAGGTTTCTACCAAACCGCATGATTTAGGATGGCAACGAAAGCCTGTTTGTCATTTTAGAACCTGGAATGGAAAATACCATTTCTCCTTTTTTTTCATCAGAAAAAACAAGCTGTGTTCTTGACATTCCCTTTTTTTTAAAAAAAAATCTACTTAAAACCTTTGGGCAAATTGGAAGAAGCAATTGTATGAGCTGCTTGCCAGATTAATTTTTTTTAATTAGTTCTCTCACCAAAAATAAAATTTATTAGTATTATACTATTACTAGTATTCTATCTATCTATCTATCTATCTATCTATCTATCTATCTATCTATCTATCTATCTATCTATCTATCTATCTATCTATCATCTATCTATCATCTACAGTATCTATCTATCATCTACAGTATCTATCTATCTATCTATCTATCTATCTATCTATCTATCTATCTATCTATCTATCTATCTATCTATCTATCATATACAGTATCTATCTATCTATCTATCTATCATCTATCTATCTATCTATCTATCTATCTATCTATCTATCTATCTATCTATCTATCTATCTATCTATCTATCTGTCTGTCTGTCTGTCTATCCTATTATTACCATTTCATACTATTAGATAAGGTGTGAATTTCTGGCTGAAAATAAACTAATGTTCCATCTCCCTTTTTTGGGAATGGTTTTCTTATACAGGTAGTCCTCGACTTATAACAGCTCATTTAGTGACCGTTCCAAGTTACAACAGCGTTGGGGAAAAAGGGACTTATGACCATTTTTCACACTTACGACCGTTGCAGTATCCCTACAATCACGTGATCAAAATTCAGATGCTTCGCAATCGACTCATATTTATGACGGTCGCAGGGTCCCGGGGTCACGTGATCCCCTTTTATGACCTTCTGACAAGCCAAGAAGCCAGATTCGCTTAACGACCGCATCTCTTAACAGCTGCAGCGATTCGGTTAACAACGGTGGCCAGAAAGCTCGTAAAATAAGGCCGAACTCACTTAACTGTCTCGTTTAGCAACAAGGCCTACCTGCATCAACATCATCCATTCCTAGGAATATAAATAAATTCTCAAATCAGTAAAAATGAACCATTTGCAGGTTAATCAACACCGGTGGTGCTAGAAAATATTTTGCTAGAATTTCACCCCAGCCTCCTAATGATTAACCTCAATAGGATTGTTGGGGAAGACACGTTCTCTGTTATAGTTTGATCAACTATTCATTGATTTTTTTAATAAAAAAACCTTTCTATTGGCATAATTACTAAATGACTCTCTTAGGGGTCACGCAAGGCTGAGCAAAATGGCCGGGCTAAGCTACAGATAAACCAAGATCTTTCTCACTTGCTTCCCTTCCCACATTAGGCAAAACTGGAGGTAGTTCTTGACTAACAGCCATTCGTTTAGTGACCGTTCGAAGTTACGACGGCACTGAAAAGGTGACTCCTGATCATGTTTCATACTTACGACCGCTGCACCATCCTCATGATCACGGGATCAAAATTCAGACGCTTAGCAACTGGTTCGTATTTATTTATTTTTCCTTTATTTTTCCTTTATTTTTTTTATAAAAAAGTTTTTTTTTAAGTACCATGCAGACATTTTCACATATTCATCATCTCATTCTTTTACAGGATCTTTACAAATATATTCTATATTTATCTTATTGCTTTATTAGTTCAAGGTTGCTTTTTTACCATCCTCCCTTTCTATCTCTTACAGCCCTTTTTTTCTTTCTTCCCTTCCCCTTTCTCTTTCTTAACCTACTTCCCCTCCCTCTCTCCTTCTCCTCTTCCCTACTTCCAATCCTGCCTTCTCTCCTTACTCTCTTCTCCCCTCTTCTCTTTCCTCCTCCTCTTTCTTCTAACTCCTCTCTGGTTCATTTTTATGACGGTTGCGATCCCCTTTTGCGACCTTCAGACAAAGTCAACGGGGAAGCCAGATTCCACTTAAGCACCGCGTTACTAACTTAACAGCTGCAATGATTCACTTAACAACGGTAGCAAGGAAGGTCGTAAGATGGGGCAAAACTCACTTAACATCTGTCTCGCTTAGCAACATAAATTTTGGGCTCAAGGTATTCCTCAAAGTTTTCTAAGAAGAGCTGAACAGTTTTATCTTCGAGTCTGATTGGATTCCCACGATTTGTTAAACCTCCAAGCTCGGTTAAATCTGTGGGTTACCATACCTAGCTAACCAGGAACTGGCTTGATTCAGACAACAGATAGCTAGCTAGCTAACTTCATTTCAATCTAATGCAGTGTTTCAACATTGGCAACTTTAATAAGATGGGGGCAGTTCTGTCATTCATAAGAATATTCTGTCGTTCATAACCCAGGGAAGATGGCTTAGCATGGGGCATAAATCCAATTGTGACTTAAACCAGGATTACATAAACAGTGGCTCAGTACGATGTGTGAACCCGTCAAGGATGTCTTGGGGCCAGCCATTATGTTTCCATCTAAGATGCCCCACCAGGACGTGGAGACAACATTGTGCAGACCAGTATTTGTCGATCTCAACAATTCAAAGATGTGTGGACTTCAACTCCCAGAATTCCCCAGATATTTGCTCTCCGGGGGAATTCTGGGAGTTAGAAGTCCAGACATTTTAAAATTGCTGAGATTTGAGAAACACTGATCTAAACTAGGGGAAAGTGGGACGTTAAAGGTATGCAAGAACAGAGAAGCTGCCAACGTTTAGCCACGCTATTGAAAGAAACACGTATTTTGAATATTGGATACTAGAAAAGGAAGGTGTGGATGGGTTTCTTGTGGGTTTTCCTGGTTAACCACTCTTGGAAACAGGTCTCAACAGCATCCTGGATTGATCTGGTAGGACTTCAATTGTACCTTTCTGGTCTTCTGATCTGCAGGACAATGGCTTCTCTACAAATAAAAATAATAATGGGAGTCTCCTTTGGATGCACCTCCCTGAAGGTAGATGCATCCTTTCCCCTAATCCCTAACCATTATTAATAACCTCAAGTAGGAGGTTAAACCAAGATGAGTTACTTATTGCTTCTTTGATCCATAGTAACTCTTCTCCTTCTATGATTAACTCACTCTGCTTTCTAATCACTCTCATCAAGTCAACACAACAGCTACTGTAGCCCTCCCAATTGTAGCTTGCTTCGTATTTATGGACTTCAGCTCCCATTATCCCCAGCCAGCCCTGGCAAAAAAAGGGGGGGATTGTAGCGATACTCTAAGAGTCTAGAGAAGTACAAGCTGCTTGGCTAAATGTCTATGGAGATTCTCAGTCATCCAGGTCATGGTTTTGCCCAAAAGGTGCTTTATCAAAAGGCAACCGGACCTTTTTGTTTTTCCTTAAAGACAGTGCAAGGTAGTGAGGCATGTATAGATCTGTGCATTGGAGAAACAAAACAGCCACTTCACAAACACATGGCGCAACATAGGAGAAGAAACTCATCAGGACAAGATTCAGCAATCCATCTGCCTTTGAAAGACAAAGCCCACTCTTTTGAAGACAGCAAAGTCCACATTCTGGACAGAGAGGACCGGCTGGTTTGAAAGAGGAGTCAAAGAGGCCATCTACATTAAAATTGAACAGCTGTTTCTCAATAGAGGCAGAGGGATACTTCAGCTTCAACCGCAACAACAGACGAGCACACAATAGATTCAAACTCAATGTAAACAAGGAGGACAAGGAGTGTAGGACAAGAAGAGTCCTCCACTCCTCTACTCGCAACAGAATACCTTACGCAACCAGACTTGAAATCCTGGGCTTAGAAAGCTTAGAACTACGTCGCCTTCGGCACGACCTAAGCATAGCTCAAAAAATTATCCGCTACAACGTCCTTCCTGTCAATGACTACTTCAGCTTCAACCACAACAATACACGAGCACACAAGAGATACAAACTCAAAGTGAACCGCTCCAAACTTGACTGTAGAAAATATGACTTTAGCAACAGAGTGGTAAATGCCTGGAACTCACTACCTGACTCTGTGGTTTCGTCACCAAACCCCCAAAACTTTACCCTTAGACTGTCCACTGTTGACCTCACCCGATTCCTAAGAGGTCAGTAAGGGGCGTGCATAAGTGCACCAGCGTGCCTACCGTCCCTGTCCTAATGTTCCCTCTTATAAGTACCCATCTTATGTATATAAACAATGTTATATCTATGTATATTACCAACACGTACTTGACAAAAATAAATAAATAAATAAAATAAACCGCTCTAAACTCGACTGCAGAAAATACGACTTCAGCAACAGAGTGATCAATGCCTGGAATGCACTACCTGACTCTGTGGTTTCTTCCCCAAACCCCAAAAACTTTAACCTTAGACTGTCTACAGTTGACCTCACCCTATTCCTAAGAGGTCTGTAAGGGGCGTGCATAAGTGCACCATCGTGTCTACTGTCCCTGTCCTACTGTCCTATTGTCCAAATTTACCTGTACCTACTTTGCTTTTGTTTATGTTTATACCATACCTGTTCTCTTGTACACGTTTTGACAAATAAAATAAATAAAAACAAATAAAAACACCTCTCTCCTGTTTACAACAGCCCACTGAGCCGAGGTGGCGCAGTGGTTAAAAGCAGCACTCCAACCTACTTCAGCTGACTGCTAGTTCAGCAGTTCAGCTGTTCAAATCTCACCGGCTCAAGGTTGACTCAGCCTTCCATCCTTCCGAGGTCGGTAAAATGAGGACCCCGATTGTTGAGGGCAATATGCTGAACTCTGTAAACCACTTAGAGAGGGCTGTAAAGCACTATGAAGCGGTATATAAGTCTAAGTGCTATTGCTATTCACCAGTTCCAAGAAGGCACCACACCCATTTGCTCTATTCAGGTGACCCTGAGGGCATAGGTAAACCTCCAAGTGGCCTCAATGACTCTCAGAGAGAGAGAGTGCTAACAACCAGATGACTGCAAGGAATATAAATCCTTCCATCCACCACCATTCAGTCAGAACTGAAGAAGCTTCCTGGATGAGAAGCGAAACGTCTTCAAGGAAAAACAAAGTCCAGCTGCCTTTTGGGAAAAAAAAAACTCCTTTGGCTCTGCCTAACTTAACTTTAACTTTCTCTGACCGATGAAGCTACTTGGATGAGCAGGAGAAATGTCTCAAACCAACAATAACAACAACAAAAGAACCAGTACAGTTGCCACGATTCAGATATTAGACAACTAACCAGGAACTTTTCTTGAGACACACCACAAAGCCCATGGGGCAGATTGGACTACAACCCCCAAACTTTCCCAGTCACTGGGCGGGAATTTATGCCTGCGATTGCTTTCAGCGTAACATTCAGTTTTGTCCTTGAGTTTTTGGCTCCAAATCAAAGCCTCGATCGTGTTTGGCGTTAGGGATCCTCGCAGAGACAGACAAACATCACAACCCCAAATCTCAACAGCGGTTCTTTATCTTCTAAGCAGCCCTCTGAGCCATGGCACTTTGCCATTGCAATGCCAGCAGAACTCCGATAGCGCCTAACCCAAGGGCAGAGGGAGATTTCCTACGGTGGAAAAGCAGCTATAAAATTCTTTTGGGCACCAACGGAGGGGAAGATAACGCCAAGGCTGCACGCAGAGACAATCTTCATCACTGACCTTGCTAAGAAAATAGGGTAGAGAGATTGGTGCCACTGGCACGGCATGCCAAGATCAACCACATCTTCCCTCCCCCCCAAAAAAAGCCCAAGGTGCTGGAAGGGCGTAACAGCTAATTGGAGTCAAAGCAATAACACAAAATCTTAGTGGAATCAGTAAATTTAAGGGGAGAAGAGACTGAACCAGCCCAGAATCAGAATAGAGCTAGAAGGGACCTTGGAGGTCTTCTAGTCCACCCCCTGCTCAAGCAAGAGACGCTAGACCAGGGGTCGGCAACCTTAAACACTCAAAGAGCCATTCGGACCCGTTTCCCACAAAAAAGAAAACACCGGGAGCCACAAAAACCTTTTGACATCTAAAAGAAAGATAACACTGCATATATCGTTTTTCACCTTTATGCAATGTATAAAAAAACTATAGTGTGTTGCATTTATGAAATGGATGACCTGCTGCAGAGAAAACACATTTTTATTTCTGCATGCAACAAAAATATTTTGAACTCCGAAAAAAAAAAGATGGATCGAAAAGCTCAATAAATCACGTGCTGGCGGGTGTCGCACATTGGCGGTTGTGACGCATATTTTGAGTGACAGGGAGCCGCAACAGGGGGATGAAAGAGCCACATGTGGCTCCAGAGCCGCAGGTTGCAGACCCCTGCCCTACACCATTTCAGACAAGTGGCTGTCCCAATTTCTTCTTAAAAATCTCCAGTGACAAAGCACCCACAACTTATGGAGGGAAGCTGTTCCACTGGTTAATTGTCCTCACTGTTAGGAAGTTTCTCCTTAATTCCAGGTTGCTTCTCTCTTTAGTTTCCATCCGTTGCTTCTTGTCTTGCCTTCTGGTGCTTTGGAGAATAAGTTGACCCCCCTCTTCTTTGTGGCAGCCCCTTAAATACTGGAATATTGCTATCATGTCCCCCCTAGTCCTTCTTTTCTCTAGAATGGCCATACCCAATTTCTGCAACCGTTCTTTATTAATATCTACAACCAACCCTGATTAATATCTACAACCAAATTGCCGGCAAGGATTTAGAGAACAGAGATGCTGTCCTTGATTTGACTGGAGGTGAAAACAGGACTTGGATTCGATGTTTCACCTAGGAAGAAACTCACGTTTTTAAAATGCAGCTAATGGAAAATTCGGGAGATGGTTTTTTTTTGTTTTTTTTAATTATTTTTTTTTCCTAAACTTTTTATTTTTTTAATATTTTTTTTAATTTGTTTTTGTTTTTAGCAAATTTTTCGGGAGATTTGTGAGACTGCCGGCTTGGGACCATGTTAGATCCATTCCACTGGTTTCCAAGTGCTGCAAATCCGGTTGTATCTCAAGCCTGAAAAAGATATTGAAACTCTAAAAAAAAAAAAAAGTGCAGAGAAGAGCAGCCAAGATAGAGGATTGGAAGATAAAACCTATGATGGTTGCAGGAACTGGGAATGTCTCGTCTTATGAAGAGAAAGGCTAAGGGTGATATAGCAGTCTTTCAATATTGGGAAGGGTTTCGCAGAAAAGATAGGGTCAACCTATTCTCCAAAGCACCTGAGGGCAGGACAAGAAGTAACGGGTGGAAGATCATTAGAGAGAGAGAGAGCCAACCTAGAATTAAGGAGAAATTGTCTGCACTGTGAGAACAATTATCCAGTGGAACTGCTTGCCTCCAGATATTGTGGGTGCTCCATCACTGGAGGCTTTTAAGAAGAGATTGGACAGCCGTTTGTCTGGAACGGTGTAACGACTCTTGTTTGAGCAAGAGGCTGGACTAGAAGACCTCAAAGTTCCCTTTCTTCAGTGGTGTCGTAGCTTCAGTCACTAAATGAATGGTTGTAATGTTAAGGACGGCCTGTATGTGAATTTAGCGATCTTAGCTCAGTTGTGCTAGCCAAGTTTCTTTCCCCCCCTGCATCCGCCCCCCAGGTGAGTTACTTTGAGGTCATGAACTGCTTCTCAGGAAGTGAGGTGTGGGACCCCAAAACTCAGGCCTCTTAATAACACCCGTCAATTAGAAAAGGGGCTATTGGATCCCTCCTCATTTGGGTCTCCCCAAAATTGACACCCCTTTCTCCCCCGGCATCCCAGTCAAATCACACACAAGATTTACATAATTCCGGTTTATTTCGCCTCTTGTACAAAACAGTTTCAGCAATTGATTTAAAAAAAGAAACACCCCCACATACATGAATCCCACCCATCAGTCATAATCTGGTGCAGGAGAAGGAAACAGAGACCAGCACTCCTGTTTTGCGCTCTTCCCCAAATACACTTGTTTCCGCCAAGAAATTTCTTTTAAAAAAAGTATTCCTTGGTGCCTCCCCCAACAAACCAACTTTATGCCACAAAAGGGGAGGGGGCAGTTGGGGGAGGGGAGGAAACGTCTTCCTGCACCTCCTTAATAAACCACAGAAGCTCCCGTTCACCCCGACTTTGCTTCCTGCAAAAATTTAACTCTGTCTGCTGTCACCTGGAGAATAGAGAAGACGGAAAGCCAGATGGCAACAGGCTAAAAAAAAAAAAAAAACCCCGACGTTAGTATTTTGCACGTCTCAATCCGTCATTTTAGGGAGGTGCCTTAACATCCTGGAGAGATGGAGTCAGAGGTTATGCCACTCCGAACAACTCAGTTTAAACTCGGGGGACGCTGCCCACAACAAAACGAGAGACAACTCAAGTTTGTCACCATTTTGGCTGAAGACAGGTGGGACAAAAAATAATAATAATAAAGGGGGATTTTAGTGTCCTAGAAAATGGAGTGCTTTTTAAAAGAGAAAAAATCACAGCGAGAGGAGAGGACTGGCGTCCGAAACCGCTTGCAAAAACCGTATACAACTATCGGATTTTCGGCCAGCGTTCCTTCTGGTCCAGAACCAGGGGATGGGGAAATTCAGCATTTCTGGTCCGTACAGCATATGGGGAATTTGGTCACAAGACAAGACAGCGAGGCTAAGCAAGAAAGGGTGTCCTTTTAGCGCGCTGACTTTTAGCGGCCCCGAGAAGAAGCGTCCGTGTCTTGGAATACGCCGTCTCTGCGAGCGGGAATGGCTGACGGTGGGCCGCGCAGGTGGGAGGAAGAACAGGACAGCCAAGTCAAATTCTTCCTGCGCAACGAGACAGAACGCAGGGGGTTAGGGTCAACTTGAGAGCCCGCTAATCAGGGCGCCAAGATGATCGTCCGTCTGGAGAACCCTCTTCCCTGGGAAGCTCCAGATGGGACTACAGTTCCCATAGCTTGGTTTGGTTGTGACAAGAGCCGGTGGCAGGCTTTCGGAGGTTGCCAGAGAGGGGGCCGAGAGAGAGAGAAAGAGAAAGAAAGAAAGAAAGAAAGAGAGAGAGAGAGAGAGAGAGAGAGAGAGAGAGAGAGAGAGAGAGAGAGAGAGAGAGAGAGAGAGAGAGAGAGAGAGAGAGAGATAGGTAGGTAGTAGCATCTGAGAGAGATCAGCTTCTCTGATCAAGGGTGGATGAAGGGTGGAATGTAAGACTCGAGGGTGAAGGCAATTGCACACATGGAAGATGGGATACAACCCATCCTGGGTTAGAAATCAAGAAGCTTTTGCCCTTCGGCCCACCGAGGGAGAAGAGGGCAGGGTCAGAGTTAAGGGGCGACCTCCATTTATTCCTATCAGAAAACGTGAGGCTGAGCCAACCCACACCTGTAATTGAGTGGTCTATGGGTAGCCACATGCCTTTCCTTTGTTTCTATACCTGTGTGATTCCGGCCAATCTAACTTCTTCCCCCAAAGGGGAGGGGGACGCCCCAGTGCTTCCCAGCCTGAAGAACGTCTCCCCACCACCAGGGGGCAGGAGAGGCACTAGCCCTTTCCAGCCAGGGGTGCCAAAGAAATGCGAAATTCCTTCCTTCGGCCACCGGAAGGCCTGATACTTACCCACCTGCCTTCCGACAAATCGCTCTCCCCTCCTTACAAACCCAGCTGCCCTTTTCCTATCACGGGTGTCTCCCTGGTACAGTCTGGTTTGTGTGGGAGAGGGGTGTGTGTGTATGTGCCTGTGTGTGCCTGTGTGAGATCTGGAAAGTGCAATCCCCACCCCTACAGGTAGGTGTCCTCGCTCTCCCGGGAACTAAGGCTCTCCTTGGATTGGTGGAGAAGGGAAGAGTCGGGCTCCAGCAAAGATCCGTTTTCTTCGGGGATAGGGCCGTTGGCTTGGTTGCCGCCCATGGTTACCGGCCCTTTGGGGGCGCCCTTCCGCGACTTGCCCTTGCGGCCCTTGGGGGAGAGGGCGGCACCGGGGGGCAGGATGATGGAAGGCGAGGGCTCCAAGGCTCTGTGAGGGTACGGCTCAGAGTCCCTGATAGCCTTGGCGCCGTGGAAGCGGGGAGGGGACTTGCATTGCAGCTCTCCGTGGGTCTCCTTCCACTTCTTCAGCTGGATCAGGTGTTCCCGCTCGATGTGGCGCTCCGTCACTGGCAACTCTATGACCTGGGAGGAACAAAAGAATAGGTGGTTTCCCCAAACCTGGACAGACACCAGAAGCACTGATGCCAGCATATAAATCACCTATCCACCCCAAACTTCATTCGGCCTCCCCAAACCTGTCCAGTACTCTATTCTTCTAAGGATGTAGAATCATCGCATCCTAAGACTGGAAGGGACCTTGGAGGTCTTCTAGTCCAACCCCTTGCTCCAGCAGGAGACCCTATACCTTTTCAGACAGGTGGCTGTCCAGTCCTTTCCTAAAAACCTCCAGTGATGAAGCACCCACAACTTCTGGTGGCAACTTCTGTTTCACTGGTTAATTGTCCTGTTAGGGCGCTTCTCCTTAGTTCCAGATTGCTTGTCTCCTTGATTACCATATTTTTCGGAGTATAAGACGCACCTTTTTCCTCCCTAAAAGTGGCTGAAAATTTGGGTCCGTCTTATACTTCGAATGTAGCTTTTTTCCCAGCCCTAACTAGGTGCTAACAGATCTTCCCAGCTCTTACCTTGCAGGCTTTTTCATTGTTACTCTCTCCAAAGAATGTTTTTCCAGCCCTAAGTCTTTGCAGGTTTTTTTTTTCATTGCTCTACTTGCTCCAAAGAAGGTTTTTTCCAGCCCTAACCAGGTGCTAACGATCTTCCCAGCTTTTACTGGTCGCCTTCTCTTCCGGGCTCGGAGCAGCGTGCAACTGGGAAAACACTTCCCATCCGGGTGAATCGATCGAGAGGGACCACACATGTTCCCCGGATTCACACGCGCCCCCCCCCCGGCATTGCTCTGCGCTCCCCCAGGGGGGCGCGCCCCACTATTTGAGAAACACTGCTATAGCAGAAGAAGAGAGCGGCCTCCAGCTGAACCGGTTTTACCTCTTGCACAAGGAATGTCTCTTGCATGATTTTGGGGTTCAGGGCTCTCAGCTGCTCCATCGTCTCGTACTGCCCTTGGCAGGATCTCAGCTTCTCGGAGGAACCCAGGGTGTATTTCAGGAGGACAAGACCCACCCGGAAGATGATCTTGACGCCTGTTAGAAGAGGACGAGAATCGGCAGGCAAACGTTTCAATCCAATCCCTTTGCAGCTTAGTCCTCGACCTACAACGGTTCATCTAGTGACCAGAGAGATTTAGAGACTGTTTTTTCCGCACTTACGACCGTTGCAGCATCCCCATGGACACGTGATCAAAATTCAGACGCTTGGCAACTGGCATGTACTTATGACGGCTGCCGTCAAAATTCAGACGCTCGGCAACAGACTCACATTTACGACGGTCGCAGTGTCTGGGGATCGTGTGATCCCCTTTTGCGACCTTTTGATAAGCAAAACCAAAAGCCTGACTCACTTAACAACTGTGTTACTAACTTAACAATTGACGTGATTCGCTTAACGACTGTTCCATGTTATGACGGATCTCTCTCAAGCCACTTACAGCCTAGGATCATAGCCTAAGGAGTTCTTGGCAATTGGCTCACCTTTACACCTGTTTAGCAGCAACCCAATTGCAATTTGTAATTTTATTTTTATTTTTTTGGCGTGTTTCCAATGTTTAATTCCGGTTTCTGGCAAAAAAATTCCCCCCCCCCGATTGGGATTTGCTTAATGACTGTGGTAAAAAATGGTTCCGGGCCCGGAAGAAAAAATTATCTCAAAACTATATAATTATCTATTGGAATTTGATAAAATGGAGGATATAGTAAAGGGACCGATGATTGCATGGGCAAGGAACATAGGCCATAATATACACTTGGCTGGCTGGGAGCAGATTTGGAAAAGGAATTATAAAATAACGAAATCAGTAGCCTATAAGGAAAATCACTTTAAAATGTTTTATCGATGGCCCCAATGAGATTGGCAAAAATATACC
Source organism: Diadophis punctatus similis (assembly GCA_023053685.1). Classification (NCBI taxonomy): domain Eukaryota; kingdom Metazoa; phylum Chordata; class Lepidosauria; order Squamata; family Dipsadidae; genus Diadophis; species Diadophis punctatus. The sequence goes on along the minus strand of JALIGW010000030.1, from coordinate 3,962,205 downwards.
CAAATTTAAACCCGGCTTGTTGGAAATGCAAAAAAGACTTAGGCACCTTCTTTCACATGTGGTGGACGTGTCCCGAAGCGAGAAAGTATTGGCAGAAAATACATAATTGGTTGCAAGACATAATAGGAAGAACAATAGAATATACTCCTGAATTTTTTTAATTGGGAATAGTTAGAAAACAACATCCTAAAATGTTAAACATTTAATGTTGCATATTGGAACAGCGGCAAGAATTGCGTACACGCAACATTAGAAGGATATTCAAATGCCCTCGGCGAATACAATAATGGCAAAGATATACGACTGTGCTGAGATGGACAGATTAACTATTGAACTTAAAAGGACAAAAAGATTCGGAATATTATGAAATATGGACAAATATGGTATGATTGGACCAAAAAAAGAAAAGTTTGAGAGACAATGTGGGATGAGGACGCAAGATCTTATAAACATGAATTAAAGAATGTATGAATTATGTAAATTTAATAACAATGTATTGAAATGGGTGTATATTTGTGTAGAAATATTATGATGTTTTAAAATGGAAAATTAATAAATTAAAAATTCCGGTCACAGGATGCCTTGACTTATGATTGAAATTCCGGGCTCGGTTACGGTTATAAGTTGAGATCACCTGTACAACCTGCCCCAGGAGAGCAGCTCCATCCAAGAGGTGGATCAGCCTGCTTACACTTCAAACCCTGAAAGTAAATATGATCGGAATAAATGAATTAAATTTTAAGCTAAAGGCCCTGGGGGACCAAATCTAGAGGAAAAAAGGCTGATCTGCCTCACAGGGCTGTTGTCAGGAGCCAGCAAGCTGCAAGACAGATTGCTTGACTTATGACTGGTCATTTAATGACTGTTTGAAGTTATGATGTGAATCACATGGATTCACAGCCCTCTGCTGGACATTTAAGGATCAAAAGAAGAGCTATTCTCCAAAGCACCAGAAGGCAGGAGGAGAAGCAATGGATGGAAACTAACCAAGGAGAGAAGCAACCTGGAATTAAGGAGAAACTTCCTGACAGTGAGGACAATTAACCAGTGGAATGGCTTGCCACCAGACGCTGTGGGTGCTCCATCACTGGATGTTTTAAAGAAGAGATTGGGCAACCATTTGTCTGAAATGGTGTGGGGTCTCCTGCTTGAGTAGGGGGCTGGACTAGAAGACCTCAAAGGTGAAAGATGATGAGGGGACTGGAGGCTAAAACATACGATGAACGGTTGCAGGAACTGGGCATGGCTAGTCTAGTGAAGAGAAGGACCAGGGGAGACATGATAGCAGTCTTCCAATATTTGAGGGGCTGCCACAGAGAGGAGAGGGTCAAGCTATTTTCCAAAGCACCCGAAGGCCAGACAAGGAATAATGGATGGAAACGGATCAAGGAGAGATTCAACCTGGAAATAAGGAGAAATTTTCCGACAGTGAGAACAATCAACCGATGGAACAAGAAGTTGCCTTCAGAAGTTGTGGAAGCTTCATCACTGGAAGCTTTCAAGAAAAGACTGGACTGCTATCTGTCAGAAATGGTGTAGGATCTCCTGCTTGAGCAGGGGGTTGGACTGGATGACCTCCAAGGTCCCTCCCAACTCTGTTATTCTGTTAAAAACTGCAACTACAACGCCAGTCACCAGGGGGCAGCCAGGTGGCATGAAGCCGCTGCCCCAAAAACCTGCTGTTTGCCAGCTCACGTTGGAGCCCCATAGCATCATCAATGCTTTGCTGACCTAGATTTGCAGCTCCCAGGGATTTAGGCGTCTGCGTGGCCAGCTGGGCAGAGGGAAAAGCCACAGGGCAGAGGCAGAAAAGCCCAGCCCTGCCAAAAAGAAGGGCAGAGGCACAACCCACTGGAATCTGTCTGGGCACCCAGGACAGCAACTGAACTCAGGGAGGGGAAGATTGGCAGAGGAGGAGACATCTTGGCTCTCCGGGACACCTGGAGACAACAGGTGGGGCGTTCCAGAAGACTTCTAACCCACTAAGCAGGAAGATGGTTGAAATGAAGGGGTTCAGGAAATCACTGGAACCAAGACTTAAGCTAAAGCAGTTATAACTGTCTTATATAAGAGCAACAAAGATGATTAGGAGACTGGAGGCTAAAACATATATGAAGAACGGTTGCAGGAACTGGGTATGTCTAGTTTAATGAAAAGAAGGACTAGGGGAGACATGATAGGAGTGTTCCAATATCTCAGGGGTTGCCACAAAGAAGAGGGAGTCAAGCTATTCTCCAAAGCACCTGAGGGTAGAACAAGAAGCAATGGGTGGAAACTAATCAAGGAGAGAAGCAACTTAGAACTAAGGAGAAATTTCCTGACAGTTAGAACAATTAATCAGTGGAATGACTTGCCTCCAGAAGTTGTGAATGCTCCAACACTGGAAGTTTTTAAGATGATGTTGGATAACCATCTGTCTGAAGTGGTGAAAGGTTTCCTGCCTAAGCAGGGGGTTGGACTAGAAGACCTCCAAGGTCCCTTCCAACTCTGTTATTATTAATATAGCCACAGTGGAGCCTGAAATTTATCTTGCTAAATGAGTCGGTTGTTCGGTTAAGTTTTGTCCCCATCTTGCGACCTTTCTTGGTCACCGTTAAAGTCAATTGCTCCGGTTGTTAAGTTAGTAACACGGTTTTTAAGCGAATCCTGCTTTCCCCGCGGAAATCTGCGCGCCAGAAGATCGCAAGGGATGCTCACGTGAAACCCACCCCCCCAAGACATTGCAACGGGTCACAGGTACATGCCTGTTGCCAAAACTTCTGAATTTGGGTCACGTAACTGGAGGGAGGTGGTCGCAAGTGTGAGGTTTGGTTCTAAGTCACTTTTCTCAGCACAGTCGTAATTTCAAAGGGTCCTAAAACGAATGGTCGTAAGTCGAGGATGATGTCCTGATGCAAAGGCTCATGGGATATCAGATAGATTGTTCATTCCTCCAAATAGCAAACCTACCTGTTTAGTGTTCTGACCCAGCTCCCCAAACACGACAAACCCTCTGAAGTTAACTCAAAAGATTCCTTTATTTGGAGTGCCAGCAGCCCCGGCAAAAAAGTTTCTCTCTCACCACAGGCTAACAAGTCTGTCCGTCCGGAAGATGAATAGTTGTCTGCCACATCTATTCATCTCCACCCCCTGACTTTTATCCCCAGAGCTAGGGTGGGGCTTCGCTAGCAGCGGTGGCTCTTCCGTCCCGAGGACCGGCCCATAGATTTCCAGTGCTCTCCTCTCCTCTGCCTTCTGCACATCCGCGCATCAGGCACTGGGCCCAGCTGTTCCTCCTCTTCCTCATCAGCCACCTCCAGAGCTTGGGGCTGTTGACTCTCCATCTGAGGGCTGACGGACAGCCCAGGCTCCGCCTCTGTCTCTCTCTCTCTCTGACAGCTCCATTCCCTCTTCCTCCTCGGAGCTCTCAGGTTGCCTTGATGCTGACCCTGACTCCCACACCACCTCCTCCTCCTCTGATTTGGTTGCTAGAGGGGCCGGCGGCCAACAGGCCACAACAGTTAGTCTCCTTATGGCCTTCCAAGATGACATGATTCCAGTGCGGAATGGCAAGAAGCAACCTCCTCCAGAGGTATCTCCCAAATGTGGCCGGCACACGTTCCCACCACCACCACCATGACAAAGACCAGAAGTAGCACCACCAGTACCTTCACAGAAGAACATATCCCAGACCCTCAGCACAGAACTCCAGGGCAGGGTCCTGGAGAAGGCGCACATGAACCACTCCGTCATGTACAAGATGGGGTCGATCTTCTGCTTGCCCAGATGCTTGTAAGCCAGCGGGGAGACCCTCTGCAGCAGAGAGAAGAGAATCTCGCCATCCAACTGGATGGCCTCCTGCGGGGAGAAGGAGAGAGAGAGAGATCTTGGACCAGGCTGAGCCAGGAGGGCTGGTTCTCCCTCGGCCACTGGTCCACCTTCGCTAGCTGTCAATCTGCCGTGAACTATGGGCGGGAGGGAGCTGGAGTGGAGGGGAAAGTGAAACTCATGAAGTGGATGGGAATGAGCGTGCTTCTCAGAGGCAAGGCCTCAAGGTCGTAAACCTGGGAGAAGGAAGCAAGGCCGTTGCAAAAACGGTTTGCTCAAATATAGTACTAGCCCTGATGACGTTACCTAGTTAGGGTAATGAAACGTCTGCAAGAAAACAAGCAAGATCAGAGAGCAGCAAGGACCCAACAATCCTCCTTCCCCTCTTTCTCCTCCTCCTCCTCTTCCTCTTCCTCCTCCACCTCCTCTTTCCCTTTCCTTCTCCTCTTTTCTGCAACCCCCATTCCCTTCTAGCACTGATGACGTTACCTAGTTAGGATAATGAAACGTCCGCAAGAAAACAAGCAAGCTCAGAGAGCACCAAGGACCCAACAATCCTCCTCCTCCTCTTTCTCCTCCTTCTCCCCTTCCTCTTCCTCCTCCTCTTTCCCTTTCCTTCTCCTCCTTTCTGCAACATCCCATTCCCTTCTAGCACTGATGATGTTACCTAGTTTGGGTAATGAAACGTCTGTAAGAAAACAAGCAAGCTCAGAGAGCCCCAAGGACCACCCTCATTTCGACCCTGAGCTACAAATATTCTCCTTTATTGGTTATTCAGATACAATTGGACAATACGGGGCCAGGGGAGGAGAGGAACTGGAGGGGGAAAGTTAACTGGGCAATTTTGGCACGCAAACATCAGTTCTGGCTTTGCTATACTGTCATCCACTTGGCTTTCAGTAAAAGTATAGCTTTCACTACAAATGGAGTCGAGGGTCTTCCTTTGCTAAGGGAGTAAGTTGGGGCAGGTCTGACACAACCTGTTCCTCCTTCCTTGGGGCTGCACTGTTTCCTCGCTCCCCTAAAACCAGCAGACCTCCATCAGGGTCTAAGGCAGGGGTCTCCCAACTTGGCAACTTTTAAGACTGGTGGACTTGTTGGTGGGGAATTCTGGGAGTTGGAAGTCCACAAGTCTAAAAGCTGCCAAGATTGGAGACCACTGATCTAAAGGAAACACTCACCAGCTTCTCGCTGTAGTAGCCAGGAAGGTATTTCTCACATATTTGCACAAGACACCAGAAAGCTTGCTGGAGAGAGAGAGAGAGAGAGAGAGAGAGAGAGAGAGAGAAAGAGACAAGAAAATATTATTAGCCCAACATAACTGAGTTTGTCCTGAGGAAGGAGAGAGGAAATAGAGTGACTCTCAAACTCGACAACTTGAAGATGTGTGGACTTCAACTAACTGGTTAAATCTAACTTCACTTAGCAATGCAAACGTTGGGCTCAGCTGTGGTTCTAAGTTGAGGACTACTGTGGATAGGGTAGAAGCGAGGAGAGGAGAGGAGAGGAGAGGAGGAAGGAAAGAGAGGAGAGGAGAGGAAGAAGGAGAGGAGAGAAGGAAAGAGAAGAGAAGAGAGGAGAAGAGAGGAGGAAGGAAAGAGAGGGGAGGGAGGGGAGAGGAGAAGAGAAGAGAGGAGGGGAGAGAGGAGAGGAGAGGAGGAAGGAAAGAGGAGAAGAGAAGGGGAGAGGAGGGGACAGGACAGTAGGGTTGGAAGGAACCTTAGAGATCCTCTAGTCCAACCCCCTGCTCAAGCAGGAGACCCTCTCAACCAACTTTTATTTTTACAGCAGGAAATCCAGTCCTGGCTATTTTTACTCTCAACGGAGAGAATGACTACTGGATATAGACTACAGACTAGCTGAGCCAGAGAAAGCTGTTAAGATATTCATGAACTGGGAGAGCCATGTTAACAATGGGAGCTAACCACTTCTGAGTCTGTGCAGAGAATCGAAATTGAAACTTAAGCTTAAGGCTGGGCGTGGCTCAGTCCACTCTGTACTCTCAGCCCACTCTGTGACTGTCTGCTCTGCTGAAATGAAACTAACTCTCCTGCTTGTGTTTACTTGGAAGAAATAATCTACTTGTGGTATTGCATATATATTACTATGTTTATAAAGAAGTTAATGAATCAGTCAGCTGTGTGTGCTTCTGGAAATTTGATTTTTATGCAACAAACTCTGATAGAAGCAGCCTCCGGAGAGCGACAAGAAGCACACGGCCACCTCCAAAGGAAGAAGATAAGGAATGGAGCGTCCGTAAGAAGAATTTAGCGCACCTCGGCGGGCATGTGCATCAGCAGCACAGCGGCAATCGGAGCCTGGGCCTGGCAATATCCTTCCTCCGGCCGATACAGAGTGTAGGCTTTCAGGACCCGGAATAAATCTTGTTGCCTGTAGAGGGAGGGGGGGGAGGAGGAAAAAAAAGAATTATGGGAGTTGAAGTCCACAAGTCTTAGAGTTGCCAACTTTGGGGACCCCTATCTTAGTTGCTCTTCTCCACTTTCCGGTTTCTTTTTTGTATCGTGGTGACCAGAACTCGATGCAATATTCCAAGTGTGGCCTCCCCATTGCAGTATTGGCCAGCTTGGGAAGTTCTGGGTTCAAGTCACGCAGCGGCCCCGCCAATTTCCTGCCTGTTAGAGAATGAGGCCCATTCCACCCACAGACTTGGGATGAGGTCAAGCCTGCCTTACAGACCGGCCTGTCTCCAAAGACGCCACTGACAAAAGGAGCATTGATCAGAGCTGTACAAAGCCTTGCTTAGAAGAACTTCCCGTCCATCGGAATCCAATTGGGGAATTGCAGGATCAAATGTTCCACCACAGGGAACCAACAAACTTTCCCATCAGTTCAACGGTTTAATGGGCTTGTGCATCGTCTGAACCCGTTTCCATCCCTGTTTATTTATTTATTGGTCTGTCTGTCTGCCTACCGTATCTTTCTATCTTTCTATCTTTCTATCTTTCTATCTTTCTATCTATCATCTCTCTCTCTCTCTCTCTCTCTCTCTCTCTCTCTCTCTCTCTCTCTCTCTCTCTCTCTCTCTCTCTCTCTCTATATATATATATATATATATATATATATAATATATATATATATATATATATATATAAATATAATATATATATACACACACTGATACACACACACACACCCCTATCATCTATCTACCGTATCTACCGTATCTACCGTATCTACCGATCTATCTATCTATCTATCTATCTACCGATCTACCGATCTATCTACCGATCTATCTACCGATCTATCTACCGATCTATCTACCTATCTATCTATCTATCTATCTATCTATCTATCTATCTATCTATCTATCTATCTATCTATCTATCTATCTATCTATCTATCATCATCCATCCATCCACTGTATCTACCATATCTTTCTACAGTATGTATGCATGTATGTATGTATGTATGTATGTATGTATGTCTATCTATCTATCTATCTATCTATCTATCTATCTATCTATCTATCTATCTATCTATCTATCTATTATCATCCATCCATCCATCCATCCATCTACTGTATCTATCTACCATATCTTTCTACAATATGTATGTATGTATGTATGTATGTATGTATGTATGTATGTATGTATGTATGTATCTATCTATCTATCTATCTATCTATCTATCTATCTATCTATCTATCTATCTATCTATCTATCTATCATTTAAGGATTAGCTTTGACAGGATGGCTGCATAAACACAGAATGAATAAAAAAGAAGAGGAAAAACAAAAACAAAGAAAACCATATAATAACACACAGACAATATAAACAAAACTAAAATCCAGAGCAAGCAGACAAGAAGAAAACACAAGGGAGGGAATAACAGTTTGACTCCAAAAGCCAACGTAATCCTAGGCTGCATAAACAGAGTGACAGAATCAAGATCACGTGAACTGTTAGTACCACTTTATAATGCCTTGGTTAGGCCACACTTGGAATCCTGCATCCAGTTTTGGTCGCCATGATACAAAAAAGGATGTGGAGACTCTAGAAAGAGTGCAGAGAAGAGCAACCAAGATGATTAGGGGACTGGAGACTAAAACATACGAAGGACGGTTGCAGGAATTGGGCATGGCTAGTCTGGTGAAGAGAAGGACCAGGGGAGACATGATAGCAGTGTTTCAATATTTGAGGGGCTGCCACAGAGAGGAGGGGGTCAAGCTATTCTCCAAAGCACCTGAAGGCAGGACAAGAAGCAATGGGTGGAAGCTAAACAAGGAGAGAAGCAACCTACAACTAAGGAAGAATTTCCTGACAGTTAGAACAATTAACCAGTGGAACAGCTTGCCTCCAGAAGTTGTGGGTGCTCCAACACTGGAAGTTTTTTTTAAAAAAAACTGGACATCTATTTGAACAGGATGTATAAGCTCATCTGCCTTGAGCAGGGAGTTGGGACTATATAGGGGTCACCAACCTTTCGGACCTCAGGGACCACCAAATTTATAATTTTAAATCCCGCGGACCACTAATATGAATGTTTTAAAAAGATAAATAGTATTTAGTGCATTTTAAAAAATGCAAATAACTTTTCTGCGGACCACCAGAATTTTCTCGCGGACCACCAGTTGGTGACCGCTGGACTAGAAGACCTCCAAGGTCCCTTCCAACTCTGTTATTTTGTTAAGCAACAATTTGAACCAAGACACTAAAAACACAATGGCACACCTTCACTTGGGTTTCTAAAACTGACACCAAAAGTCTTGGTGCCTCCAGTCTTGGAAAGGAGATTATTAACTGGACAGTTTCGACAGCCATGAATTAGTATAAGCTGCTTTCTAAATCCTTGGCTTGCCATTTCCATCGCTTGATTATAAGCTGGGAAAAGCCATCTCTCTTTTATCTGTCCTGAATCGACCCCATGTTAGAGGACACCATCAAGGAAGGGAAGGAGGGAGGGAGGGAGATGGGAATGGGAGGGAGGAGGAAAGAAGGAAGGAAAGAAGGGAAGGAAGAGAGGAAGGAAGGGAGGGAGAGAGAAGGGGAGGGGAGGAGAGGAAAGGAAGAAGGGAAGGGAAAGGAAGAAAGAGAAGGAAGAGAGGGAGGGAGGGAGATGGGAATTGGAGGGAGGAGGAAAGAAGGAAAGAAGGGAAGGAGATAGGGAGGGAGGGAGAAGGGGAGGGGAGGAAAGGAAGAAGGAAAGGAAGAAGGGAATGGAAAGGGAAAGGAAGAAAGAGAAGGAAGAGAGGGAGGGAGGGAGGGAGGGAGGGAGGGAGGAAGGAAGGAAGGAAGGAAGGAAGGAAGGAAGGAAGGAAGGAAGGAAGGAAGGAAGGAAGGAAGGAAGCTCTATGTTTGCTGCACCATGCCGGACTCAGTTGCAGCTTTAACAGCTGTCTGCCACACAGACAGAAAAATTCAAAGTCCAGCCACATCCCTGTGGTCTCAGGGAGAGGCCACGATGCTAGAGTGGAAAGCACCCCCTGCATTAACCAAAAAGGCAGGGGGTGGGCAGAGCCACTTACCCGTGGCCTCCTCGAGCAGCAAACATTTCGTGGAATGGAAACTGGCGGTGGAGATCTCGCTCAATCACGTCCAGCCATTTGGGCTCCCCCACAGCCACGTCCAGCTCCTGTAAACCCAAACACGTGCTTTAGTTATCTGTTTATTAAATTTACGGGCTGCCGTTCTCACTATCAAGCGACTCTAGGAGGCTTACAATCGCATAAATAAGAGTTAAAGAAAGAATTAAAAGACTTAAGAGCATTAAAACATTAGGCATGGGAAGGAAAACATTCACAGCAAAGTAAGTAAAACAATCCTCAATTTTAGGGTGGGAAAATACAGAACAGAACGAATAGAATAGAATAGAATAGAATAGAATAGAATAGAATAGAATAGAATAGAATAGAATAGAATAGAATAGAATAGAATAGAATAGGAGGTAAGGTAGGGTAGAAGAATAGAATAGAATATAGAACAGAACATAATGAATAGAATATAGAACAGAATAAATAGAATAGAATATAGAACAGAACAGAACACAATAAATAGAATACAAAACAGAACATAATAAATAGAATAGAATAGAATAGTAGAACAGAACATAATAAATAGAATAGAATAGAATAGAATAGAGAACAGAACATAATAAATAGAATAGAATAGAGAACAGAACATAATAAATAGAATAGAATAGAGAACAGAACATAATAAATAGAATAGAATAGAGAACAGAACATAATAAATAGAATATAGAACAGAATAAATAGAATAGAATATAGAACAGAACATAATAAATAGAATAGAATAGAGAACAGAACATAATAAATAGAATAGAATAGAGAACAGAACATAATAAATAGAATATAGAACATAATAAATAGAATAGAATAGAGAACAGAACATAATAAATAGAATAGAATAGAGAACAGAACATAATAAATAGAATAGAATAGAGAACAGAACATAATAAATAGAATATAGAACAGAATAAATAGAATAGAATATAGAACAGAACATAATGAATAGAATATAGAACAGAATAAATAGAATAGAATATAGAACAGAACAGAACACAATAAATAGAATACAAAACAGAACATAATAAATAGAATAGAATAGAATAGAATATAGAACAGAACATAATAAATAGAATAGAATAGAATAGAATAGAGAACAGAACATAATAAATAGAATAGAATAGAGAACAGAACATAATAAATAGAATAGAATAGAGAACAGAACATAATAAATAGAATAGAATAGAGAACAGAACATAATAAATAGAATAGAATAGAGAACAGAACATAATAAATAGAATAGAATAGAGAACAGAACATAATAAATAGAATAGAATAGAGAACAGAACATAATAAATAGAATAGAATAGAATAGAATAGAATAGAGAACAGAACATAATAGAATAGAATAGAGAACAGAACAGAACAGAACATAAATAGAATAGAATAGAATAGAATTAGAATAGGATGTCAGGTGGTCCTCGACTTATGACAACAATCGAGCCCAAGATTTCTGTTGTTAAGCGAGGCATTTAGGTGACGTTTTGCCCTGTTTTACAACCTTTCTTGCCTCGGTTGTTAAGTGAATCACTGCAGTCAATGAGTTAACCACCCGGTCTCTGAGTGAACCTGGCTTCCCCGTTGACATTGCTTGTCAGGAGGTCACAAAAGGGGGATTGATCCCGTGAGCCCAGGACACCGCAACCCTCGCAAATTGCAACGCGTCGGTTGCCAAGCGTCTCGAGTTTTGATCCCGTGACCCTTTGGGAGGCTGCAAGGGTCGTAAGGGTGACAAACGGTCCTGAGTCACTGTTTCCAGTGCCGTTGTAACTTCGAAAAGGTCACTAAAGGAACTGTTGTTATGTCGAGGACTACCTGTCGGAAAGTTTCCCCGTCTTCTTTTCATTCGCCAAAGCGTCTTACATCAAACCTGCCAACGTTCTGTTCCAGTTTGACTTTGCCCCCCGAAAGGTACTGCCACGCCCGGCCACGTAGAGAAGGTGGAATTCCTTTCTGGCACCTCAGACGGATCTGAAAAGGAGAGGAGGGGGCACTGAGGACAGGCTTGGCACGTGCGCGCACGCACACACACACACTTTTAAAAATTGAAGCAAATCAGCGTCACATTTTCCAAATTCTCTAGGTGGTTGTTGGTTTTTTTTGGCAATTTGTTTTTCCTTTTCATTACTTTAGATTACGATACATAGAACACAACAATACAAAAGCAAATGATTGTTCGGATTGTTCGGTTATAGAGACCAAGCTGGTTTTGAATTGTATATCTGCTGCCAGATTGTTGGTAGCACAATACTGGAAGAAAGAAGATATACCTACAATTGAAGAATGGACGTTGAAAATGATACATTTGGCCGAAATGGCCAAGATTTCGTCATATTTAAAGGACCACTCAAATGAAAGATATATATTGGAATGGAGTAGGTGGACTGAATATATTCAAAAAAAGTATCAGATCAAAATAATTTAAATAGTTTACTAATATTAGAAATTTGTGAAATGATATTATATCATTATATTATAAATATATTATATTTTCAAGCTTTTGGATTGTTAAAGAGTTAAGGATGAATGGGTATTTTTGAACTAATAACTTTTTTTTTCTTTTATAGTAAGTTTATGTTAGTTTTTTTTTCCGATTTATACCTTGTGCTTTTCCTGGGAAGTCCGGGAGGGGGGAAGGGGGGGAAGGGGGAGGGGGGAGGAGGGGAGAAAAGTGGGGGGGGGAAATGTTTGTACTTTGTACCTTTAAAACTTTTCAATTAAAAAAAAAAGCAAATGATGGGAAAAGTAGGGGAGGGAAAAGGGAAAAGGATGAAGACGCAGAGGAGAGAGAAGGAAGGATGCCAGTGGTTGTGCGACACTTCAATGTTGCTGACTTGCCTTTTTGTGCTTTTTCGCCATCCACTTGTCCCAGTTGTTTAGCATGTCCAGCCATTTCGATTCCCTCTGCCTCAACACGTCCAACGGCAGATGCTCCAACCTGCGGCACAATGGACAAAAAATAACGCCTTGGACAGAGAGCCTCGCTCTTCAGAACGCAGACACTAAGCCAGGATATAGTTAAAACATAGTTTGTTGAAGATATTGGGAGTGGTGCGGTGGCCTAGAGAGGGAGCTCTCGCCTCACAGTCAGGAGGCTGGGAGTTCGATCCTAGGTAGAGGCAGATATTTCTCTCTCTGGGCACACTGAGAATGTATCTACTGAACAAAACTCTGCATTGGCGACAGGAAGGGCATCTGGCCAGTAAAACACTCTGCTAGCTCCATTCAGTTGCCCAGACTCCACCCCGCAAGGGATTATGGGGTCGTTAAATGATGATAGCTTGTTGAAGATGCGCTAAATACGCTAAGCCAGGATAGTTAAAACATAGCTTGTTGAAGGTATTGCAACGGACTACGATCACCCGTAGGCAAGGCCACAAAACACACCAGGGGTGGGTTTCACACCATGAGGTGAAGGCCAAGCCGCAGAAGGTGCATTGGGCTGCGTGAACCCCTATCTTCGGGTCTTCGGGTTTCCGGCACTCTGGCGCATGTGAAGACCAGCTGGCCGGCATGCATGCGCGCACCAGAAACCAGAACCAGGTGGCACCAGCTGGTGTGCCCACAGAGAGGGCTCTGCGTGCCACCTCTAGCACGCGTGCCATAGGTTCGCCATCACGGCTCTAGAAGGTACGCAGGTGAGCTAATTTGATTTTCTTAGGCTCAAGATCACACACGCACCTAGGTTTTTATAAAACCATCACACTAGGATATAACCAACTGAACACCTGCAACCTTCAACGATCCTGTTAAAGTCTTAATTGGGGTTACCAGGACACTGCCAAGAGTGTGGCAGAAGTTTTGAAAACCCCCAAGTCAAGCAAAGTCACACACAGACAACTCTCCCGCAGCAAGGTTGCCTTCAAAAGAGCCGAGGTGGCGCAGCGCTTAGAGGCAGATACTGCAGGTCACTTTAGCTGACTGTGATCCGCAGGTCAGCGGTTCAAATCTCACCGGCTCAAGGTTGACTCAGCCTTCCATCCTTCCGAGGTCGGTAAAATGAGGACCCAGATTGTTGGGGGCAATATAAATATACATTGCTTACTGGTGTAAAGCGCTTAGAGAGTGCTTGCACTGTGAGGCGGTATATAAATCTCACAAAATAAATAAATAAATAAACACAACCAGCCCGGCTACGATCTTTTTTTTTTTGCTTCCCAAATAGCAATAGCAATAGCACTTAGACTTATATACCGCTTCATAGTGCTTTACAGCCCTCTCTAAGCGGTTTACAGAGTTCAGCATATTGCCCCCAACAATCTGGGTCCTCATTTTACCCACCTCGGAAGGATGGAAGGCTGAGTCAACCTTAAGCCGGTCAGGATCGAACTGCTGGCAGTGGGCAGAATTAGCCTGCAATACTCCTTTCTAACTACTGCACAGGAAGGAAGGAGGGAGGGAGGGAGGAAGAATTGAAAGAGAAAGAGAAAGGGAGGAAAGGAGGGAGGGAGGGAGGGAGGAAGGAAGGAAGGAAGGAAGGAAGGAAGGAAGGAAGGAAGGAGAAGAATTGAAAGAGATAAAGAGAAAGATTATAAGGGAGGAAAGGAGGGAGGGAGGAACAATAACAAGAGCACTTATATACCGCTTCACGGTGCTTCACAGCCCTCTCTTAGCAGTTTACAGAGACAGCATCTTGCCCCCCAACAATCTGGGTCCTCATTTTACCGACCTCAGAAGGATGGAAGGCTGAGTCAACCTTGAGCCTAGTGAGATTTGAACAGCTGAACTGCTGAACTAGCAGTCAGCCTGCAGTCGCAGCATTTAACCACTGCACCACTTCAGCTCTCTAAATACTGCCAAAAAAGGAGACTGCAAATCTGAAAGCCCAAGAACGCTGCCAAACCAGACCGAAATAAGTGCTGGGCAGCCAAGGGGTATGCATTCCATAGATTTTTACAACCGGTCCATTCTGATCAAGGGCGCGGCCAGGATTAGGATGTAGTTTTCCTGTTCAGGGGCTGGAAGGAGGTTCCTGGCAATTGCTACAGGAGAAATCGAAACTGATACTCGAGCGGTAAACAAGAGAGTTTTATCCAGCTCAAACCTTGCCCGGCTGGGGAGCCAGTTTTGAAGTTTAGGGCTTTCAAAACACTGATCCTTGGTTTTGCCTAGCTGGTGGAATCACCCTGCTTGGGGATTCCTGCTGAAGGTCTGAGTCATCTCCTCACCCCACCCAAAACCTCAAAGCCATCTGAAGTCAAAATGGAGAAGTGATACAGGATGCTTAAAGAAGCGGAGTGAGGTTTTAGCTCTTTAAAAAAAAAACCCCGCAGCCTTGTTGTTGGACAGCCAAGTTCCGGGCCAGAGTGGCCCAAAGTGAGGGTTTCTGGGGGAGGTAGTTCACCAACATGCAAAGAGCCAAATTTGTACCCACTACTGGAGAGGAGTTGGTCGACGGTCAATGGCTCCAAGCAGCCGTCTGAGAAGGATTTGGCTGAAGCAAAAAGTGCAGCAGGACAGGCCAAAGGCTTCAAATGGGGAAAGCATGTAGCTGGAGCCAGTCAGTGATGAGGAGGAGGAACCGCCTGCTGCGCCTGATCCAAAACCACGCAGGGCAGAGAAAAGGCAGGGGCAGAGTGAGTCAGCCAGATTACTCGCGAGGAGGCAACCTTGCCCCTCTTGATCCACCGCACCAGAGGCTGGCTATTTAGCACCGAAGAGAGAGGGAGGCGATGCTGGGAACAACATGTTCGTTTCCTTAGCTGTGTGTTTTCTGGCGGTTGTGATTCTCGCCTCTTTTGGGATTGACACCAGGCCTTGACTTGGATCGTGCCTCATGAACCCTCTTGGGTTGTGGATTTCATTTTGCCTTTATCGTGACTGGGAAGCTTTTAAGTGCCTGGTGGACTCCTTGGCCATTGCTCTGTGGTGGAGCCAAGGTGGCGCAGTGGTTAAATGCAGCTACTGCAGGCTACTCCAGCTGACTGCTAGTTCAGCAGTTCAGCTGTTCAAATCTCACCAGGCTCAAGGTTGACTCAGCCTCCCATCCTTCTGAGGTCGGTAAAATGAGGACCCAGATTGTTGGGGGCAATATGCTGAACTCTGTAAACCGCTTAGAGAGGGCTGTAAAGCACTATGAAGCGGTATATAAGTCTAAGTGCTATTGCTATTGCTATTGCTATTGCTATTGCTATTGCTATTGCTATTGCTATTGCTATTGCTATTGCTATTGCTATTGCTATTGCTATTCCTTTCCTTTCCTTTCCTTTCCTTTCCTTTCCTTTCCTTTCCTTTCCTTTCCTTTCCTTTCCTTTCCTATTCTGCCCACTGCCAGCAGTTCGATCCTGACCGGCTCAAGGTTGACGCAGCCTTCCGTCCTTCTGAGGTGGGTAAAATGAGGACCCAGATTGTTGGGGGCAATATGCTGAACTCTGTAAACCGCTTAGAGAGGGCTGTAAAGCACTATGAAGCGGTATATAAGTCTAAGTGCTATTGCTATTGCTAGTGGCTGGTCTTATTTGGGACAGTTCTGGGGGTTTGGTGAAGGGAGTTGCTGGAGGAATATTAATAAACCCACTAAACCACCGTTACGTGTGTGTGTGTGTGTGTGTGTGTGTGTGTGTGTGTGTGTGTGAATGGGACAGCACAATACGTGGCGAATACATAATAAATAAGTTTGGTGGTGAATTTGCTTACAGAAAGGAGGGGGGAGATAAAGTTGGTTTCTCGAGGAAACCCCTGCCAAATTGCCGTTAACGCAATGAAACCTTAGCTTTGAAAGGGGGGAAAAAATCAATTGATACCCCTGGATAGACGCAGAACAAAAGAAATTCTGGGACTTGGAGAGCCTCCAAGAAGCAACCTCTTGGCTGATGGCTCTGGCTGGCTCGCATTTCACGGTGCCCCCATGGCAAACAAGGTCGAGAGATTTTGCAGCACCGGTTTTGCAAGGGGTTGTTTAAGGGGAGAAGGGATCTCCCGTAGCTACACAGCCTCGACTTGAGAAAGAGGAAACAGAGTGGAGAAAAGTTAATTGAACGCACAAGCGCCAGCTCAGTAAAAGCTTGGGTTTAATGCCGTTGCCTTGCCACCCGGGCACCAATTGAGTCTCCCAAGAGTTGTGTTTAGCCCAATGCGCCCAATCCTATTGGGGAATTATTTCAGCTGTTGCCAAAATGCAAGTAATAATCCTTGAGTTACAACGGTTTCTTTAGGGACCGTTCGAAGTTACGACGGCACTGAAAAAAAGGATGCAGAACCGTTTTTCACACTTACGACAGTCGCAGTATCCCCACCAGCAAAATTCAGAAGCTTGGCAACTGACTCGCATTTATGACGGTCGCGGGGTCCTGGGGGGTCACGTGATCCCCTTTGGCGGCCTTCTGACAAGCAAAGTCCCCGGGGAAGCCGGATCCGCTTAACAACCGGGTCACTAATTTAAGAACTGCGGTGATTCACTTAACAGGAGTGGTGCGTTGGCCTAGAGGTGGAGCTCTCGCCTCACAATCGGGAGGCTGTGAGTTCGATCCTAGGTAGAGGCAGATATTTCTCTCTCTGGGCACACCGAGAATATATCTGCGGAACAAAACTCCGTGCTGGCGACAGGAAAGGCATCCGGCCATTAAAACACTCTGCTAGCTCCATTCAGTTGCCCAGACTCCACTCCACAAGGGATGGTGGGTTGTTAAATGAAGATGATGATGAGTGATTCACTTAACACGTTCCTCACTTAACAACATAAATCTTGGGCTCAATGGCGGTCATAAGTTGAGAACTGCCTGCACTTCAAAGGGATTTGGCCTTTCGTTGTGCATTTGCTGATTTCATTATTTCAATAGACTCCCAGGTCTCTTCCAACTCTATTATTCTGTATCTTAATATTAAAACGGCACCAATGCCACAATTGTAGGATTAAGGCCCAACTAACATGCGCAGAGTCCCAGACATTAAGGCCTAATCTAAAATGTTAATGGTTTTGCCCGCCGGTAATTATGAATTGGCTCGGGTACAAAACTTCAGCACTCAAGTTTGACACACTAATCTTTGTTCTGTCTCTTGCGATCTGCTGGACTAGCCGCATAGCAAATTCTTTGTTGTATTTTTATTTTTTTATTTTTTAAAAAAAGAGGGGGAAGTAAGACAGCAAGTCACACGGCTTGTTTCTCTCTGGATTAAAAAAGTTCAGAGTTGAAAAGCAGAGCGTTCTTCTTCCCTATTTTTTAAATCGAAGGTATCTTCCTGCAACTCAATTGTAAATCCATTAATAGATCCTGTCCTCTTTAACGTTCTTTCAAGAGGCAGATGGGCGCCCTGACTTAAGTTTTAAGCCTCGGTTCACCCGCCCACCCACGTACGCAGCCAGAGGCTCAACCGTCATAATAATCCTTTAAAAGGTTCTGTGTGTTTTTCCCTAGCTGCTAATATGGAACACAGGAAGAGAGGCTGCTGATAGATCTCATTTAAAAAAACACACACATTATTTACATGAAAAACTATGTGAGCACTGACAAAGTTTGTGGGAAAGGACAGGTCCCAGGGTAATAATTAAAATGACAGGTGCCCAGTAAGGTGAATTCTCGCCTGCTGTCTGCCTGCCTTCAGGCCCATCTATTATAAACAACCACTCATGAGTAAATTACTTGACCTGGAAACTTTTGCGAGAAACAGATTTCTGCTGTGGTAGAGTTTTGTTTCCTTATTCTCAGTTCTGTTTATAATAAGAATTCATATAAACTCCTCACAGTTTTGCTAGATGCGCCCTTTAAAGTGAGGACTTAGAAGGGGGTTCGAAAGAAGACGTGGATGGCTGGGGATGACTAGCTGCAAATAGCATCATAGACTCCTAGGGATGGAAGGGAGCTTGGAGGTCTTCTAGTCCAACCCCCTGCTTAAGCAGGAGACCCCATATCGTTCTGGATAATTGGCTGTCCAATCTCTTCTTGAAAACCTCCAGTTATGGGAGCATCCACAACTTCTGGCGGGAAGCTGATCCGTTGATTAATTATTCTAACTGTCAGGAAATTTCTCCTTAGTTCTAGGTTGCTTCTCTCCTTGATTAGTTTCTATCCATTGCTTCTTGTCCTACCTTCAGGTGCTTTGGAGAATAGGTTGACCCCTTCTTCTTTCTGGAAGCCCCTCGAATATAAGAAGACTTCTATCAAGTCACCCCTAGTCCTTCTTTTCATTAAACTAGAGTCTACAGACAGAGAGAGAGGGGAGTGGGAGAGAGAGAGAGGGAGAGAGAGATACAGAGAGAGATACAGACAAAGAGGGGGAGAGAGACATAGATACAGAGAGGCGGGAGAGAGACATAGATACAGAGAGGCGGGAGAGAGACATAGATACAGAGAGGCAGGGGAGAGACATAGATACAGAGAGGCGGGAGAGAGACATAGATACAGAGAGGCGGGAGAGAGACATAGAGACACAGAGATACAAAGAGGGGGAAAGGGATACAGAGAGAGGGGGGAGATAGAGAGAGAAAGGAGGAGAGAGCCATAGAGAGATGCAGAGAGAGGGAGAGGGGGAGAGAGAGGGAGAGAGATACAGAAAGAGGGGGGAGATAGAGAGGGAGAGGGGGAGAGAGAGATACAGAGACAGAGGGGGGAGAGAGAAAAGGGTTTTGTGGTTCCCAGTTCTCTGTCCTAATGACCGGCTGGGTAGGTGTGGCTAGGGGGTCATGTGACTGGGTGGGAGCGAGTGATGTCGAGTTGCCCACGCCCACCCAGGTTTTGTGGCTCCCGGTGTTTTTTATTTTCTGTGGGAAACGGGTCCAAATGGCTCTTTGAGTGTTTAAGTTTGCCGACCCCTGAACTAGACATACCCAGTTCCTGCAAGATAGGCCGTAAAATGGGACAAAGCTCACTTAACGAATGTTTCACTTAACCAGAGACATTCTGGACTCAATTGTGGCCACAACCGCAACAAAAAAACTATCTTGGACTTCCCCCACATCCCTCTCCAGCAAGACCAAAACATGTACGTATTAGCCAGGTTGCCCATCTCTCTTTCTCTTCCTTAATCCTGTCTTGTGTTCAAGTTTTCCAAGGTCTCCCAAACTCCAGGCACCTCTCCAACCAGGATGTATTTAGCTTCGCCACAATGGCCTCTGATCCTCCCTGTAATCTCTTGTTTTGCTTGCTCTCTGGCCCTTTTGTCACTGTCCTTCCTGGAAACAAAATAAATACCGGAGCCAAACACTATTTCAAGTGGAGATGTCCAGCCATCTGGAATGGGATCCCTTTCGGTTTAGGGACTGGGAAGCAGCAGCTGTAAACTTCTGGCCTCCCACCCACCCACCCCGGTCTTCTTCAGCAGACAGGAAAGCGATAAATTCTGTGTGTTGCCCAGGAATGCAAATGCAACCAATTAAGGTCGGGAGGAATATTGAATTTCTCTCCGGCGCACGAGAGGCATTGCTGAACGTGAGCCCACGAGGCCTTTGAGCTCCAAACTTGAAAAAGGAAAAATAATTAGGCGCTGAAAGGGAGAAACCGCTGGGATGCAGCTTTGCAATTTCATCCAACTGGCCCAAAGATGCTTTTTTCGAGAGTCAGCTGGACTTCTCTTGGTTTATGTTTTGAAGACGTTTCGCTTCTCATCCAAGAAGCTTCTCCGGCTCTGACTTGGATGGTGGGGAATGAATGGAAGGATTTTCGCTGCTTGCAGACAGCTGGCCGTTTGCAAAACCAGAAAGTCCAGTTGTGACTCTTGAAAAAGCATTTTTGGGACAACCGTGACCTGGATGATTTGAGAATCTCCATAAACATCCATCCAATTGGGTGTGGTGGCTTTCAAAGCCTGCATTTGCAACTAGAGTGGCTAGAATTCTATTGCAAGTAGCCCTCGACTTACGACCACAATTGAGACCCAAATTTATGTCGCTAAGCGAGACCGTTGAGTTTTGCACCGCATTACGATCTTTCTTGCCGCAGTTGTTGAGTGAATCCCTGCAGTTGTTTAAGTTTATTTATTTTATTTATTTAGTGCTCTTATATGCCGCCCTACTCCCTGGGGACTCAGGGCGGCATACAACATTTGAAGAACAACTAAACAATATAATTTAATAACAATTTAAAATACATTTAAAAAGAAACATACAAAATCAAACATACGTGGGGGAGATCAAGATGTAAAATTGTCTCAAAACCCCGCCTGCAGGAAGAGCCATGTCTTAACGGCTTTTCGTGTTACCGTGTTTCCCCGAAAATAAGACCCTGTCTTATATTTTTTAACCCCGAAATAAGCGCTTGGCCTTATTTTGGGGGAAGTCTTATTATTTTGGGGCGCATGGAGCAAGACGGGGTTCCTCTTGCTTTCTTACCTGATTTCCAGCTCTATCTCCCTAACTTTAACCAGAGGAAATTGTATTTTCAGGGGGAGGTCTTATTTCCGGGGGAGGTCTTATTTTTGGGGAAACATGTTAGTAACACGGATGTAAAGTGAATCTCGCTTCCCCATGGACTTGGCTTGATAGGTCGCAAAAGGGGATCCCCTGACCTCCTGGGGTCACGGCGGCCGTCATAAATATGAGCCAGTTGCCAACTATCCGAATTTTAATCACGGGGCTATTCAAATGGCTGTGTGACCAAGAGGCTGTGAGTTCGATCCCAGGTAGAGGCAGATATTTCTCTCTCTGGGCACACTGAGAATATATTTGCTGGGGGGAAAAACTCCGCACCGGCGACAGGAAGGGCATCCAGCCAGTAAAACACTCGGCTCTCCATTCAGTTGCCCAGACTCCACCCTGGATTATGGGGTCGTTAAAAGAAGATGCTGAAATGGCTGTGTGAAAAATGATTACGGTTATAAGTCACTTTTTCCGGTGTTGTTGTAACTTGGAACGGTCACTAAACGGAAGATCGGAAGTTGTAAATACTGTCTGTATTTGGGAGGACTGGAGGCTCTCTATCCTGGTTATGGACTTTGTTAGAGAAAACAGCCACAAGCTAGGTTAGCCTTTAAACCTGAGCTGTAATTGCAGCTGAGCTGTTGCCTTGTCAGCACTCAAACAGAAGGAAACACTATGATTAATTTGTGTTTGTTTCCAGGGTATTTAACTGAAGGGAGGATTACAGGAAAGCTTGAATTTGTCTTGCTAGCAGGTGAGATGGAAAGAAAAAAAATAAACAAATCCGGAAGACAGCATGAAAACACACAACCTTTAATCAAACTCTGATAATGCAAGAGGCTCCTGAAAACCCCTGTCGGCACCTGGGCGGGTTTCATAAAAGCTTCCAAAACACGTCAGAAGGGAGGAGAAGCCAAGGTTAAAGTGGGAAACGCTGTAATTTTACCCAAATGGCATCTTTAATGCCTGCTTTTGAAAAACCATCTTAGCCAACCAGGAAGAAACACTTTATAGTCCTTGACTTATGACCACAGTGGAGTCCAAAGTTTCTGTTGCTAAGTGAAATATTAACTGCTTTTGGCATATTATTCAATGTTTCCCTTACTCTGGCTTTAAGTCTACTTTTTAAGTTTTTTATAACTGTTCTTCCTTCCTTCCTTCTCTTTTTTCTTCTTAAGCACCAGACCTTCCTTCCTTCTCTTTTTCCCTTTCCCATTTCCTTCCTCCCTCCTTTCCTTTTTTACTTTCCTTCCTTCCTTCCTTCCTCCCTCCCTCCCTATCTCCTTCTCTCCCTCCCTCCCTCCTTTCCCTTCCTTCCCTTCCCTCTTTCCTTCTAAAACTCCGGACCATCCTTCTTTTTCCCTTTCCCTTTCCCTCTTCTTCCTTCCTTCCCTTTTTTCCTTCCTTCCTTCCTTTCTCCCTCCCTCCCTCCCTATCTCCTTCTCTCCCTCCCTCCCTCCTTTCCCTTCCTTCCTTCCTTCCAAAACTCGGGACCTTCCTTCCTTCTTTTTCCCTTTCCCTTTCTCATCTTCTTCCTTCCTTCCTTTCCTTTCCTCTTTCTTTCTTAAACTCCAGACCTTCCTTCCTTCTTTTTCCTTTTCCCTTTCTCATCTTCCTTCCTTTCCTTTCCTCTTTCTTTCTTAAACTCCAGACCTTCCTTCCTTCCTTCTTTTTCCCTTTCCCTTTCCCATCTTCTTCCTTCCTTCCTTCCTCTTACAATCGAGCTAAGGGAGACAATTGTTAAATGACTTGCCCCATTTTACAACTCTTCTCGCCACAGTTGTTAAGTGAATCACTGCAGTTGTTAAATTAGTCCCACGGTTGTTAAGTGAATCTGGCTTCTCCCACAGACTATGCTTGTCAGAAAGTCGCAGAAGCGGATCACGTGACCCCGGGACACTGCAACCGTCATAAATATGAGTCAGTTGCCAAATGTTCTGCATTTTGATCAAGTGACCATGGGAATGCTGGAAAGGGTCGTAAGAGCAAAAAACACCCATAAATCACTTTTCAGCGTTGCTGTTAACCTCGAATGGTCACTAAATGAACGGATATAAGTCAAAGACCAGTTCTGACTTCTGACTGCTTCATACAATCCATACCATTGTTTCTTCTCTTCCTTTTTTTTTTACTTTCTACTTGCTAGACAAAACTTTACGCTGTCCTGAAAATGCCTCCTGGTTATCTTTGACTTTTGTTCATTTTCTACCCCTGAAAAATGGCTGTTTTCTCAACACGAGCTGCTCCTCTTCCTGAATGTGGAATGCAGCCAGGGTGGATAAAAACCGATGATTGTTTAAAACAATTTTTAAAAAATCGGATTTTTTAAAATTTAAAACAGATTTTTTTTTAATTTTTATTACATTTATTTTAATAAAACGCTTCTGGAGTAAAAAAAATCTATCTAAAGATAGTTTTCTATTTAAGATACATTCATAATTTAGTTTATTCGGCATGAAATGGAGCTTAGTTATGTAGCATGTGGCTGTATATTCTGCAATATTGGGACTGTCGGTGAGTCAACAGCGGGTCAGAGGTGACAGTCGCTCTTTAAAAATTAGGATTTAAATCAAGTTGGTTTAAATCAGGCCTTTTTACTAGTGATTTAAATCATGATTTAAATCGACTTGATTTAAATTGATCCAGTTTTGGTCACCACACTACAAAAGACATTGAAACTCTAGAGAAAGTGCAGAGGAGAGCAACCAGGATGATAAAGGGTCTGGAAAATATAACATACAAAGAGCGGTTGCAAGAACGGGGCATGGCCAGTCTAGTGAAGAGAAGGACCAGGGGAGACATGATAGCAGTCTTCCAATACTTGAGGGGCTGCCACAGAGAGGAGGGGGTCAGGCTGTTTTCCAAGGCACCAGAAGGCCAGACAAGGAATAATGGATGGAAACTGAATAAGGAGAGATTCAACCTGGAAATAAGGAGAAATTTTCTGACAGTGAGAACAATCAACCCATGGGACAGAAGTTGCCTTCAGAAGTTGTGGGAGCTTCATCACTGGAGGCTTTCAAGAAGAGACTGGACTGCCATCTGTCAGAAATGGTGTAGGGTCTCCTGTTTGGGCGGGGGGTTGGACTACAAGACCTGCAAGGTCCCTTCCAACTCTGTTAATCTGAATCAATCTAAGATGATCAAAGGCCTGGAGACTAAAACATATGATAAATGGTTGCTGGAACTGGGAATGGCTAGTCTAGTGAAGAGAAGGACCAGGGGAGACATGATAGCAGTCTTCCAATATTTGAGGGGCTGCCACAGAGAGGAGGGGGTCAGGCTGTTTTCCAAGGCACCAGAAGGCCAGACAAGGAATAATGGATAGAAGATGACCAAGGAGAGATTCAACCTGGAAATAAGGAGGAACTTTCTGACAGTGAGAGCGATCAAACCAGTGGAACAGCTTGCCTACGGAGGTTGTGAGAGCTCCAACACTTGAGACTTTCAAAAGGAGATTGGACTGCCATTTGTCCGAAATGGTGTAGGGACTCCTGCTTGAGCGGGGGGGGGGGGGGGGTTGGACTAGATGACCTACAAGGTCCCTTCCAACTCTAGTAATCTGTAAATCAAATCCACCCTGAAAGCAGCATTAACAAAACACACAGCCAGGTAACAGCTGGAACCCTCAATTTCCCTTTCATAGCAAGCCATCCAGATCTTGGATAACAGCAGCCAGGGAACAAAATATCACCTTTTTCTGCTATTAAGACGGAAAGCATTCTTAAACCAGCCGAATTCCTTAATTCTCCATTCCAACAACAAGCTCCAAAGGATTTACCACCCCCCATATTCCCAGCCTACCAAACCAGGGAGTTGATTTTAAAGAGACGAAGGGTTGGAAAGAAAGCTGAATGCACAACTGTTTTTGCACAATCACACAAGGGCTCAACAGAACAGGTATACCTAGTTCCTCGTGTGATTAATCTAAAAAAAAAAACCTACCCTACATATGCCAGTGGAATATTAATCATTTCCCATGCCTGCCTCTCCAGGTTTTCTTAACATGCTTTGTGCCAGCCCAGGAATTGGTCCTTCCTGCCAAAAAGTAGGCTTATAGCAAGGTTTACTCAAGAGTAAGCCCTCTTTCTTTTTGAACGGAAAAGGCTGGGAAAGAAACAGAAAGCAATTAAGGCCCATTTTTTTCCACCCGCACAGCTCCATATGCTTGAAAATGACAGCTTGCAAAAAGGAGCCCCAAAGCAAAAATTGACTCCAAATGTTTTGAGTGAGTTTCATAAATCAGTAAGCGGTTAAAGCTCAACTCTCTCTCTCTCTCTCTCTCTCTCTCTCTCTCTCTCTCTCTCTCTCTCTCTCTCTCTCTCTCTCTCTCTCTCTCTCACACACACACACACACACACACACACACACACACACACACACACACACAGACAAACAAATAAAACCTTGCTAAGCAATATAGTCATTTTCTCCCTCCCCATAAAAGACACACTAAAACTTTTGGCTATCTTGGAAAACTAACTTTTGTGTTTGTTTATCGAGATTGTTTTTCCTTCTCTATTTTTCAGTTCTTTAATTTTTAAAAAAACCTCAAGATTGTTTTTGCGTACCGCATTTCACATTAGTGGAGTTGCTGTTAGAAATAAAATGAAAACAAACTGGCTAACTTTGGAAAGGCTAAAAGGCGGGTTTAATAGTCCCGCCCGAGGCTGCCTTAGCATCTTATATTTGCTTTTATAACCAGGTTACCGAATTCACCCATTCGCACAACATACTGAACCTGTTAAGTTTAATATTGAGCCATCTAACTTTCCCGCTTTTCTTGATTTTAGGAAGTAGCAGAGAGCTTTAAATCGGGGCTCAGAAAGAACGGAATATGAGCTTTGGAACGGAGAATGCACCTGAGCATGTGAAGAGTGCCTTCGCCCTATGTCTAAGCCAGGGGTATCCAACCTTGGCCATTTTAAGACTGGTGGACTTCAACTCACAGAATTCCAGAGCCAGCATGTGGATTTGTGGCTGGCTGGCTGGCTGGCTGGGGAATTCTGGGAGTTGAAGTCCACCAGTCTTAAAAGTGACCAAGGTTAGACACCCCTGGTCTAATCCCTGTTGTGCTCCAGAATGGAAGCTGGGGGTGGGTGGGTTTGAGCCCCCCCTCCAAAAAAAGACAGCTACTATCCATCTTGTGGGGCCTGGGCAAACTCAAGGCCTCCCACCACATCTGGACAGGACAGTCCCAAATAAAACACAAAAAGTGTGTTTCTTTCAGGCTGATCCAAACAGAGGATGTAAGAGTAAAAGGGGCTTCCCACCCCACCCAGCTGGCCCGAAGGGGCCTTCCATGTTTTACCCCAGCCCCAATAATACACCATCTGGGGTCATCCCCATGGGGGGGG
Organism: Diadophis punctatus similis; assembly: GCA_023053685.1. Lineage (NCBI taxonomy): Eukaryota > Metazoa > Chordata > Lepidosauria > Squamata > Dipsadidae > Diadophis > Diadophis punctatus. Next base: position 3,936,208 of record JALIGW010000030.1, on the reverse strand, counting down.
GGTGTTGCAATAAGGGGGAGGTGTCACTCGAGGTTCTGGGTTCAGGTCCTGCGGCTGCTTTATTTAAGGGGGTTTCAAGAGCAGTTTCGACAATAAAACCAACAACCCCCTAAGCCAGACAACGTCTCCAACTTCTGCAACTTTTAAGACTGGTGGACTTCAACTCCCAGAATTCCCCAGCCAGCTGGCCCGAAGGGGCCTTCCATGTTTTACCCCTGCCCCAATAATACACCATCTGGGGTCATCCCCATGGGGGGGGGGGTGTTGCAATAAGGGGGAGGTGTCACTCGAGGTTCTGGGTTCAGGTCCTGCGGCTGCTTTATTTAAGGGGGTTTCAAGAGCAGTTTCGACAATAAAACCAACAACCCCCTAAGCCAGACAACGTCTCCAACTTCTGCAACTTTTAAGACTGGTGGACTTCAACTCCCAGAATTCCCCAGCCAGTTGGGGTCCCCAGTGGGCTGGGGAATTCTGTGAGTTGAAGTCCTCCCCAGTCTTAAAGCTGCGGAAGTTGGAGACCCCTGATCTAAACTACCCAAGGGTTAAAGCTGGTTTGTTAAAGAGAAGTGGGATTCGAGGCAACCGAAGAGAAAGCCGTCACCAAGGCCAGAGGAAGGCGGCTCCAGGCTGGGTCTGGAAAAAGGGGCCAAAGTCCATGGCAAGAGTGCCCTCTCGACCCTTGTGCTTTTGCAAAATGTTCTCTCCTACAAGAGGGCCTCTGCCCATAGGAGGAGGGCCCCTATTCGGATCTCTAAGAACCCCCCCCTCTGCTTGTGCCAGGAACCCCACTGACTCCTCACCCCCAGTGCTACCCCGTTCCCCTCCCCAACAAGAGCCCCCCAACCCATAAATCTAATACACACACACACACACCGCAAAAAAACAGCCCTTCTGCCCAGAGCAAGACTCCCACTCCTCTCTCTCTCAATCTAGCAACAGTGCCCCTGCCCATGGCAAGAGCGCCACTCAAGCTACTGACCAAAGAGCAGCCCTGTTGATGGCAAGAGTGTGCTAACTCCATCACCCCTACAACAGTGCCCCTGCCCACAGCTAGAGTGCCCCTCCAACCCCAAGAGCACTTCTGCCCATGGCAAGAGTGCCACTCAGCCTTCACCAAAGAGCAGTCCTGATGGCAAAAGTGCCCCTGCGCACGGCAAGACTATCCCTCCACCCAAGAGCTCCTCCCCTCTAACCCATAGCAAGGGCTCCTCTCCATTCCCTCCCAAGCAAGAGCACTTCTGCCCATGGCAAGAGTGCCATTCAACCCTCACCAAAGAGCAGTCTCCATAGCGCAAGTGCCCCTGCCCATGGCAAGAGTGCCACTCAATCTACTCACTGAAGAGCAGCCCTGATGGCAAGAGCGCCCCTGCAGCCCCCAAGGGCGCCTCTGCCCATGGCAAGAGTGCCACTCACTGAAGAGCGCCCCTGCCATGTCAAGAGCACCCCTCCAGCCCCCAAGGGCGCCTCTGCCCACGTCAAGAGTGCCACTCACTGAAAAGCACCCCTGCCCATGTCAAGAGCGCCCCTCCAGCCCCCAAGGGTGCCTCTACCCATGTCAAGAGTGCCACTCACTGAAGAGCGTCCCTGCCATGTCAAGAGCGCCCCTCCAGCCCCCAAGGGCACTCCTGCCCACGTCAAGAGTCCACCGTCCCCTCCCCTGCTGATGGCGAGAGTGCCCCTGCCCATGTCAAGAGTGCCACCCTCCCCTCCCCACAGACCAGCCCTGCTGATGGCCAGAGCGCCCCTCCATCCCCCAAGGGCGCCCCTGCCCATGGCAAGAGTGCCACCCTCCCCTCCCCTGCCCATGTCCAGAGCGCCCAGCCACTCACGGCGCCTCCGGAGGGTCCCCGGCGTCCTGCCCGTCGGCCACCAGGAAGCCGAACTTGTCGACGCGCCGCTCTCCGCCTCCGCCCGCGTCGCCCGCCGAGCTCCGCGAGTCCAGCTCGCCGCCCCCGCCGCCCTCCTGCTCCGTCTCGGCCGCGTCGTCGTCGTCGTCCTGGGCGGCCAGCGGGGCGCGGGGCTCCGGCGAGCCCATCCCGTCGGCGCGCAGCCTTCCCCCGCCAGCCCCGCCGCCGCCGCCGCGGCTCTAAGCCCTCGCCGCCCCCTCAGCCACAGCGGCGGCGGGACCCAGCGCGCCCATTGGCCCAGCCGCCGACACGCCCGCCCTCCGACGCCGACATTGGCCCAAGCGCCCCGGACGCCGGCGCGCCTTAGGTCGCCCGCGCTGCCAATCCGGCGCTTTGTTCCCACCCCCTCGCTGAATGGCGGGGGCCGCTGGCCAATGGGGCCTCTCTATCCTCCGCCCCTCCCCTCTGGAACTTCTGGGCTGCGCAAAAGTTGGCAGAAAGTGTCCAGGTTTCCAGGGGGCGCTAAACTAGCCTCGCCTTAACCGTGGCTTATTGAATAAACTATGAACAAGCCTTGAATCGCAGTTATCAAACCATATTGTTTGATAACTGCGATTTGATAACTGTTCACCCGACATTGCTGAGCCAAAGCAAACCAGCCAAATTGCAGGTCTAATGAGACACTTATTTCTTGTGAAACTTGATGCAACTTGTTGACTTAATCATGATTTATCAAAAAAAAAAAAAACCCTCCAGTGACAGAGTCTGCATTAGGCTACAAGGCAGTTGGTGAGCTTGCAACACCTTATAATATATGATATAAGGCTTATATAATTGGAATCCAGCCATGTATCTGGTCTGCAGATTCCATTAGCCATGTTCTTACAAACCAAGATTAAAGCAGGTTTTCATAATTAACCTTGCATTGTGTACTCCGGTGTAACAGCACATATTTCTGGGGGGGAGGGGGGAAGTTCAGATAATCTTAAGAAATTTCTGTAACATTTGAGTTTCTTTAGTTTAATTACTGTATCCAGCGAGGCAAAAAAGAGATAACTTGTTTACACAACACATTAAACCACAAAGAAACCAGGTTTGAAACCCATTACCTACCATTTATTATACAATATCAATTTATATTAATTATAACTAAAAGTAATTGTGAGTTATGCTAATGTTAATCTATCTCCCAAATGAGACTGGGGCAGTGCACATGGCTTAAAGCCAAATCAATATACACAATAAAAAAAATTAAGTAATGATGGCTAAAACCAAACCCAACTTCAATCATTAAAACAAGAAACTCATGATGATGACCTCACTAGCTTCCAACCCCCATCCATGCTTGATGGCCAGATAATGGTTTACTCTGCGAATCTACAAAGTGTGGTTTTGTAAATCATAGATTAAGCAAGGATACGTTTAATAATAACATTCTTTCCATCACAAATCGCTTTTAGCTTATCTGGACTCAAAAGTTTATCTTGTTTTGTCTAAGATTGATGACATAAATCCGTATTTTTCAAACCTGGCCACTTTTAAGATGTGTGGATGTTAAGTCGGAGAATTCATGCTGGCTGGGGAAATGCTGGGGATTGAAATCCACACATCTCAAATTTGACAAGTTTAAAAATATAGTGACATAGAACAACTTCAATTGTGCTGGCTGTGGATGACTGAAGATACCTGGAGGGGTTATATTGAATTTATAATGTCAATTTATAATTTACATTCTACTCTGATGCAGTCCCACCCAAAGCATATATATGCATAAATCAGTTAAAATCCCATTTAAAACATGTGAAAAACATTAAGAATTGCACTCAAAAACCCTTAATTGAAGAGAAAAGGCTTAGTGTTTAATAAACCCAGAATTGGAACAATGTGCAAGAGAGATCATTGCATTGATTAGTTTTTGGGGTTCCTTTTTATGGGGCAGGCGTGAACATTTGAGGGTGCTTTTTATTTCAAGACAGGCTCTACCCTTTTAAATGCATTTTTTTGCATTGCAATTTTTTTTTTAAAAAAAGAAAAGCTTGAAGATGCTGCCACCTGCTGGCCAACGTAAGTCCTTCAAATTGGCAGAAGTTATAATAAATAGGGGGCCCATTTAATCCTCATTTACTGAATCAACCCATTTGCTCTGGGTATAAACCAGATAGGAAACACGGCCAGATAAACCGATTCTACTTTGTTGTAAAGGCTGCACCGGACAGAATCTTGCAAGTCTCAAAGTACAATTCTACCTCCATGCCCCCAGAACCCCTTAATAATAGTAATAATAACAGAGTTGGAAGGGACCTTGGAGGTCTTCTAGTCCAACCTCCTGCCTAGGCAGGAAACCCTACACTACTTCAGACAAATGGTTATCCAACCTCTTCTTAAAAACTTCCAGTGTTGGAGCATTCACAACTTCTGGAGGCAAGTTGTTCCACTGATTAATTGTCCTAACTGTCAGGAAATTTCTCCTTAGTTCTAAGTTGCTTCTCTCCTTGTTTAGTTTCCACTGACTGTCCAATGACAGCCTGAGAAACTTGGGAGGGTCCCTCCTGAGTCTCTTGCACCCCCACCCCCCCTATCCAGCTACAGGCTATGCCAAGGGTCCCCAACCCACCCATCCCGGGCCGCGGCCTGTTTATAACCAGACCACAGGAGAAATGGGCAACGGTGCGCGTGCATGAAACTCCACTGACGGTGATGAAAAAATAATTTTGGCTGAGGAATTATGGGAGTTGAAATCCACCAGTCTTATGTCTTGTTAGACATAGGGGTTAGAAATGTTAAAATACTGGAATTAATAACTTGATAAAATATTTTAATATTTAGGTATTTTGAACAGGTATAAATACTTAATGTTTACTCATTATGTAATACTTATTCAAGTTTTATTTAATCTTGAGGAAATGTGATGTTGTAACTGATTGAAATGGGGAGGAAAGATTTTCTTCCTTTTTTTCTTTTTTTTCTTTTTTCTTTTTCTTTTTTCCTATTTTTATTAGATTATATACTGATTATATAAAGAATAGATATTTAGTGGGGTAGATTATCAGCCTGAGATACTGAATGGTGTTTGATTAATAATACGCTTGATTTTCTTTTGATTATTTTTTTTAAAGTTCTGAATAATTAGGAGTTAAAGACCCAAAGAAATGTGGAAATTAGAATTTCTTTTAATTTAATTTAAACTTATTTTATTGAATATTATGTACTTTCTCTGGGAAGTCCGGGGGGGGGAGGGGAGAGGGGGGGGAGGGTAAGGGGGTGGGTTGGGGATAGGGGGAAGGGGAGAGAAAAGAGAAAAATGTTTGTACTTTGTACTAATAAAACTTTTTGAATTAAAAAAAAGAAATCCACAAGTCTTAAAGTTGCCAAGTTTGCGCGTGCGCGCGCACACACACACACACACACACACACAGAGGATAGAATAACAGCATCTTGAAAGCATTCTCTTTATACACTGAAGAAGATCAAAGTGGGGTAGTCTTGAGTATTTTTCTCACCTGCCTCGCCCCACGTTTACCGGATGGTGGTTTGAATTCCTTCTTCAAGGCCTCTCCAAGTTTCCCTCCCTCCCTCCAAAGGGAAAATTCCCCCCTGCCCCAGATGGCTTCCTCCCCCCCTCTCTTCCCCCCCCCCACAAGACTCCCCTAATGGCAATGAAATACCCCAACTCCCATCAGTAAGTAAAAGCAAACGGACGCTGTTTAATTGCGGATCGATTTCTAGCTCTCTAGCTGGCTATGCCAGCTTTCCAAAGTGCTGTCTCCAGAGTGGGCACGAAACCCACGCTTCACTCTGTATTCCCTTGATGAGTTCAGATGCAATCCGTGCCCAGTCTCGATTGGCAGTGGGTCCCGTTGGCATCGGCGGCTCTTCCAGGATAGATCCCTCCCCCATCTAACTTAAAGCCCTGAATTGCAAGCTACCCTTCTCAGCACCACTGAAAATGTCGGGGTTGGCGCAAGACGGTTAAAGTACCAGCTCAGGGACCCTAAACCAGGGGTCCCCCAACCCCCAGTTTGTGAACCGGCACTGAGCTGCGGCATGCGAGAAACCTCCTGCTTGGGCAGGGGGTTGGACTAGATGACCTGCAAGGTCCCTTCCAACTCTGTTAATCTGAATCTGAATCAGTCCACGCAAACAAGTGAAGCTCCGTTGGCAGGATGCAGGCAGAACACGAAACGGCCCCTCTGGTCAGCGGAAAAACCTCTGTCCACGGAACTGGTCCCTACTACCCAAAAGGTTGGGGGCCATTTCCCTAAACTATTGTTTATTCAGTGTATCCGCCTCCTCCTCCTCTCCACAAGCCACACTCTCTTCTAGCACTGATGTTGCTACTTAGTTTGGTAATGAAATGTCTGCAAGAAAACAACCAAGTTCAGAGAGCACCAAGGACCCCACAGTTCTCCTCCTCCTCCTTCTCCTCCTCCTCCTCCTCCTCCTCCTCCTCCTCCTCCTCCTCCTCCTCCTCCTCCTCCTCCTCCCTCCACAAGCCACACTGTCTTCTAGCACTGATGTTGCTACCTAGTTTGGTAATGAAATGTCTGCAAGAAAACAACCAAGTTCAGAGAGCACCAAGGACCCCACAGTTCTCCTCCTCCTCCTCCTCCTCCTCCTCCTCCTCCTCCTCCTCCTCCTCCTCCTCCTCCTCCCTCCACAAGCCACACTGTCTTCTAGCACTGATGTTGCTACCTAGTTTGGTAATGAAATGTCTGCAAGAAAACAACCAAGTTCAGAGAGCACCAAGGACCCCACAGTTCTCCTCCTCCTCCTCCTCCTCCTCCTCCTCCTCCTCCTCCTCCTCCTCCTCCTCCTCCTCCTCCTCTCCACAAACCCCACTCTCTTCTAGCACTGATGTTGCTACCTAGTTTGGTAATGAAACGTCTTCAAGAAAACAACCAAGTTCAGAGAGCACCAAGGACCCCACAGTCCTCCTCCTCCTCCTCCTCCTCTCCACAAACCCCACTCTCTTCTAGCACTGATGTTGTTACCTAGTTTGGTTAATGAAACCTCTGCCAGAAAACCACCAAATTCAACCTCCTTTCGACCCTGAGCTACCAATATTCTCCTTCAGAGTTAATAAGTGCTCGAAAAAGCATTTAGAGATCCTGAAGGCCCTTTCACATTACTTTCTTCGCTTGGCCATGGAGGGTTATATAAATCTTTTGGAAAGGCGAGCGTCTAGCAGCAAAATGGAGATGATTCAGCGCCGTGGGACACAAGGAAGAATCCAGCCAAAGGTTTCTACAATGGGAGAGAGCGCCTTAATGGAATTTTCTCTACTGATTGATTCATGAGACTTTTGGGAAACTCTAAAAAGCCTTCGCTGGTGAATCGGAATATTTACAGCCCGGGCTGAGATTCTTTGCAAGAGAAGGGCTCCATATCCAACTCAGCTTAAACTTTTTATTTTTATCTATTTTTATTTTATTATGAAATTTATACGCCAGCCATCTCACTATGGGGGCAACTTCCGAACCTGGAGAGCTACCATTTTACATGATTTCCTGGCATTTCCTGAATTGAACTGCCTTGCCAATCCGTAGGTATAAAGATTTGTTGTGGTGGTTAGTTGCGAAGTCGTGTCCGACCCATCGCGACCCCATGGACAATGTTCCTCCAGGCCTTCCTGTCCTCTACTATCCTCTGGAGTCCATTTAAGCTCACACCGACTGCTTCAGTGACTCCATCCAGCCACCTCATTCTCTGCCGTCCATTTCTTCTTTTGCCCTCAATCGTTCCCAGCATTAGGCTCTTCTCCAGTGAGTCCTTCCTTCTCATTTGGTGGCCAAAGTATTTTGAGTTTCATCTTCAGGATCTGGCCTTCTAAAGAGCAGTCAGGGTTGATCTCCTCTAGGACTGACCGGTTGGATCGCTTTGCAGTCCAAGGGACTCGCAGGAGTCTTCTTCAGCACCATAGTCCAACCTCCTGCTCAGGCAGGAAGCCCTATACTATTTCAGACAAATGGTTATCCAACATCTTCTTAAAAACTTCCAGTGTTGGAGCACCCACAACTTCTGGAGGCAAGCTTTTCCACTGGTTAATTGTTCTCACTGCCAGGAAATTTCTCCTTAGTTCTAAGTTGCTTCTCTCCTTGATTAGTTTCCACCCATTGCTTCTTGTCCTGCCCTCAGGTGCTTTGGAGAATAGCTTGACTCCCTCTTCTTTGTGGCAACCCCTGAGATATTGGAACACTGCCATCCTGTCTCCCCTAGTCCTTCTTTTCATCAGACTAGACATATCCAGTTCCAGCAACCGTTCTTCATATCTTTTATCCTCCAGTCCCTTAATCATCTTTGCTTCTGTTCTCTCTACTCTTTCTAGAGTCTCAACATCTTTTTCTTGTGTTTGTCATTCCCAGCCTCCCGAAGCCAAAAACGAACCAAAAGAAAAAGGCTCGCCTAAAAAGCCCAGCATCACCTGGAGGGTGGCCTAGAAGACCTCTAAGGTCCCTTCCCTCAAGTTCAAATTTCTCATTCGCCCCCCCCCCAGCCTTCCCCGGGTGGTCCTCCGTCCGTCTCCCCGCCTTTCCACAACGCCGATTGGGTCTCTTCGGCCAATCAGGTCTTTCTCTCTACACCCCCCCCCCCACACACACACTGCTGCTGCTGCGGGGGGCGCTCCAGACGGTTCGGAGCTCCAGGCGCGTCTTGGCACAGTCCGGCGTGCGCGTCTTCTCTTCGCTCCGGGAGAGAAACCTGAGCGGTTGTCCGGAGCGAGCTGGGCTGGGCTGGGCCTCTTTTTTTGGGTAGGGGGACAGCAGCGCCGTCTTTCCCGAGCGAGGAAAGGCGAAGGGAAAGGAATGAGGCCGGGCTGAGCCAGTTCCCACGCTTCTTCTCCCGCCTGCCTTGCGCGCTCTCCGCCGTCCGCCCCGTCCAACTTCGCCTCCTCTCCGGCTTCCCCCAATGGCGGGCTCGTCGCCTCCCCCGGCTTACTCGGACCTCAAGCGGGGTTTGGAGAAGAGCGGCAGCGGCGCCGAGCTCCAGCTGAACGGCGCCGAGGACATCCCCGGCCCCGAGGAGGAAGAGGAGCAACGCCCCGCGCCCAAGAACTATTTGTGGCTGAGCATTCTGTCCTGCTTCTGCCCCGCGTACCCCGTCAACATCGCCGCCTTCGTTTTTTCCGTCATGGTGAGCCGGGGGAAGGGGGGACCGGGCGGGGAAGGTAATACACTCCGCGCCCTGCCCAATGGGGAGACATCCCATGCGCCTGGGCACCCCTGGAAACGGAGGCCGGGAAGGGGAGGAGACCCCACCCGGGTCTCCCCACACGTGTTCCCTTGCTCCCCTTTCCAAACGCACCCCCCCGCCGTCCCCATCACCCTTTCTCGCTTCCCTTTTGCGCAAAGGCGCCTTGTGCGCTTTTACGCACGAATCGCGCCATCTGGGTCTTGGGGGTCTAAGCGAGGGGCAACCGTAGGGAAAGGAGGTTTGGGGGCGCGGGGGTGGGAGCTAGGGGTCAGCCTCTCCGGGAGCTAGGAGACGGGCTCTCCAGCTGCTCTGGCACCGGTTGACAGGGGGAAACCAAAAGGCGCAGCGGCGGATCCTGCCGGGCATTGCTTAGGAATTGGTTGAGGTGCGGATCCCGCGAGTTGCAGCTCGGTGCGGGCTCTAGTTTTCGCAAAGGTGCAACGGTTAACCCGCGTTTGCGTCTCTAAAGCTTGCTTCCAGTCTCCCCTCCAAAATATGCCTGTTGGTTTGCTTGGTTACGCTTTAATAGCGTGGGTGGGGTGGGGTTGGGCCGCGGGTGATTTTACACTTAAGTGTGTGGCTCAGGGTTGAAAGGAGGGGTCCTTGGTGCTCTCTGAGCTTGGTGGGTTTCTTGCAGATGTTTCATTAACCTACTAGGTAACATCATGAATGCTAAATGGTGGTGGTGGTGGTGGTGGTGGTGGTGGTGGTGGTGGTGGTGGTGGTGGAGGAGGAGGAGGAGGAGGAGGAGGAGGAGGAGGAGGAGGAGGAAAATGGGTCTTTGCTGCTCTCTGAGCTTGGTTGTTTTCTTGCAGACGTTTCATTACCCAACTAGGTAACATCATCAGTGCTGGAAGGGAATGGGATTTGCGGAAAGGAAGAGGAGGAAGACTGTGCTCACTTGGTGCTCTCTGAGCTTGGTAGTTTTCTTGCAGATGTTTTATTAACCTCAGGGGTGGGATCTAACTTACCTCGCCACCAGTTTGCTTCCTCCTGCGCCGCGTGGGCACGCGGGCATTGTGCGCCGTGTGGATGCGCTGCGCAAGCGCATGCACAGTGCCAAAAACCAGCTTCTGTGCATGTGCAGAAGTCAAAAACAAGATGGCGGCGCTTACAGCGCCACCATTAAAGCCATTTCGGGACTGTGGCCAACCGGCGATCGCTCCCAGTCCAGCAAGCAGGTGGGAAATTCCCGCTACCGGTTCTAAAGAACCTGTCCGAACCGGGAGCAACCCACCTCTGATTAACCTACTAGGTAACATCATCAGTGCTAGGAGGAGGAGGAGGAGGAGGAGGAGGAGGAAAATAGCAATAGCACTTTTCTTATATACCGCTTCATAGTGCTTTACAGCCCTCTCTAAGCGGTTTACAGAGTTCAGCATATTGCCCCCAACAATCTGGGTCCTCATTTTACCGACCTCGGAAGGATGGAAGGCTGAGTCAACCTTGAGCCTAGTGAGATTTGAACAGCTGAACTGTTGAACTAGCAGTCAGCCTGCAATGGCTGCTCTCTGAGCTTGGTTGATTTCTTGCAGACGCTTAATCAGTGTTAGCACTGATAATATTACCTAGTTTGGATGATGAAACGTAGCACCCAGGACCCCCTAACTTCCCTTATCCCAGCCATCATGGCCAGCAGTAGTGGGGGTGGGCAGAATGGAGGATGAAAAATGCCATCGCTGTTATCACAGCAGCAGCAGAGAAATCTGGACCTCCAATTTCCACTTGCTAATGGATGTCCTTAAATGTACACAAACCACGGGAACAGGAGTATCTTGTTATGCAATTATCCTGTTTATTATTTATTAGACAACCCCGTGGCCTGTTGGGTCACTGTTTCAGAAAAATATTTCCTTATCAGATTCCTCCAGGCCTTCAACAACGGCAGAGCTTCTAACATAGCGGAACAATTCTTAAAAATTCGTGGATACTCTATTGAAGGAGTTGGGCGGTTTCTCCATTTGATACTGCAAATAAATAAACGCACCCAGGAATGGACCTACGTTTAAAATAGCCCATCTTGAAGCTGTATAGCTCGGTCGAACATCAGCCCACCAAGTGCTTCATGACATTGGGTATTATGTCATAAAATGTTTTCTAAAATTTTTGCCAAATTTCAACATCACCTGGGGTCTACATCATCCAAGATTTTTGGGTGCTTTCTGTAGGTCGGCCCGTTTAAGGAATCTTGGTTCAAAAGTTGTGGCTGGATGATGTGCTTTTTCGTCCAGTTAAAGGTTACAACAAGATTTTTTTTTAATCGTACAGGTAGTCCTGGACTGACAAGAGTTCATTTAGTGACCGTTCAAAGCAGTGGTGAAATCCAATTTTTTTTACTACCGGTTCTGTTTGGTGGGCGTGGCGGGCGTGGCTTGGTAGGTGTGGCAGGGGAAGGATATTGCAAAATCCCCATTCCCACCCCACTCTGGGGCCAGCCAGAGGTGGCATTTGCCGGTTCTCTGAACTACTCAAAATTTCCACTACCGGTTCTCCAGAACCTGTCCGAACCTGCTGGATTTCACCCCTGCAAGCTACCACGGTGCTGAAAAAAGTGGCTTATGAGCGTTTTTTCACAATGGCACCTCTGCAGCATTCCCATGATCATGGGATCAACATTCAGACGCTTGAAAACCGAATTCACATTTACGACGGTTGCAACGTCCCGGGGGGGGTCACGTGATCCCCTTTTGCGACCTTCTGACAAGCGAAGTCGACGGGGAAGCTAGACTCACTTAAGCAACCGGGTTACTAACTTATCCACTGCAGTGATTCACTTAACAACTGTGGCGAGAAAGGTTGTAAAAATGGGGCAATGTCTCACTTAGCAACAGAAATTTGGGGCTCAATTGTGGTCGTAAGTCAAGGATTACCTGTATATAGATTCCCCCCCCCTTTTTTTTTTCTCTTGAGTTACTTTTCCTGGATTCACTGCGAGGTGGACATTGTGTCTGTCCGGCAGTCCTGTTGAGGTCTAACTTGAATCTGAATAATTAGAATTAAGCTATAAAGGTGTAGATGGGAACTGGAGACAGCTTGAAGTTCTTCTTGTGAAATATTTCTAGACTCTCTCAATTGTATTTATGTCCAATATGCAGTGCGGGTTCCAGAGACAGGTGAGCTGCATTCAAGAATTGGTCTAGCAAATGTTTTGTATGCTCTGGTTAGCAATGTAATATTGCCAGAGAAGAAGCTACGCAAGATTAGATTAACAACTCTTAGTGCCTTTTTGGCAATGTTGTTACAGTGGGCTCTAGCACTTAGGTCATTGGGTATGAGTACTCCAAGGTCTTTGACATGATGGTTTTCTATCTCGATGCCAAGCAAGGTATATCCCAGTTCTAAAGACGGATGGTTGAATCTCCGTTTGAGTGTATATTTTTGTTGTTGCGCAGTTTGATGAAGAGGAAGAAAGACCGGTTCATTGATGTTGCTATTTTGGGAGAGGTTAAGATTAAAGTGAAACAATTTTGGGGAGGGTGGGTGGGAATGACAAAGCACCAGGTTTTGCAGATCAAAGTTGTACTTAGGGAAAAGGCCACCTTTGTTGTACCAATCGTGACCAAAGCCCTCAAAGTGATACTTAAAAGGATTTCCTCCATATCTAGAAATATTGAATTTAGGAAACATTGAATTTATCAGGCCTGCCCCTCCTAATTTTACACACACACACACAAATCCCTTTTTGAGCTGCCTAGATTCTTAGATGCTAGCTTAATAATTTTTAGGTCTTTCGTCAAGGGTTTAGTTTAGTTTAGCTTGATGAAGGGGTTGGATTAGAAGACCTCCAAAGTCCCTTCCAAGTTATTGTTATTCTATTATTCTTGCAAGGACTTGAATCCATAAGTTTCCACCACTCTCGGACTGTGAATCCGGCTGGAGTCGTCTGTCCCCACCCCCCAAAATAAACCTAGATTCTTGAGTGAAGGCCCACACCAGCTAAAGAACTAACAGTGGTGACATCACACTGTGGTTTCTTCCCCAAACCCCAAAAACTTTAATCTTAGACTGTCTACAGTTGACCTCACCCCATTCCTAAGAGGTCTGTAAGGGGCGTGCATAAGCGCACCACTGTGCCTACAGTCCCTGTCCTACTGTCCTATTGTCCAAATTTACCTATACATACTTTGCTTTTGTTTATGTTTATATCATACCTGTTATCTTGTACACGTGTTGACAAAATAAAAAATAAACTGTTGTGAATAGATAATAATAATAAGGTTGCAAATACAAATGGGGAAATTCAGAATAGACAGATGTTTGATGATCACCTGGCTTTTCCAGTGTCTGACGCAACACTCATGAGCTGGAAAATGTTTGAGCCACATTACATCTTTCTATCCCGCTCCCCCCACCCTGACGTTATCCAGATAGTAAACTACAGTTCCCAGAATTCTCGGCCAGCTTGGCTCCGTCCCTCTGCTGGCATCCCATCTGTACTTCCGAAAGTTGCCCTGCGCCAAAAGGAATGGGTTCAAAATGCTGGCAACTTGGGGGAGGTTGGGAGCAAAATGCTTAAAGGACGGATTTGATCCTTGGAGTCCAGACACCCAAGAGTGGTCTTAAGCCGAGGTCTGACCTCTAATAACAGCAGTCTTCCAGGACTTGAGGGCCTGTCACAGAGAAGAGGGACAGGCTTATTCTCCAAAGTGCCTGAGGACAGGACAAGTAGTAACGGGTGGAAGTTGGTTAAAGAGAGGCCTAACGGAGAAGTCAGGAGAAATTTCCTGACAGAACAATTAATCAAGGGAATAGCTTGCCTCCTGGAGTTTTAGATTGATAAAATAGATTAACAGCGTTGGAAGGGACCTTGTAGGTCATCTAGTCCAACCCCCCATCTAAGCAGGAGACCCTACACCTTTCTGACAAATGGCAGTCCAGTCTCTTCTTGAAAGCTTCCAGTGATGAAGCTCCCACAACTTCTGAAGGCAACTTCTGTTCCATAGGTTGATTGTTCTCACTGTCAGAAAATTTCTCCTTATTTGAATCTCTCCTTGTTCAGTTTCCATCCATTATTCCTTGTCTGGCCTTTGGATGCTTTGGAGAATAGCTTGACCCCCTCCTCTCTGTGGCAGCCCCTCAAATATTGGAAGACTGCTATCATGTCTCCCCTGGTCCTTCTCTTCACTAGACTAGCCATGCCCAATTCCTGTAACCGTTCATCATATATTTTAGTCTCCAGGCCTTTGATCATCTTAGGTAGATTCAGATTAACAGAGTTGGAAGGGACCTGGTAGGTCATCTAGTCCAACCCCCCGCCCAAGCAGGAAGCCCTATACCATTTCAGACAAACGGTTGTCCAGTGTCTTCTGAAAAGCCTCCAGTGATGGAGCACCCACAACCTCTAGAGGCAAGCTGTTCCACCGGTTAATTGTTCTCAATATTAGGAAATTTCTCCTTAGTTCCAGGTTGGCTTCTCTCCTTTGTAAATTTCCATCTGTTGCTTCTTGTCCTGCCTTCAGGTGCTTTGGAGAATAGTTTTATTTTTTTATTTGTCAAACATGTATAGGATAGTAGTAGTTTGTATAAACATAAGTAAAAAGTAACAATAAAAGAGGACAACAGGACAGGGACGGTAGGCACGATGGTGCGCTTATGCACGCCCCTTACAGACCTCTTAGAAGCGGGGAGAGGTCGACTCTAGACAGTCTAAGGTTAAAGTTTTTGGGGTTTGGGGAAGAAACCACAGAGTCAGGTAGTGCATTCCAGGCACTGATCACTCTGTTGCTGAAGTCGTATTTTCTGCAGTCGAGTTTGGAGCACCTTACATTGAGTTTGAATCTATTACGTGCTCGTGTATTGCTGCGGTTGAAGCTGAAGTAGTCACTGACAGGAAGGACATTTCGGTAGATGATTTTATGAACTACATTTAGATCAGATCGGAGGCGACGTAGTTGTAAATTGTCTAATCCCAGTATTTCAAGTTTGGTGGAATAAGTTATTTTGTTGTGAGCAGAGGAGCGAAGGACTCTTCTTGTGAAATTGACCCCGTCTTCTCTGTAGAGGCAGAAGCTCCTTGGGGGTGACCAACAGAAGTTCAGGCTATGCTTGCCTGCCCTTTGCAGCAGAAGCCACACCCTTTCTCTATTGATTCCAGGCAGGGAGAAGGAATCTGGGCCAAAAAAACCCAAGACTAAGGCATTTAATGGACTGCGGTACATTACTTAGAAAAGGCAGCGGTCTCTTTTTGAAGCTCCAGGAGATGCAGGGAGCCAGGCCAAAGCCCCTGAGATATGAGGAAGGCTCCTTCAAGCCAACAGGATGTGGAAGTAGGGAGGCGAGATTGGCAAGGCGGGGCAGGGGGGAAGCTCCTCCACCCACCTACCCACCCGCTCGCTCGCTTTGCAACGGCTCAGAAGATTTGGGAAGCCCTCCAAGGCGGGTAGACGATAAAAATGGTGCTTTTTCGGGCTCGGATTTAAAACTGTCCCATTGGGCAAAATGAATCTGCTAGGAGGAAGGGATGGTGAAGAAGCTCCATGTGGTTGGATGTCCCCGTTTAGCAGGGAATAGAATCGTAGGACCGGAAGGGACCTCGGGAGGTCTTCTAGTCCAACCCCTTGCCGAAGGCAGGAGACTTAATACCATCCCGGTCATATGGTTGTCTAGTCTCTTCTCGAAAACCTATCTGTACAGGTAGAACTCGAGGTAACAACAGTTCGTTTAGTGACCGCTCAAACTCGCAACGGCGCTGAAAAAAAGAAACTTACGACCAGTTTTCACACTTACGACCGTTGCGGCATCCACAGTAGTGACGTGAACAAAATTCAGACGCTCGGCAACTGGTTCATATTTATGACCGGTGGGGGGGGGAGGTGTCACGCGAACCCCTTTTTGCGACCTTTGGACAAGCCAACAGGGAGAGCCAGATTCACTTAACAACCGCGTGGCTGACTGAAGCCCTGCGGTGATTCGCTTAACAACCCTGGCAAGAAAGGTCGTAAAATCGGGCAAAGCTCCCTTAAGAAATATCTCGCTTAGCAATTGAGCAATTCTGGGCTCAATTGTGGCCGTAAGTCGAGGACTACCTGTATAATGGCAGTGGTTTTTTTTTAAAGCGTTTCAGAAGTCTTTTCCCAGTTCAAAATCGAACACTGTCCCAAAGGTGCTTTTTTTTCAAGAGGCAACTGGATTTCCTTGGTTTTTTTTCCTTTGAAGACCTTTCGCTTCTCATCCAAGAAGCTTCTTCAGCTCTGACTGAATGGTGGGGAATGGAAGGATTGATACTCCTTGCAGACAGCTGGTCATTTGCATCCTTTTATAGAGTCATTGAGGCCGCTTGGAGGTTTTATCTTGTCTTCAGGGTCACCTGAGTGGTGCAAATGGTTCTTGTAGGACACAGATAAAATCTCTCCAAGTGGCCTCAACGACCCTCTAAAACAGGGATCTCCAACCTTGGCAACTTTAAGACTTGTGGACTTCAACTCCCAGAATTCCTCAGCCAGCAAAGCTGGCTGAGGAATTCTGGCAGTTGAAGTCCACAAGTCTTAAAGTTGCCAAGGTTGGAGACCCCTGCTCTAAAAGGATGCAAATGACCAGCTGTCTGCAAGGAGTATCAATCCTTCCATTCCCCACCATTCAGTCAGAGCTGAAGAAGCTTGCTTGGATGAGAAGCGAAACGTCTTCAAAGAAAAACCAGAAAGTCCAATTGCCTCTTGAAAAAAGCACCTTTGGGACAACCACGACCTGGATGACGGAGGATCTCTACAGACCTTTAGTCCTTTCAGCACTTCCAAGAAGGCTCCACACCCATTGGCACCACTCAGGTGACCCTGAGGACGCAGATAAACCTCCAAGTGGCCTCAACGGCTCTCTAAAAATAATGCAAATGACCAGCTGTCTGCAAGGAGTGTCAATCCTTCCATTTCCCCACCATCCATCCACCGGTCAGAGCTGAAGAAGCTTCTTGGATGAGAAGCGAAACGTCTTCAAAAGAAAAAACAAGAAAGTCCAATTTGCCTGAAAAAATACCTTTGGGACAACCGTGACCTGGAGGACTGAGGATCTCTACGGACTTTTAGCTCCCTCGCTGCTATTACTTCTCAGGCTCATCTTACTCGTGACATCAGAGAGAGAGAGAGAGAGAGAGAGAGAGAGAGAAATCCTAGATTTCAGGCCTGGCCCTTGAGACTGGAGTTGTTGCTCGCGTAGGCTGCCTCGGTATCCTCTTGCTGTGTAATGCGATCTGTTTGCGTTGAGTGGCATCTCCAGGTTTGGGAGCCAGCAAGGAAGGCTTGTCCTCAAAGGCCTGGATTTAACTGGCTGATTTTATTTTATTTTATTTTATTTTATTTATTTATTTATTTATTTATTTATTTATTTGTCAAACATGTATAGTAGTAATTTGTATAAACATAAGTAAAAAGTAACGATAAAAGAGGACAATAGGACAGTAGGACAGGGACGGTAGGCACCGTGGTGCGCTTATGCACGCCCCTTACAGACCTCTTAGGAATGGGGAGAGGTCGACTGTAGACAGTCTAAGGTTAAAGTTTTGGGGGTTTGGGGAAGTAACCCCAGAGTCAGGTAGTGCATTCCAGGCATTGATCACTCTGTTGCTGAAGTCGTATTTTCTGCAGTCGAGTTTGGAGCGCTTTACATTGAGTTTGAATCTATTACGTGCTCGTGTATTGTTGCGGTTTTTGAAAGCTTTTGTGCTTTCGGTGGGGCGTAATTGTCTCGTAGATGGCTGGTTACGTGCAATTTTATTTTCCCACCCCACCCCGAATCGAGGCAAATTGCAGGAGGACCTCGACGTGCGACCAAAACTGAGCCCTGTTGCTAAGCGAGACAACGGCAAAGTACATTTTGCCCTGGTTTTTTTTTTTTACGAACTTTTCTTGCCCCGGTTTTCAAGTGAATCCCTGCATTTGTTAAACGAGTCACATGGTTACTTAAGCGAATTGCCGCCGTTCTTAAGTTAGTCATGCCGTTGTTAAGTGAATCTGGCTCTCCCCGTCGACTCGGCCCGTCAGCAGGTCGCAAAAAGGGGGGGTGTCATGTGATTTCCCCTGGGACGCTGCCACCGTGTCATAAATACGAGTCAGTGGCCAAGTGTCTGAATTTTGATCAGAGGGGAAGGCTGCAATGGTGAGAAGTCTGAAAAATGATCATAAGTCATTTTATTTCGGTGCTGTTGTAGTATTGTCCAGTTTTTAGCAATAGCACTTAAGACTTATAGACTGCTTCACAGTGCTTTACAGCCTTCTCTAAGCGGTTTATAGAGTCAGCCTCTTGCCCCCAACAATTTTGGGTCCTCATTTTACCCACATTGGAAGGACGAGTCAACCTTGAGCCGATCAGGATCGAACTGCTGGCAGTGGGCAGAATTAGCCTGCAATACTCCTTTCTAACTACTGCACAGGAAGGAAGGAAGGAAGGAAGGAAGGAAGGAAGGAAGGAAGGAAGGAAGGAGGGAGGGAGGGAGGGAGGGAGGAGAGGAGAGGAGAGGAGAGGAGAGGAGAGGAGAGGAGAGGAAGAAGGAAAAGGAGGGGAAAAGGATGAGAGGCAGGAAGGGAGGGAGGGAGGATGGAAGGAAGGAAGAAAGGGGAAAAGGAAGAGCAAAGCAATAGCACTTAGACTTATATACTGCTTCACAGTGCTTCACAGCCCTCTCTAAGCGGTTTACAGAGTCAGCCTCTTGCCCCCAACAATCTGGGTCCTCATTTTACCCACCTCGGAAGGACGGAAGGCTGAGCCCAACCTTGAGCCTGGTGAGATTCGAACTGCCAAATTGCAGGCAGCCGGCAGTCAGCAGAAGTAGCCTGCAGTCCTGCCCTCTAACCACTGCACCGCCGCGGCTCATTTTATGACCTTTCTTGACACGGCTGTTAAGCGAATCGCTGCAGCTGTTAACAGCTAACTTTCTGACGCCAAAGGGGCCCAATCCCAAGGAGGAGTGATGGCCATCCAAGCCAAGCCGTTCACGAGAAAGCTCTCCTATGCCAGAAGTGACTTATGGGTCTTGAGGTCCTCGGGAACAAAATGGGTGCAGAGTTCACGTCAGGATTTTTAACCCCGGGTGCAGCTGCCGCCACCTTCTTCTTTCTTCCCGCAGGCGCTAAACAGCTACAATCAAGGAGACATCGAAGGGTCGAGAAGGCTGGGCCACACGGCTTTGGTGGTCGCCATCGCGTCTATTCTCATCGGGGTCCTGATGATTGCAGTCCTTTGTATTGTCCACTATACTACGGTAAGCCCACCTTGGTTGCCCGTGGCTTTTAATTTTAATTGCCCTCAGCCTGGTGCCCTTCACAGGTAGTGAGACTACAACGCCCATCCCCAGCATCCAGCCTAGAGGAGGGATGGGCAATGGAGTCCCAACGCAGCTGACGAGTTCTAGATTTCTCAACACAACGGACCGTCTCGGGTTCTCCAGAGGTAGTCAACTTAAACGTTGATACCCTTTCGCAAGGCCCCTGGTTTTGCCGACGGGCCTGGGGACCCCCAGAGTGGGATGGAACCCATCAAGTGGCTTATTGGATTAATCGATTGTGGTCACTGGAATAGGTTGGGGTGTTATTGCTTTTTATTGTTTTTGCATTGGGTTTTTTTATTTTCGTAAGCCAGCCGGAGTCACTGAGAATGAGTTGGAGGGCCATATACATTTTTGTGGATGGATGGATGGATGGGTGGATGGGTGGATGGAGGAGGAAGGAAGGAAGGAAGGAAGGAAGGAAGGAAGGAAGGAAGGAAGGAAGGAAGGAAGGAAGGAAGGAAGGAAGGAAGGAAGGAAGGAAGGAATGAGAAGTGTGTGAAGTGGTGTAATGGGGTGCAAGGAAAGATTTTTGGGAGGGAGGGAGGGGAGAGAGAGCACTATACTGAATGGTGAATGCTGAATGAATGGACTGCAGGACTTCTTGGTCCTGCCTTTACAGGACTATCTTGCTGATCCAACTCTATGGTTATGTAGATGTTAGAGGGAGCAGATGCTAGGCTAGTGCTCCTCGACCCTCAACATGCTGGCTAAGGAATTCTGGGAGCTGAAGTCCACACATCTTAAAGTTGTAAAGATGGAGGAGAAACACCATCCAGGCCAAAGGAAGCAGTTCAGATTGTACACCACCCAAAGTCACTTGTTTATGTGATGGACAGCTATGTAAATTGGATGGATGGATGGATGGATGGATGGATGGATGGATGGATGGATGGATGGATGGATGGATGGAAGGAAGGAAGGAAGGAAGGAAGGAAGGAAGGAAGGAAGGATTGAGCAGTGGATGGATGGATGGATAGCTAGAGAGTGAGAGAAAGGATGGATGGAGGGATGAATATTCTGGTAGAATGCTGAAAGGAGCAATGGGCAGATTGATGGATGGAGTGATAGAGTGTTGGATGGAGCAACACATGGATGGATAGATAGATGTAGATATAAATGATATATAGATGATATAGATATAGACCAGGGGTCCTCAAACTTGGCAACTTTAAGACTTGTGGACTTCAACTCCCAGTATTCTCCAGCCAGCATAGCTAACTGGAGAATTCTGGGAATTGAAGTCCACAGGTCTTAAAGTTGCCAAGTTTGAGGACCTCTGATATAGACAAATAAATAAAGCAGGATTTAGTAAGCACATTCAGGACCCTGGATAGCTATTGCAAATAGACCATAGTAGAGTTGATG
Source organism: Diadophis punctatus similis (assembly GCA_023053685.1). Taxonomy (NCBI): domain Eukaryota; kingdom Metazoa; phylum Chordata; class Lepidosauria; order Squamata; family Dipsadidae; genus Diadophis; species Diadophis punctatus. The sequence continues at coordinate 3,915,550 of JALIGW010000030.1, read as the reverse complement.
GGCTGGACAGGTGCTGAGAAGAACCGAATCAGGTGCTCAGGGGTGCTACCTTTGGGCCCATATCTCTTCCATGTTGCTGTTGTGGACATGAGAGAAGCAGGAATTCCCATATAACTACTTTAATCTCTCCAGAGAAAAAGCAAAATACAGTGCAATAAATGTATCCATTCCCAACCTGCTGTCCTTCACATGGGTTGGATTCCCCCATCATAAAAGACAGCACCGGCCTTCCCAAATTGGTCCAGCAATGGAGATGGGGAGGATATAAGATTGGCCCCAAACAGCTCATCACCCACCTCAAATTGTATTGATGATTTCTATGTGTGTCTTTCTTTTGCTTTCTTAAAACCAGGCTCTAGAGATGGGTATCCTATCTCCATATCTGTTCAATAAATGTATTACATCTGTTGAATAGAATAGAATAGAATAGAATAGAATAGAATAGAATAGAATAGAATAGAATAGAATAGAATAGAATAGAATAGAATAGAATAGAATAGAATAGAATAGAATAGAATAACAGAGTTGAAAGGGACCTTGGAGGTCTTCTAGTCCAACCCCCTGCTTAGCCAGGAAGCCCTATACCATTTCAGACAAATGGTTATCCAACATCTTCTTAAAAACGTCCAGTGTTGGAGCAATTACAACTTCTGGGGGCAAGTTGTTCCAATGATTAATTGTTTTAACTGTCAGGAAATTTCTCCTTAATTCTAAGTTGCTTCTCTCCTTGATTCGTTTCCACCCATTGCTTCTTGTTCTACCCTCAGGTACTTTGGAGAATAGTTTGACTCCCTCTTCTTTGTGGCAACCCCTGAGATATTGGAACACTGCTATCATGTCTCCCCTAGTCCTTCTTTTCATTAAACTAGACATACCCAGTTCCTGCAACCGTTCTTCATATGTTTTAGCCTCCAGTCCCCTAATCATCTTTGTTGCTCTTCTCTGCACTCTTTCTAGAGTCTCCACATCCTTTTTACATCGTGGCGACCAAAACTGAATGCAGTATTCCAAGTGTGGCCTTACCAAGGCATTATAAAGTGGAATTAACACTTCACGTGATCTTCATTCTATCCCTCTGTTTATGCAGCCTAGAACTGTGGTTTTAATGTTGTGTGCACTTCCCCAAGTCATTGCTAGGAAATGGGCCGCTACATAGAGTGCATTGAATCCGTCAATCTGGCCATCAATAATGGGGCTAGAACTCACAGTCTCCTGGTGATTGGCCCAGGATCACCCAGTCTGTTTTCATGGCTAATACAGAATACAGAGTTACAGAGTTGAAAGGGTCCATGGAGGTCTTCTATTCCAACCCCTTGCTCAGCCAGGCCACCCTGTTACCATTCCGGAAAAATGGCCAATGCAGGACTAGAACTCACTGCCTCCTGGTTTCTAAGCCAGCACCTTAACCACTAGACCAAACTGGCTCTCCTATAGTTAGAGATCAGGCACGATGGACGTTGTAATTCAACAACACGGAGTAGCTTTCAAGACTTCTCCCTTTTTCTCGTCTTCCTTTCCCGTTATCTCTTCTTTCAAAATAGGATCGGATGCAATTATTGTCTGCGGAAAGCGAAAAATCTCTGGCAAAGAGGGCATGGTTAGGATCAGGGGAGAAATGAAATTAACATTATTTTTCCATTAAGCTGGACGGGGCCCGACGATTAATGCAAAATTTTCAGCAGCCGAGGGAATTGAAAGAACAGCTAACAACCCTACAGCCTGAGCCGAAGAGTTTTTTGAGTGCACTTCTATCAAATTATCGCCGTTTTAAAGCAAAAAAAAAAAAAAAAAGGCCTTCGTTCACCTATAACAACATCATAACAAAAAGAATTGGAATGCAATATTTTAGGAAGTAAAAAAAAAACCAAGGCTATAAGGGGATTTAAAAACCCCCCACCAAAATGGACAATTTCTTCGCTATAACCATCCACTTCATGTGATCTTGATTCTATCCCTCTGTTGCATTAGCAGAGGTATAAAATCAATACCACGTGAAGTATTAGTACCCCTTTATAAAGCCTTGGTAAGGCCACACTTGGAATACTGCATCCAGTTTTGGTCACCATATTTTAAAAAAAGATGTTGAGACTCTAGAAAGAGTGCAGAGAAGAGCAACAAAGATGATTAGGGGACTGGAGGCTAAAACATACGATGAACGGTTGCAGGAACTGGGCATGGCTAGTCTAGTGAAGAGAAGGACATGGGGAGACATGATAGCAGTCTTCCAATATTTGAGGGGCTGCCACAGAGAGGAGGGGGTCAAGCTATTTTCCAAAGCACCCGAAGGCCAGACAAGAAACAATGGATGAAAACTAACCAAGGAGAGATCCAAGGAGAAATTTCCTGACAGCGAGAACAATTAACCAGTGGAACCAGTGCTAGTGCTGTAGCTGATTGGAGGTTGCATTAGGAGCCCTGGTGGCACTGTGGTTAGAATGTGGTATTGCAGGCTGACTCTGCCTGCAGTCTGGAGTTCAATTCTGACTGATTCAAGGTTGACTCAGCCTTCCATCCTTCCGAGGTCGGTAAAATGAGGACCCAGATTGTTGGGCGCAAGAGGCTGACTCTGTAAACCGCTTAGAGAGGGCTGTACAGCACTGTGAAGAGGTATATAAGTCTAAGTGCTATTGCTATTGCTATTGCTTTCTCCACTGCTGGATCCGGTGGTCCAATTCCATCCATAAGAAGGCCTATCTTTAAACCTGATAGCTTTTCAACACGAGGCAAGGCCATTCTTCCCCTTCTCGGTCTCCTTTTCGTGATGCTGACATCAGCTGGATTTTAAGTCGTCCTCCCCTCCAATCGAAGTTAAAGGCTTTTTTCTTACTGTAGTTTGTGTCTTTTTTTCAGTATTATTTATTCCGTGCATTTCTGCATTGCATTGTGCTGTTGTTTGGTTTTTCTTTCTTTCTTTTTTCTTCCAGAGTTTGGTGGACGTCTGTGTTTTGCACTTTTAAGGTTTTTGCTAGCTTTGCAATCCACCTGGTGAATTTCTGAGGCAAATTAGAAGAGCGAAAATGAATAATGAATGAGAACGTTGGAGGGATGTGATCACATTTCTTGGCTGGATGATGCTGCTGCATTTTTATTCTGGAGCATTTTACTGCTTATGGCGTTTTATTCAATGTTTCCCTTACTCTGGCTTTAAGTCTACTTTTTAAGTTTTGTATAATTGTTATTCCTTTCCTTCCTTCCTTCCTTCCTTCCTTCCTTCCTTCCTTCCTTCCTTCCTTCCTTCCTTCCTTCCTCCCTCCTTTCTTTCCTTCCTTCCTTCCTCCCTTCTTTCTTTCTTTCTTTCTTTCTTTCTTTCTTTCTTTCTTTCTTTCCTTTCTTCCTTCCTTTCTTCTTTCTTTCCTTCCCTCCCTCCTTCCTTCCTTCCCTCCCTCTCTCCTTCTTAAATTCCAGGCCTGCCTGCCTTCACTTTTTTCCCTTTCCCATCTTCTTCCTTCCTTCCTTCCTTCCCTTCCCTTCCAGTCCTTCCTTCCCTTCTTTCACCGTTTCCCCTTTCCCATCTTCCTTCCTTCCTTCCTTCCTTCCTTCCTTCCTTCCTTCCTTCCTTCCTTCCTTCCTTCCTTCCTTCCTTCCATCCATCCATCCATCACAACTGAGCCTAAAATTTCTCCTGCCAAGTGAGACAACCGTTAAGTGACTTTTGCCCCATTTTACAACCTTTCCTGCCTGAGTTGTTAAGTGAATCACGGCAGTGATTAAATTAGCCTCACCGTTGTTAAGGCAACCCGGCCTCCCCGTTGACTTGTCTTGTCCGAAAGTCGCCAAAGGGGGGATCACATGGTGACCCCGGGACAAAGCCACCGTCATAAATTCCAGCCAGTTGCCAAGCCTCTGAACTGTCATCACATGACCATGGGGATGCTGCAACGGTCGTAAGTGCAAAACATGGCCGTATGTCGCTGTCCTCAGTGCCATTTTAACTTCAAACGGTCCCTAAACGGACTGTTGAAAGTCAGGGACTGCCTGTATCTGCTTCACTTTACTTAATAGCAGATGTAGAATAGAATGAATGAGCTGGAAGGGACCTTAGAGGTCTTCTAGTCCAGTCCCCTGCTCAAGCAGGAGATCCTATACAATCGCAGGCAAGTGGCTGCCCAGTCTCTTCTTAAAAACCTCCAGTGTTGGAGCATTCACAACTTCTGGAGGCAAGTTGTTCCACTAGTTAATTGTCCTCACTGATAGAAAATTTCTCCTTAATTCCAGGTTGCTTCTCTCCTTGATTAGTTTCCACCCATTGCTTCTTGTCCTGCCTTCTGGTGCTTTGGAGAATAATTTGACCCTCCCTCTTCTTTGTGGCAGCCCCTCAAATACTGGAAGACTGCTATCATGTCACCCCGAATTCTTCTTTTCTTTAGACTGGCCAGACCCAAATCCTGCAATCATTCTTCATATGGTGTAGTCTCCAGGTCTTTGATCATCTTAAGTCAAAGACTGCCTCTATCTGCTTCGCATCACTTAATAGCAGACGGAGGATTTGGTCCAGCTCTGGGGATGAATTAGCAGCCAATTCTGATTAACTTTTCCCTCTCAAGCCCGGAGAGAGGCAGATCCATCTAGCCGACATCCGCAGCTTTCTCTCACAGGCAACAGCTGCCTCTGCCAAAGGATTGGGTTACCGGATGCCCCAAGCAGGTTCACAGAAGCCACCCGGGGCACGTGGGGGCAGAGGGACCTGTCCTAAGATGTCTCCAAACACATGGAGAAGACCACAAACTGCCAGCAGTTCATATATATATATATATATATATATATATATATATATATATATATATATATATATATATATATATATATATATATATATATATATATATATATATATATATATATATATATATATATATATATCACAATGGGAGCCTTGATTTTCCGATCCCCATAAAAATTGGGGGGAGCTTTGCAGGACAACCCTGCCGGTGTCAGGAGGCCAAAAGCCACATTGTCCTGCACGCTCCATCCCTTTTCATTCATAGAACGGTCAAGAACAGTTGCTGGAATTGGGTATGTCTAGTTTAATGAAAAGAAGGACCAGGGGAGACATGTTAGCAGTCTTCTAATATTTGAGGGGCTGCCCCAAAGAAGAGGGAGTCAAGCTATTCTCCAAAGCACCTGAGGGTAGGACAAGAAGCAATGGGTGGAAACTAATCAAGGAGAGAAGCAACTTAGAACTAAGGAGAAATTTCCTGACAGAACAATTAATCAATGGAACAACTTGCCTCCAGAAGTTGTGAATGCTCCAATACTGGAAGTTTTTAAGAAGATGTTGGATAACCATTTGTCTGAAGTGGTGTAGGGTCTCCTGCCTAAGCAGGGGGTTGGACTAGAAGACCTCCAAGGTCCCTTCCAACTCTGTTATCCTATCCTATCCTATCCTATCCTATCCTATCCTATCCTATCCTATCCTATCCTATCCTATCCTAATTCTATCCTATCCTATCCTATCCTATCCTATCCTATTCTGGTCTGGTCTATTCTAAATTCTTTATTCTATTCTATTCTATTCTATTCTATTCTATTCTATTCTATTCTATTCTATTCTATTCTATTCTATTCTATTCTATTCTATTCTAATTATTTTCTATTCTTCATTCTTGTTCTGTTCGGTTCATCTGTTCTGTTCTGTTCTGTTCTGTTCTGTCCATTCCATTCCATTCCATTCCATTCCAATCCAATCCAATTCAATCCAATCCAATCCAATCCAATATTCTGTTCTGTTCTGTTCTATTCATATAATAACACAATATCCATAGAAAGCGGAGGAGCTTAACATAGAATGCTGTATTCATGAATTGACCCCTTAAGAATGGCTGTGTGTGTGTGTGTGTGTGTGTGTGTGTGTGTGTGTGTGTGTGTGTGCGCGTGTGCGTGTGTGTGTGTGTGTGTGTGTGTGTGTGACCTGATGGGATAGTGACTTGAGGAGGGGGCTTCTGAGTTCGTTGACGTTCCAAGCCTTATCCACGCCCTCAATGAACCTTAGTACAGATGGAGGAAATTTTGCATTCTTAATGCACATTTAATTAGGCTTTTTAAAATAATTGTGTTTACATTCCATTCTTCTTTGGGGGCGGAGCTGTCTTGAGCGCCCTCTGTTGGTGGAAAGGAGAAAAGTCGCGTCCAGGAAGCCAAATTAGGAGGGGGGGGGGAAAAGGAGATTGAAGCATTGTTGATACCCACAACCTAACATTGTCCTGAAATCCTGTTTCCTAACCAGCTTCTTCGAGGCTTGGTCAAGCCAGGCTGCAGCAGCCTCAGGCCCCTGAGACGGCAGGCCCCTTCCAACCTGTGGGGAGAACAAAACACGCTTGCAGCAGCCAGACGCCGATCGATGTCCATTTTCTCTCCATCAATAACAAGCGATATTCTAACAGCTAAAGTGTTGCTGAGTTAGCAGAAGGATTCATTGCTGGCAACTGCGAACCGACCTCCTGTTTCGGTTATGGGAACTGAACTCGGCCCATCAGGCAAACAGCAAAGTGGGCAAGGCAGATATGGGTGGTAGATTTCCTGTTTTTGACTGACAATTGCCGAGATTTTGTTGCAGGCCTGAGTAGCCAAAAACGGTTCAGGTGGAGAAGGAGGAATAATGGATGGAAACTGATCAAGGAGAGATTTAAACCTAGAAATAAGGAGGAACTTTCTGACAGCGAGAACAATCAACCAATAAGGTCAACTGCTTGAGTGGGGGGTTGGACTAGATGACCTAGTCCCTTCCAACTCTGTTAATCTAAAATCTGAAGATCCGTCTTCTCATGAATCATCGCATCTTCTGCTCTGCCCTGGGAGAAATATGAGGCCAGGGTTTGCCGTGATGGGTCAATCATGTATGGTGAGCGTGAACCTTTTCTCTAGAAAACCATCAAGGAGAGACCCAACCTAGATACTAAGGAGAAATTTCCTGACGGAACAATTAATCAGTGGGAACGACTTGACACTAGAAGTTGTGAGTGCTCCATCACTGGAGGCTTTTCAGAAAAGATTGGATAGCCATTTGTCTGGAATGGCGTAGGGGTCTTCTGCATGAGCAGGGGGTTGGACTAGAGGACCTTCGAGGTCCCTTCCAACCAGGGATGGTTTTCACTTACCTTCCCTACCGGTTTGCAAATGTGAGCGCGTGCACCTCCGCACATGCACATGGCCTCCCGCGCATGCACTTTACTCGTGTGTGAGCTTTCCGCGCATGTGCCCGGTCTAAAAACGTGCACAAATAGGATAGCATAGAGCTTTCCGCTACCGGTTCAGGCGAACCGGTCCGAACCGGCTGAATACCAACTCTGATTCCAACTCTGTTATTCTGTTATTTTCTTCGCCAAAAGATCCAACTGCTTGGCCTGGAACTTCCAACTGGCCCGGATATGCATCTTATCCTAGCTGTTCTGTCATAAGAGCACTCTACCTGTTGTTGCAGGTTCTCCATCTTTGCAGGTTTTAAAAAGAGGGGGCGGCTATCTCTCAAGGACAATTAAATTGATTTTCCTGCACATTCCAGACGGTTAAAATAGATAAGAGTTTTTCAAACTTGGGAAACTTTAAGATGTATGGATTTCAACTTGCAGAATTCTGGGAGTTGGAGTCCAGCCATGCTGGCTAGGGAATTCTGGGAGTTGAAGTCCAGCCATGCTGGCTAGGGAATTCTGGGAGTTGAAGTCCAGCCATGCTGGCTAGGGAATTCTGGGAGTTGAAGTCCAGCCATGCTGGCTAGGGAATTCTGGGAGTTGAAGTCCAGCCATGCTGGCTAGGGAATTCTGGGAGTTGGTCCAGCCATTCTGGGGTTGAAATCCACTCATGCTGGCTAGGGAATTCTGGGAGTTGAAGTCAACTCATGCTAGCTAGAGAATTTTGGGGGTTGACGTTCACCTATGAAACCTAGGGAATTCTGGGAGATGAACTCAACCCATGCCCGGCTAGGAAATCCTGCAAGTTGAAGTCTACACAAATTAGTTGCCAAGTTTGCAAACAACTAGACTGGATGATCCTTAGGGGTCCCCTCCAGCTCTTCAGAGCTACGTTTTTTTTAATGTTCTGAACTGAAACCGTGACGTTCCCATCAGCAGCAGTTGGATTAATTGCTTCCATCAACTCAAAGAGCGCCTTTAATTAAGTCAGCAGACGATTGCACATATCTGAAGGATTATTGCTAACACGGGTGCTAATAAAGAGGCAGGAGGCAAACACGAAGCATTTCACAAGGGAGTGAGATTCTTGCACAAAATTCCCCCCCCCACTGTGTTTGAAGTTTTACTGACCTCTTAGGAATCACCCGATTCCTAAGAGGTCAGTAAGGGGCGTGCATAAGCGCACCAGCGTGCCTACCGTCCCTGTCCTAATGTTCCCGCTTATCAGTACCCATCTTATGTATATAAACAGTGTTTTATCTATGTATATTACCAACATGTACTTGACAAATAAAAATAAAGTTCCTTAGCTTAGCCAAGAAATTAAAAGACCCTTGCTCCTGGGGAGGAAAGCTATGGCAAATCTAGACAGCATTCTAAAAAGCAGAGACATCACCCTGCCAACAAAAGTGTGTATAGTCAAGGCTATGGTTTTCCCAGTTGCTGTGAAAGATGGACCACAAGGAAGGCTGAGCACCTTAAAAGAATGGAGGCCTTTGAACTAGGGTGCTGGAGAAGACTCCTGCGAGTCCCTTGGACTGCAAGGCGATCCAACCGGTCAGTCCTAGAGGAGATCAACCCTGACTGCTCTTTAGAAGGACAGATCCTGAAGATGAAACTCAAATACTTTGGCCACCTAATGAGAAGGAAGGACTCACTGGAGAAGAGCCTAATGCTGAGAACGATTGAGGGCAAAAGAAGAAGGGGACGGCAGAGAATGAGGTGGCTGGATGGAGTCACTGAAGCAGTAAATGGACTCCAGAGGATGGTAGAGAACAGGAAGGGCTGGAGGAACGTTGTCCATGGGGTCGCGATGGGTCGGACACGACTTCGCAACTAACAACAACAAGCTTAGACAACGGGCAAGGGATTGCATGGGGGGGGGTGGAGCCGCGAGACCAGCATACAAAATGATGCCTGCCATTTCCCATCAAGCTGGCATCGAGTTACCAAGAAAGTTGAAGGCTGGGAGATGACGGACAGACTCCAGAGAGTGCTAATCCAGCCTTGCTTGGAAGAATCCCTGCTTGAAGCGGATCGTGATTTACCAGAATAGCTTTGGGGGCCCCCAGAGGCGTGCTTGTAAATGAAAATGGGCAGCTGCGCGAGCAAAAATTCTCTCTTTGGAAAAAGGCCCATTTGCAAAGAGAAGACAGCGGTAAAATGGCCGACATCCGCGTCTTGGAAGAGAGTCGTTCTGTGCAAAGGAGCGATTTGGGCCCCGTCTTTTCGGGTCCGTTTTGGCAACCCTGGGGAGACAGGGAATCCTTGACCTGCAGCAGTTCTTTTAGTGACGGTTCGGAGTTTTACAACGCCCCTGAAAAAAAGCGACTTATGAGTGTTTTTCACGCTTATTACCATTGTAGCATTCCCCGTGATCATGTGATCAAAATTCAGAGGCGTGGCAACTGGCAGGTACTTATAACGGTTGCAGAGTCTCGGGGTCATATGATCCTGGAATGGAATGGAATGGAATGGAATGGAATGGAATAGAATAGAATAGAATAGAATAGAATATAGGAATATGGAATGGAATGGAATGGAATGGAATGGAATAGAATAGAATAGAATAGAATAGAATAGAATAGAATAGAATAGAATAGAATAGAATAGAATAGAGGAATATAGAATATGGAATAGAATAGAATAGAATAGAATATAGGAATATAGGAATATAGGAATATAGGAATATGGAATGGAATGGAATAGAATAGAATAGAATAGAATAGAATAGAATAGAATAGAATAGAATAGAATAGAATAATGGAATAGAATAGAATAGAATAGAATAGAATAGAATAGAATAGAATAGAATAGAATAGAATAGAATTAGAATAGAATAGAATAGAATAGAATACAGGAATATAGAATATGGAATATGGAATATGGAATGGAATGGAATAGAATAGAATAGAATAGAATAGAATAGAATAGAATAGAATAGAATAGAATAGAATAGAATAATAATAAAAATAATAAAAATAAAAATAAAAATAAAAATAAAAATTAAAATTAGAATCGAATAGGGGAGGGGAGGGAATAGAATAGAATAGAATAGAATAGAATAGAATAGAATAGAATAAGGAAAGGAATAGAATAGAATAGAATAGAATAGAATAGAATAGAATAGAATAGAATAGAATAGAATAGAATAGAATAGAATAGAATAGAATAATGGAATGGAATGGAATAGAATAGAATAGAATAGAATAGAGAAGGGAATAGAATAAAAATAAAATAAAAATAAAAATAATAAAAATAAAAATTAGAATCGAATAGGGGAGGGGAGGGAATAGAATAGAATAGAATAGAATAGAATAACAGAGTTGGATGGGACCTTAGAGGTCTTCTAGTCCAACCCCCTGCTTAGGCAGGAAACCCTACACCACTTCAGACAAATGGTTATCCAATCTCTTCTTAAAAACTTCCAGTGTTGGAGCATTTACAACTTCTGGAGGCAAGTTGTTCCACTGATTAATTGTTCTACCTGTCAGGAAAATTCTGCCTTAGTTCTAGGTTGCTTTTGGGACCTTCTGATAAACAAAATCCATGGGGAAACCAGATTCACTTAACAACCGTGTCACTTACTTAACAACGGCAGTGATTCCCTTAACGGATGTGGCAAGAAAGGTCCTGAAATGGAGCAAAACTCACTTCCCAACTGTCTCCCTTAGCGAGGGAAAATTTGGAGCTCAATTGTGGTCGTAAGTGAAGGAACTGCCTGTAGGTTTCTCCAGGCTCAACTGTTGCCATGGTTGCGTGCTGGGCCACCTGTGATGGTCCACGTTCATCCTGTAGTACCTCCCAAAAAATGGCCTAAGGAGAACCTGGTGGTGCAGCATTCCCATGTTCAGGGCAGAGGGACTTTAATGAAAACATTAAAACCCTCCAAGAAAAAGCTCCGACCGTTAGCAAACCTCGAGTCATTTCCTGACAACTGGACTGGCTATTATTGATTCTTTTAAGATTACCCTGATGCATAATTCAGCTTTTAGTGTTGGAGAGGTGACATCTGTCAATGGGAACTTAATGCTTTTGAATTCAAAAGGGCGCCGAGCTGCTAATGCAATGGACTGTTTGTTTAATGGGAACACGAACCATTAAATAATGTGTCCATTAGGCCCGGTGGATGAATAATTTACCATGTCAAAGTTTCTCAATTTCTCTGCCTCTCTCTCTCTCTCTCTCCCTCCCTCCCTCTCCCCTCCCTTTCCTCTGGATTTTCCCATCTTTATTTTCTTTTTTTCCCTGCAATGCAGCATACCATCTGAATTCAGAGACCAGGGATGTGAACGCTTCCCATTCTTCAAACCCGTGACATGGGGGTGGTTCTGTCCCGCGCCAAGAAATGAAAACACGGATTGCTCAACAAACCAGCCCGGATCTGGTTTGTTCGTTTTTGGTTTTTTTTTAATCCTACAAACCTGGTTCGAGGGATTGGGTGAAAATCTCCATGGGAAGTTTGCTGGTTGTGGGACTCTTTCAGATTACAGATTAACAGAGTTGGAAGGGACCTTATAGGTCATCTAGTCCAACCCCCCGCTCAACTCTGTGTCAAGATTAGCCGTTCCCTCCCTCCCTCCCCAAAGAACCGAAAAAAAAGTTCTTAAAGGATGTCTTTATGGCGCTCCCTTTTGAAACCCGCGATTCCTTTTTCCACGCACGCCAGAAGTGTAACGTGTAGCTCGCCTGCCTTTTCCATTTGCACTCAACTCGTCCATTGGCTGGAGATCCCAGGCTGGAGATCTTTGCTGGCTGAACTTTCCGGCTCGGGGATGGATGTAAAAGACCTGATCCACAGGATGTTAGATGACGTGGAGTTTCCTTGGACTTCTGACTTCCGCCCATGAACCCGATGTAGCACCTTGGGGCACCAGGGATGAAGGCACCTGTAAGACACATCCTCACCAAGATATCTTCAGTCTCCAGATCGCCTTCTCTGCTGGCCACCCCTGACAATGTTCTATTTTGCAGTTGTAGTGGCTTGCCAAGGTCTTGACTCCGTCCTAAAACGAACCTTTTCCTCCTTGCATTACCTTCTCTCTCGTCCGTCCAAAAATAAGGATGTCGTGTTTTCTCCTCAAAACTGCCTCCACGTATTCTTTTTCTCTCTTGGGCAGGAATTGAGCCTGACCCTCCTAACAGTATCTGTAATGCATCTGTTTTAATCGTGCCTCTTTCCAATGGCTGTTACCCCCCCTGTCTGCTGCGACTTGCATAAAGCATGCATTATCCAGAGCAATTTTTTGGAGGGATGAGGGTGGGAGGGGGGGATAAACCCACCACGTCCTGTGTCTTTCGGGAGGACTTGCTCCTCCGAAGGAAGGAAACGCTTGGAAATCGAAGTGACTGCCTGCTCCTTGGGACTTCTGAGAATGACATAGTTGTGGGGGGGGGGGAAGAAGGGTGGAATGACCCCCCCCCCCTGAGAAGCGGAGGAAATCCACATAACGAAAAGGTGGAGCTGAAATTGAGCATGTTGTTACCATGATAGAAGAAATATTAAATCTTTGTTGTTGCCGGATCCAGAAATTCTTGACCGTGGCAGCCAGGAATGTAATTTAGTCTCTTCGTTGGGAAGCAGGGCTATAGGAAAAGATTCAGCTATTCCACCTGTGGTTTTTTTTAAGGTGATCTGGTGGTCAGAGGGGTCAATTCAAGACCCCTGGTGAGATTGCAGGATTCAAAGGAAAGCCCTGCTTGTTAAGGAAATCGAAGAATAAACTTGCATTGGTTTGTATGTGCCTTCCTTCCATCATTTCGGTAGAGATGTGGACATCAACTGGGAAGAGAGCAAAGGGGGAGGGGTTCTTACAGGAGTGACCCCCCCAAAAGCTGCAGGAATCAGGGAAATGATCGGGGAGGGGGTGGAATAGTAGCAAAGAGCAGTAAAAACAATGCCAGGTCCCTGGGTTTGCTCTCTGTTGTTAAGTGAGAAATGCGTTCAGGGCGTTTGCTCCATCTTACAACGTTTCCCGCCTCATTTGTTAAGCGAATCACTGCCGTTCTTAAATTGGTCGCTAAGTGAATCCGCCATGGGCTTGGCCTGTCAGAGAAGGTCACAAAAGCAGATCACGTGACCCCGCAACGGTCACCAATGCGGGTCAGTTTGCCGAGCCTCTGAAGGTAAGCCCCGCAATCGTGAGGACGCTGCCAAGGTGAAGAACAGCCACGCGTCCCCTTTTTTTTCCCCCAGTGCCGTTGTGACTTGAACGGTTCCCTAAGCGAAACGTTGTAAGTGGAGGACTACCCGTAGATGTTCACCAAATGACGCTGTTCCTGCGGCGCTCACGGAAAACCGAGTTTGAAAGCTTTGCGCTTAATGGGATGGCCTGGTTCATGCTGCACACAAACACTGTTCCCTCTAAGCTGCGCGGCCACGCAGCCGCACACATAATGAGAGAACGCCGTGCGGAAGTTTCTAACTTCTGTGCAGCATTTTCTAATGGCAGAGGCTGCGCGCCTGCGCGGCCGTGCACATAAAAAGAGAATGCCGCGTGGCAGTTTTTAACTGCCGCGCGCCTTTTCCTAATTTTACAGGGGACATTGCACACAAACACAACCACCTTCCCGAGATGGTATTTCAGACATCAGGCCCTCCAACTTATTTTGAGCTGTAATTAGCAATTTGGACGCTATTTTGTTGTCCTAAGAGTGGGGCTTAGGGAGTCCTTTGGCCTTGGGCTTTGGCTGTCAAATTCTCCCTTACCATCCCGAGCGGATCTGGAATGGCTCAAGTCCCAAATTCCTGCCCCCTGCCCTCCTCTCCCTCCCCTCTTGGCAGGATTTACAGGCAGAGACAGATGGGGGCCAGAAAACTGACACTCGCCGGTCCCTGGATCAGGTTAGCCTCCTTCGGGGGTCTTAAGGACAGCTGAGCTGCAAAACAGCAGCGACTGCATATCCTGGTCTGTAATCCTAGAGAGGACCTGCTAAATATACCCAGGTATCTACAGTAGACGAGGTGAGAACCCAGCAGATATTTAGACCAGAGAAATTTTCGTACAACGAGTCGCAAAGCCCCTGGACCAAGTTGCCTGGAAGGCTGAAATCAGCCCATGCTGGAGAGGTGTGGTTGAGCCCTCCGTGGTGGCATGTGAAGCTGGACTGATGGTCAATTAAATATGAGCCAGTCGTCTGTGGCAGAAGTCAAAAAAGCCAATACAATCCTAAGTTGCATTAACAGAGGGATGCAATCAAGATCAAGGGAGGTACTAATACCACAGGTGGCACGTGGAGCCATATCGGAGGGCACGCGAGGCGTTGCCCTATGTCAGCTCCAGCACGCATGCACACCCTGGCCAGCTGATTTTTGGCCTTCATTTCGGCCGTTTTTGCTCTCCCCAGGCTCCAGGGAAGTCTCCTGAAGTCTGGGGACAGTGAAAAATGGCCCAACGGACCAACCGGAAGTTTGTTTCCGAACTTCCGTTTGGCCTGTTTGGCCAGTCTGTTGAGAGGCCTGTGCGCATGCGTGGGGGGGCAGCACGGAGGTTGTGCCCATGCGTGGGGGGAGGGCATGGGTGTGGGCATGCGCATGCACGCTAGCGCACCCGCGCACACCCTTTTGGCACACAAGTCAAAAAAGGTTCACCAACACTGGTGTAGGGTCTCCTGCTTGGGCAGGGGGGTGGACTAGATGACCTACAAGGTCCCTTCCAACTCTGTTATTCTATTCCATTCCATTCCATTCTAGGATCACATGATCCCGAGACACTGAAACCGTCATAAGTACATGCCAGTTGCCAAGCCTCTGAATTTTGATCACATGATCGCGGGGATGCTACAATGGTAATAAGCGTGAAAAACACTCATAAGTCGCTTTTTTCCAGGGGTGTTGTAACTTCGAACCATCACTAAACTGTGGTTACAAGCCTATGTTTGAACGAGACTGAAATTGGGTTTCTTCAAACCTAGATTTGGGGTTTCCCACAGTACACCAAACCAACACGAAACGAATCACATCGGTTTGTTTATAGTTTAATACTAATAATTTAATTTAATAACCATTAATACTATTTGCCTCTCTCGGGTTTTGAGGAAGGCCTCAACTAGTGGATATAAATGCCCAATCACGTTTAAGCTTCTGACAGACGGTGCAACCATCCATGCCTGGAAACAGTGGAACGGAACAGAATAAAATATGACAAAATACAAAACAGAACAACGGTGACGAAAGAAAAGTAGTACCAATAACCATAGGCGGTCCCATTTGGGTGCGATCCCAAAACATCGGAAGCACCACTTCAATACCGTCGGCATTGACAATATCCCCATCAGTCAATTGCAAAAGGCAGCTTTTGCTCAGAATAACTTAAGAGACGTTATTCAGGGGCGGGCATAGGCGCACCATCGTGCCTACCGTCCCTGTCCTTCTGTCCTATTGTCTAATTTTTACCTAGACATACTTTGCTTTTGTTTAGGTTTATATCATACCTGTTATCTTGCACACGTGTTGACAAAATAAACAAATAAATAAACAAACAAATAAACAAATAAATAAATAAACAAAAAAATAAAAAAAAAATAAAAAACCATTTAACACCATCAAATATCAACATGATGTATGGTTTCCTACCTGAGCAGAGGAGAGTTGGAGTGGACTAGAAGATCTCCAAAGTTCCTTCCAACGCTGTTATTCTGTTAAATTGCTTCCAAACATCTGTCTAGGTCAGGTCTAGGTCTGCATGGCTGGCTCAGGAATTCTGGGAGTTGAAGTCCACAGGTCCTCAAAGAACCATAGTTTGGCCACCCCTGGTCTAGGTCCTTGGGAAGGGCTCTAAAGGTGGATCAAATTGCCCAATTCAGTCAACATCTGGATAGCAATAGCACTTAGACTTATATACCGCTTCACAGTGCTTTACAGCCCCTCTCTAAGCGGTTTACAGAGTTCAGCATATTGCCCCCAACAATCTGGGTCCTCATTTTACCGACCTCGGAAGGATGGAAGGCGGAGTCAACCTTGAGCCTGGTGGGATTTGAACTGCTGAACTAGCAGTCAGCTGAACTTGCAGTGCTACTTTTAACCACTGCGCCACCTCGGCTCCTGAGGCAGTGTTTCCCAACCTTGGCAACTTGAAGATGTCTGGACTTCAACTCCCAGAATTCCCCAGCCAGCATTCGCTGTGGAGGGATGAATTAAGGAGGGGGGAATCATCAATGCTCATTAGAACATATGTGCTAATAAGACTGTCTCCTTGCCTGAGCCTGTATTCTGGGTTTAGCTTCGGGGCAAATTGCTGCTTCTCCCCACTTGTCCTGAAATGTCCTGTTTGAGCAGGGGGGCTGGACTAGAAGACCTCGAAGGCCCCTTCCAGCTCTATTCTGATTGAACTGCGAGAGTCAAAATTAGGAACCTGATTTTTTTTTTTTTTTAGAATAGAATAGAATTCTTTATTGGCCAAGTGTGATCGGACACACAAGGAATTTGTCTTTGGTGCATATGCTCTCAGTGCACATAAAAGAACATTTCTGGGTGGGAATATAATTATGGCAAGACTGCAAGCATGCACGGAGAGAAGGAAGCCCTTTCCCCCCCCCTTCTGATCCTGGCTGCACCCCAATTCTCAGACACGCGTGAAAAGCCCAACCCAGGCTATTTCAAATTCGGCCCCATTAAGAGGCAGGGTGGACTTCAACTCCCAGCATCCCCCGGCCGGCGTGAAACTTTCCTCCCCCCCATCCACCTCTCATTCTTTGCTGCCCCCTCCTGGCCGCCTGGTGTCATTGCAAACCCCGGAGCCGAGAGCGACGCGAAGGGCTCTAACGCGCACGCGCGTTTCTAAGCGTGGTATGCGACGGCCTCTTACCGGAACCGGAAATAGAGGCCGCGGCCGGAAGTGGAGTCCGGAAGCGAAGGAACCGGGTGGTTTTGCGATCTGCACCGCCGGCGGCTGTTGCTTCTTTAGCCGGTGCAGGAAGGAGGAGAAGGGCGTGAACCGCGAGACTTCTCCGGGCTTTGAATGTGGCCGGGTGGAATTCACAATCGGCAGCTCATCGGACGCAAGGTGACTTCGGGGTTCCTGAGCATGTGCAGAGTGCGGCGCCTGACCCCCCCCCCGGGGAAGCCGGGTGCAGGGCTGCTTCATCGGCGCCTCCTTTGTCCCGCAAGGAGCGCGGGTTGGGGCGTCGGATTGGGAGCTCTTCCCCCCACCCTCCCGCTTCCCCGTCTTGGGCTCACAACAGCCCCGCGAGGTAGGACAGGGGTGGACTCGCACAATAATAATATATTGACAACAGCGAGAATTGTTTTTGCACAATATTGGAAAAATGAGAACACCCCATTGAACGCAGAATTTGGAAAATATTGGCTTGTGCAGAGCTGGATAGACTGACATTGAAAATAAAAGATAAAGGAGATACAGAGAACTACTCAACATGGGATAGGTTTTATCAATGGTTAGACATAAGAGGTAAAGGTTAGATGAAGAAAGATTATTATGTGCACATAAAAACATGAACGTTGTCTATGACTATAAGTATGCTAGTATAATGAACATGACTATAAATAAGCTAATATAACTATTAATATTGCTATAATTACTATCTATATTATTATTATCATTATTACTATATCTATTACTAATACTATTACTATTAGTCTTCTCATCGTTCCTATCACCCATCTCCTCCCACTTACGACTGTATGACTGTAACTTGTTGCTTGTATCCTTACAATTTATATTAATATTGTTTCCTGATTGCTATTTGTACCCTACGACTATCATTAAGTGTTGTACCTCATGATTCTTGATGAATGTATCTTTTCTTTTATGTACCCTGAGAGCATAAGCACCAAAGACAAATTCCTTGTGTGTCCAATCACACTTGGCCAATAAAGAATTCCTGTTCTGTTCTGTTCTATTCTATTGTTTTTTTCGGCCAAGCGTCTGAATTTTGATGGAGATGCTGCAATGGTTGTAAGGGTGAAAAACAGTCATAAGTCACATTTTTCAGCGCCATTGTAACTTCAAACGGTCACTAAACGGTCACTAAGTGAACTGTTGTAAGTCCCTCTGGGAGTTGGGCGGCATAGAAATTCCAATAAACTAAACTAAATCGAGGTCTACCTTTCTGTTCCCGTCTGATTGTTTTCTTTATTTAAAGTTTGCTTCCTCCTCTTACAGTGTGGTTTCTCCTTCCTTCTTTTACAAGGGCAACTAGCCAGCCATCGAAATAAAAGATTGCCCACCTGACCGTTGCCATCTCCTGACCCCGTCGACAGCCATGGGGAACACCAGCAGCGAACGGTCCGGAGTCGAGCGCCAGGGGGGTCATAAGACCCCTCGAAGAGACAGCCCCGGAGGATCAAAGGATGGAGACAGGCCCAAGATTTTGATGGACAGTCCCGAAGATGCTGACCTCTATAATGCGGAAGAAATGAAAGTAGGTGAAGTCTTGCGGCGTAAGAAATATCCTAACGCTGAATGTTACCACCTCAAAAACCAATTCCCCCCCCACCGCCCCCATCCATATCTGGGAATGAGAGTGGTGCGGTGGCCTAGAGGTGGGGCTCTCGCCTCACAGTGAGGAGGCTGTGAGTTCGATCCTGGTCGCATGACTAGGGGAAAGGGATGTGGGAACTTTTGAACCCAGATCATGAGTATATTTTGGCAAATCCATTCTAACTTTGATCAGCCATTAAGCCACTGGTCATAAGTTGAGAACCACCTATAGTAGCCAGGAGACCAAGCTGTCATCCTTGATGGACTACTGATGAACGGCAGACCCTGTCTCGAGTCCCTTTCATGTCTTCTTTAGTGGGAGGGATGTTAGGACTCTGTCCAAACGGTTGGGTTGGCAATATATATGTTTGTATGTATTTAAGTAATATAGCTTTAAATATGTTTGCTATATTCTGATTGGCTGTGGTGTTACAAATTGCCATAAGAGGGAGCTAGAGATCATGATTCTCTCTCTCTGCTGATTCATTCGGGATTGACTCTTTGACTGATATAGTGAGCTCTGTGTGTTATGCTCGGTTAATCTATGATAGTTTGATGTGTTTGTAAGCTGTAATATCTTTGTTTGGTGTAAGACAAAGAAAGGCGGGTAAGAAGATTATTGTACTTCTTGATATCGACTGACTGAACGTGTATGACCTGGACTGTTTATTTGGACTGTGCTATTTCTAAAAAGTAAACACTAATTGCACTTTAACGTATCTGTGTGTATGACAGGATAATTACTCACATCTACTGGATACTAAACTGCAAACCCTCGTTTCTACGTGCATGTCCTTGATAACTCAAGGGTCGCTCTGCACACTCCTTAACAAGGGACACGTAGCAAGGCCTTACGACGCTGCCACGGTCTTTCACAAGCTATGATCTCCCCCAAAGATCCTGGCCTGTTTCCTGAAATCTGCTGTATCCTAGGCTCCGATGGAGAAAGATGAATTCCTGGCTTGGCAACATGATCTGGAGGTGAGCGACAAGGCTCCCACCCAGGCTCAGCCGACCGTCTTCCGGTGGACTGGCGGAGGCAAAGAAGTTTATTTATCGGGCTCCTTCAACAGCTGGAACAAACTCCCGCTTACTCGGAGGTAAACTGAGAGTCTGGAAGCTTCATATCCTGTGGGGAAGAATCGGTTCCAGGGGTGAAATGCTACCGGTTTGGGCGTACCGGTAGCGGTGGCTGGCGGTGGTTCGGAGAACCGGTAGCGGCGGCAGCGCGAGGCTCTGCCCACCTGCCTGGACGTCGCCGTTCTCTTTTTTTAACCCTCTGCGCATGCGCAAAGCCTTCTGCGCATGCGCAGAGGGTGAAAAAGCGTGCGCGGCGGTAGTGCGCGCACTTCCGAACCGGTAGGGAAGGTAAGTAGATTTCACCACTGATTGGTTCATACATGAGCGGCGTCTGTTAAATCAAATGGATCTGTAGAGACAGAAGGCCACTTTGTTATTTTATCAATCCCGTAAATATGCAGTAAAAAATTGTTTTTGGGGGGGGGGTTGGGTGGCGCCTGGCATTCTACTTTATAAGTAACTCTAGGCAGTAGACCGTATCTAATACTCCTTTCCTCTTTATTGTTCCCACAACAAGGTGGCTTGGACTGGGAGGGAGGGACTGGCCCCAAGTCATCCAGCAAGATTGTTGTGCTTATTAAAGTTTGTTGCAAAAAATCAAAACCAGAAGCACACACAGATAACTGACTCAGCTGGATTCGATAACTTTGTTATAAACATAATAATATATATATATATATATATTTACAATACCATTAGCAGAGTTCTTCTTCAATGTAGCAACAGTTAAAAGTAAAACACAAGCAGCTTCTAGTTCAGAGTTCAGAGAGCACAGAGTGGAAGTGGAGCCACACGCAGCCTTAAGCTTAAATATTCAGTTTCGATTCTCTGCACAGACTCAGAAGTGGTTAGCTCCCATTAGCTGATTCAGTTGCTATGCCTATTCATTGGCTAACCTTGTTAACATGGCTCTCCCACTCATGAATATTCTAACAGTGCTTATGTTATTCTGTTGTGAGTCCTTCCCCCGGAGTCAGTTGGAATTGAATGACTGAATTTGGTCTTTAGGGTGTTAACAGGCCGTGTCTTTTCCCCGCTTGTCGCAGCCACAACAATTTTGTAGCGATCCTCGATCTTCCAGAAGGCGAGCACCAGTACAAGTTCTACGTGGACGGTCAGTGGACTCACGATCCTTCCGAGGTGAGGCGCTGGTTTGTTTTTTTAAAAATTCGGCGATCTGATTCATTTTGTGCCCTGGGAATGAATAAATGGATGACTTGGCATTTGACGGCTGGCAGTTCAGCATCTTCCCGGCTCTCCAGCTCTTCCTTAATTAAAGGTTCTTGTTGTCATTTTGGTTGGGAGGGGAATAACAACTGTGGTCCATCCGCTTCTGAAAGGGCTGCCTGCCATTTATGTATCCGTAGCAATAAATCTGTAAGGGTTTATTCTGGCACAAAAGTTGTAACCTATAGAGTTATAGGGCTGGAAGGGAGCCTGGAGATCCTCTAGTCCAAACCCCTGCCCTTATGCCAGTGATGGCTAACCTTTTTTCCCTCGGGTTCCGAAAGCGTGTGCGCGCGTGCATGCCCACACCCATAATGCAATGCGCGCCCTGCCCCCTACGCATACGACCCCCACACACACTCCTTGTTTTGGGCCTAGCAGGCCTCCCTAAAGCCTCCGAAGGCCGGAAACGGTCCATTTCTGGACTTCTGGTACTTCCGGTAGGCCTGTTTTTCGCCCTCCAAGGCCCCAGAGGCTTTCCTCAAGCCTCCATGAGGGCGAAAACGGCCTCCCGCGGGCTCCAGAGGCCGGAAACGGCCCGTTTCCGGATTTCTGAGAGGCCCATTTTTCACCCTTCCAGAGCCTCCACGCGAGCCCTGTACTTACCTGGCATCCAAAACAGGCCGTGTGGAGACTCCTGGGAGGGGACAGGCAGCGTGGGCATGCGCGCGTGTCTCCCACATGCGCGGAAGAGACCTAAAAATCAGCTGGCTGGCAAGAGGTGCACGCATGCACGGTGGAGCTGACCTAGAGCGACGGCTCGCGTGCCCGCAGAGATGGCTCCATAGGTTCGCCATCACGGCCTTATACCATCCTGGTATACTGATGGTTATCCAATCTTTTCTTGAAAGCCATCAGTGATGGAGCACCCACAACTTCCAGTGGTAAGCCATCCAACTGATTAATTATTCTTTTTGTCAGAAAATTCTTCCCTCTTTCCAGGTTGGATCTCTCTTTAAGAAACTTCCACCTGTTGCTTTTTTTGACACCTTTTTCATATATTTAGTGAATCTTAAGCTGAGCTTTCTATTTGAAAGGCTAATATTTGGGCAGGTAAATGTAATTTCCCCCCACCCCCAAGTAAATATAGAGCAGCTGAGTGGTGCGGTGGCCTAGAGGTGGAGCTCTCACCTCACAATCAGGAGGCTGTGAGTTCGATCCTAGGTAGACTCAGATATTTCTCTCTCTGGGCATGTTGAGATTATATCTGCCGATTATAACTCCGCACTGGCGACAGGAAGGACATCCGGCCAGTAAACACTCCGCTCCATTTAGTTGCCCAGACTACACCCTGCAAGGGATTATGGGGTCGTTAAAAGAGAAAAACAGAAGTAAATATAGGGCAGCGTTCTGTTTGATCTAATAAACTTTTCCGCTGGATCTAACAAACTCTCTTCCTAGCCCGTTGTGACCAGCCAACTAGGAACCGTCAATAATGTGATCCAAGTGAAGAAGACCGACTTCGAAGTCTTCGATGCTTTAATGGTCGATTCCCAAAAATGCTCCGACCTGTCAGGTAAGTAACACGTGCAAGAATCCGAAAGGGAAGTGAGGACAACACTTCTGTTTATTGCAAGGTCTAATCTGGGTCGGTCACTTGGACCAGAGGTTTACTCTTCCAAGCTTTCGGACTCACGCTGGAGCCCATCCTCTGGGAACTTCTCTCTACTGGAATAGGTGCTTTGGGCTCTTTTACGGATTGAATTTATGCGGTAGCTTCCTATTGGTTGGTTGGTGTTTTGATGGCCACCGATTGGCTGTTGTGCTGCCCAGTCCTCGGCTCCTAAATGCCTGATAAGCTGGTGGTAAATCAGCCCTCCTGTTCACTAGCAAGAGGCCCATTTCCCAGGCTTCAATCATTTCCCTGGCTGTTTTTGTACCTGCTCGGCCAACAATCTTAATAGCTGCGAAATTGAATGTATGTCCTTGTTCATGGCAATGTGAGGCTGCCAATGAGTTCGGGTCTATTCTTGCAATCTGGTGGTTAGCTTCCTCCTAGTCTGTCCTACATAGCCACAGAGGGAATCCATGCAGGGGATCTGGTAGATTACATTAGAAGTATCTCCCACCTCCAAGCGATCTTTGCAATGCATGATTTGTGCTTGTACATGGTAGCCACCGGGCGGTGGGCGATGTCTACTTGCATATTTCAGCATCTTATGTTTATCTTCAATATTTTTTTTGGAAACTGGAGACATCCTAGTAGGAACTAACTTTCTTCCAAATGGTCTCTGGCTTTAGCACATCGGCCCCAGCTTTGGAATTTGCAGTTTTCAAGATTCTGTCCTTAGCCTTCTTTTTAGCATGAAATACATTTCCCAGAAGTGTGTTTCTTCCTTCCTGGATTTTGCTTGAAACTACCCAGGGCTGCGTAATTTGGGGGATGGGGAGTCTTTGGTAGCCTTGGTCACCTTTTGGGGAGCAGAGGGCCACAAACTGGCTGAGGTGAAGACCTTCCTTTTTAACAGTAGTGTTGTGGTCAGCCAGTGGAGCTGGCAGCAGATTCGGATAGTGAGGAGGTTGGGGAGGAACATGGGCCAATCCTGGAGTTTGGGGAAGGCTCTGTGTCGGAGGCAGAGATGGGGCCAGGGCAGTCTGACGGTTATCAGCTGCCTTTGGAGTCAGACATTGTCACGATGTGAATAATTGCCAGTTGTGCACCTCTACTGTTTTCTAAGGTTATTGTATTTATAATCAAGCAGACATGTGATATGTTTTACTACGCATGTGTGCATTCCAGGAGTTTTTGTCAACTTCCACTCTTCTTTTCTTCCTCCATGCCTGCCGAGGCAGACGTGAATCCATTAGCTGAAAAAATGTAGCTTATTAACGGTTTATTTTTATTACTTTTGTATTGAAATACATATTTTGTTAATTAGATTTGAATCTCAGTTTTATTTTCTAAATACAAATGACTTCAAGGAAGCAAGATCCACAAATCGCCTCTGATAGGAAAAATTCCTATTGTGACAGACATCAGTGAGGCAGATGAAGAGCTGGAGCCTGTTCCCAGTGTGCGCATGCGCAGAGTTGCCAGACGAAGGGAACAGCTGAGGAACAAGGGTCGACTTGGGAGTAAGGCCACAGGTGGACGATGAATGGCCCCTCCCATAGGGAATAAAAGAGGAGCGAAAGGGGAGGGGAGTTTGCAGGAGACAATTAGTTCGCTTAATTGGTTCGTGACTCTCAGAAAATCCTTGCCAAGTTTTGAAGATATCGGCCTGGCAGCTCTCCAAGCCAGATAAGGTCTGTGACTGTAAATGCTCTCTTGAAAGACTTCGTTGGATGTGAATGAGAGAAATTCACAGTAACTTAATAAAAAAAGGGGTTTTGTCGGGACAAGGAGTCTGCTTCATGGTTTGTGGAATCCTAGGTCAGAACAAGTAGCATGCCTGTTTTAAGGTTTATACTATGCTTTTAATCGGTTTTCCCTCCACAGAGTAGATGAGGAGTGCCTTCTCTTCTCAGCTATTATATTCCCCTTTATATAGTCCGGTGTTTCTCAACTGCTCCCAGAATTCCCCGCCAGCTTTGAGACTTGTGGACTTCAGCTCCCAGAATTCCCCAGCCAGCCAGAATCCTGGGAGTTGAAGTCCACAAGTTTTCAAGTTGCCAAGCTGGTCTACTATGCTCCCTCTTCCGCTCTCCCCAGAACTGTCGAGCTCGCCCCCCGGGCCGTATCATCAGGACCCATACATCGTCAAGCCGGAAGAGAGGTTCAAGTCGCCCCCAATCCTTCCTCCCCACCTGCTGCAAGTCATCCTGAACAAAGACACTGGGATTTCCGTAAGTAGAGAGCAGAGAAGCAAGCCAAATGTTTAGCCCTCCTTGGCCTGGCCTTCTCCAATTGTGTTGGGACTACAACTCCCAGCGTTCTCTGGGGCGTGAAACAAGGGAAGCCTATGCTAAGCATTTGTGGTGTGTGTGTGTGTGTGTGTGTGTGTGTGTGTGTGTGTGTGAGAGAGAGAGAGAGAGAGAGAGAGAGAGAGAGAGCGCTACCGTGTTTTTCGGACTATAAGACGCACCTAAATTTTGAAGAGAAAAAGAACAACAAAAAAGTTTTTTGTCTCCGTGCGCCCCATTTCTGGGCCTTTTTCAGCCTTTTTTCTGTCCATTTTCGAGACTTTTTTTGAGGCTTTTTTCAGCCTGTTTTTGACGCTTTTTTCAGGCTATTTTTCCAGAAAAGCCTCAAAAACAAGCCAAAAAAGCCTCACAAACTGGGCCGGGAAAAAAGCCTAAAAACAGGGCCCAAAAAAGTCTTGAAAACAGGCCAAAAAAAGCCTCAAAAACAGGCCAAAAAAGCCTCAAAAATGGGCTGAAAAAAGCCCCTCAAACGGGCTGAAAACAGGCCTGAAAAAGGCCAAAAAAAGACCCAAAAACGAGGCGTGTGGAGGCCAAAAAATGGCCGGCGGGTGGGCGGGGCTTCGGCAATATTCGGTCTATAAGACGCACAGACATTTTCACCCCCTTTTGGGAGACAAAAAAAGCGCGTCTTCTAGCCCGAAAAATACGGTACTTCAAATAGGACGCCCGACACAAGGAGAGCTTTCTCAGACCCTTAAGGAAGCTGCCTGCTCATCTCTTTTTGGGGGGCTGTTGTAACTTTGAACGGTCACTAAGTGAACTGTTGTAAGTCGAGGACTACTTGTACTGGGGTTGGGAGAGAGGCGGGAAGAAAGCCTAGCCTGACATCCTGTCTGTGGGCCCTTTTTGAGGTCGCATTCCTAACCCAAAGCTCTTGGTTTTTAGTGCGATCCGGCGCTCCTTCCTGAGCCCAACCACGTCATGCTGAACCACCTCTACGCCCTGTCCATCAAGGTAAGAGAGGCCTCCCTCGCCGGCCCGGGGCCCTCCCTTTGGCGGCTCCTCCGTCTTCTGAACGGCTCTCCCCCCTCTCTTGTCCTCTCTTTAGGACGGCGTGATGGTGCTGAGCGCCACCCACCGTTACAAGAAGAAATACGTGACCACGTTGCTGTACAAGCCCATATGAAAGAGGGCAAGGAAAGCGGACTCGTCCGAGAGAGGAATTGCCATCACAAATCACCCCAGCATCATCCTTGCTGTTAAAACCGTCCCCCCCAAAAAGAGGGAATCCCGTTCGGTTGAACTGGTGCCTTGCTTTCTCCTCGCCTGCTCTTTGGATCCAGTTTTAGCAGCCCTGTTTTCTGTTCATCGAGTGTGAAGCTACCTGGACAAGAGAGACACACCAAGGACATCCAAACTGCGCAGGCCAATTAACCTTGAAAATTAAATTCTACCCCAGAAGCCAGAGGATGGCTTTTACAACAGCCAAAGGGGAGACGAGGACGTCTCGAATCCCGAAAAATGTCTTCTCGTAATCCTACGCCTGTTGCGTAACCGTTGGGCCCAACCTTTGTCCCGTCTGCCATTTTGTTTTTAATTTTAAAAAAAACACACGTTTGGAGTTCATGATCATAGCAGCAATAAGGACCAAAGATGGGGAAGCAGCCCACCCCTTTCTCTCTCCTTGGCAGGGGAAGACGGCAGCCTGGATGCTTTCGATGGTTGGGTGGCTCCTCGGCCGTCAAAACAGCTTTAGTCCTCGGGAATGATCAGCTCAAAGGCAGCATCCAGAACCAGTATTTTAGGTCCGCCGGTCTTGTAAGTTTGATATTTACCCTGTTCGGAAAGGGGTTTTAATAAATAAAGGCACCGTGGAAAAAATATGTTGCACCTTTCTCCTGCCTGCCTCCAAAGTTAGTTTTCAAAGTGTTTTGTTGCTCATGTTGACAGATTTGGTATTTTTGAAG
Source organism: Diadophis punctatus similis (assembly GCA_023053685.1). Lineage (NCBI taxonomy): Eukaryota > Metazoa > Chordata > Lepidosauria > Squamata > Dipsadidae > Diadophis > Diadophis punctatus. The sequence goes on along the minus strand of JALIGW010000030.1, from coordinate 3,888,907 downwards.
GTAGGGCTAAGATAGAGAGATGTGTGGGGAGAGCTACTTCCCGATCCGTGGGGCCCGAGCGAACCCATCTTCCCTCCCGTAGAAAAAGCAAAGGCAGTTTGGCTAGTTTTCTAAGCTGGGGAAATTAGGTTGCAAGGAAGCGTGGGAATTGCTAGGGTGGAATTTCACAAGGTCAGAAGGTGGGACTACGAAGGAAAGGGATTGGGAGAATGGCCAAGGAAAACCTTCCCTCCAAAGTCACGATTTTGTCCTTCGAGGGGAAATAATAATAATACAGGAAGTCCTTGGCTTACGACCACAATTGAGCCCAAAAAGTTTTGTTGCCAAGCGAGACACTGGTGAAGTGAATTTTGCCTTAACTTTACCAACTTTCCTGCCACCGTTATTAAGCGAATCACTGCAGTGGATAAGTGAGTAACCCGGTTGTTAAGTGAATCTGGCTTCCCCGTCAACTTTGCTAATCGGAAAAGGGGATCATATGACACACCCCCTCGGGACACTATGACCGTCATAAACGTGAGTCAGTGGCCAAGCGTCTGAATTTTGATCACGGGACTATGGGGACGCTGCAACGGTCGTTAAGCGTGAGAAACGGTCCGACGTCACTTAGCAATAGCAATAGCACTTTACTTATATACCGCTTCATAGTGCTTTACAGCCCTCTCTAAGCGGTTTACAGAGTTCAGCATATTGCCCCCAACAATCTGGGTCATTTTACCGACCTCAGAAGGATGGAAGGCTGAGTCAACCTTGAGCCTGGTGAGATTTGAACAGCTGAACTGCTGAACTAGCAGTCAGCCTGCAGTCGCAGCATTTAACCACTGCACCACTTCAGCTCTTAAAAACTTGGTTTCAGTGCCGTTGTAACTTCGAACGGTCGCTAAATGAACCGTCGCGAAGTCGAGGACTACCTGCAATTGAAACACGGGCAGGACATGTTTTGAGGAAAGGGAACAGATTACACATCTCAGGGACAGGACAGGACAGGAACAAAGCCACAAATTCTTCAATAAGTGTATTTTGGTCTTTTGTGCACACATCGAAAGAAAAATAAGGAACATTTTGTAAACAAGCTTTGCCGTTCATTTATACATTCAAGATTAGGCACAACAGAAGTCAAAAGCAGGAGTTTTGGGTTCTTTAACGCAGAGAGCATCGCTATGAGCTGGATGTCAATCCAAGGGAAGGGTCCTTACTGGTCACCTGCCCAACAGGTGGTTAGGTAGACAATGCGAAAGGAGCCATTTGGGGACTCCTCGAAGCTGGCTCGCTTGCATTTAGACCGGTGTTCCTCAACCTTGGCGGCTTTTAAGATGCGTGGACTTCAATGCCCAGAATTCCCCAACCAGCCTCGGGAGAATTCTGGGAGTTGAGAGCCACCCATGGTGGTGGTGGTGAATTCTGGGAGTTGAAGTCCATGCATCTTGGAAGTTGCGACGGTTGAGAAATCCTGGATATGAGAGACAGACACATAAGACACGCTCCCTGTAGAAGAAGTTCCGTCAGACCCTGTATAAACTAGCTTTGTTTAAAAAATAGAGCTATTTACATGATATTTCGTCCCCTCGCCAAGCGTGACTTGTTCCCGAGGTGTACATCCTGAATTGTGTCAAGTTTGGGGTGGGTGGGTGGAAACAAGCACCAGATAGGACAAAGGGAACATTGGCTGGCTGGGAGAGAAGATAAATTTGAGATTTTGAATCGACGGGCAGCGCCATCGTGGGATTGGCCAAGAGGTTGCGGGAAGCCGGCGGCATTACCGATGCTGCTGTAACGGAGAAGGTAGGACAACCTCGCCACGAAGCAACACAGCCTGCTGGTGGAACCCTCACCTGAGCAACTTTTGAGAAACAAGAGTTGCATTTAAAAAAATAAAAAGATAGTTCGCCACCGTTCCTCCCAATTCAGCTGTCAGGAAGTGAACATTACAAGAGGAAATGGGTGGGCGCTTGTCGGAAGGAGATCCAGCGTGGAAACGTGGAGGAATTTCCCCGACAGTGGGAACAATGAACCAGTGGAACGGCTTGCCTCCAGAAGTTACGGCTGCTGCCATCACTGGTAGTTTTCAAGAAGAGATTGGACAGCCATGTGTCCAGTTTTTTTTTTTAAAAAAACTGGAGGGTACCTGGACCAAAGTATATTTGGACATTGACATATTTGTCCAGGTTGGTATAAAGATTCCGGCTTTGGGCAGGGGGTTGGACTAGAAGACCTCCGAGGTCCCTTCCAACCAACCCGGTGATTTCACGATTCTATGAAATTAACAACAATTCAACACTTTTTTTTTTGTTTAGTTTGTTTGTTAAAGGCAGTGGTGATGTAGGAAGACTTTAGGATAAGTTTGGGAAAAAAAAGATTCCAGCCGCAAGGAAAAGCCCCATCGCACCCGTGTGCCAGGCAGTAGAGTGAAATGTCTTTTATTTGGTTATTCTCTCGCCAGGAAGTTCCATAACTTTTCAAGGGAGGGGTGCGAGCGATTCCTTTTCCTGGTCTGTGATCACAAAAAGGCGATTTAAAGGCTACTCCGATCCGGTTGCCACGCCTAAAGCCTTCGTTTACGTTCCTACCCAGCCGTGGCTTGTCAAGAGAAAGGAGGGCAAATTCGCTGGCGGGAAGCTGCCAGATTAAAGGGTGGGGTGGAGGGCACGGTTTCGGGGCAGCCGGAGACCCCTTCCAAAATTTTCAAAGGTGGGTTGAGGGGACCAAACAAACAAACAAAAAAAAAAACCCCAAATGAAAACTGCACGCTGTTAACAATAAAAAAGTAGAAACTGATTTGATTCCTTTTTTTTTTTTTACGAATATAAAGTTTCTTGTAAATATGTACAGTGTTCGGAAGCTATTCTATAGCAGGAAGCATTTTCACAAACAAGACACGCGATATACACTTTCGAGGACTCGAGAAGCCGAGTTTTCAGGTAATGAGGGATTATCATAAAGTAGTAGTAGTATTAGTAGTATTAATCAGTAGGAGGGTTTTTGTTTTTTTTCCGTTTGCCCAGGAGGTGCCAAGACCTTAAAAGATCTCTCGGGACTTCCAGAGACGGAAATCCTTGCATGTTTCCTGACAAACCGCCGGAGAGAATCCAATCGTCCTGACCCTGTTTCTCCGCAACAGGCCCCCCACAACCCGTAGGGCAGCACTGGGAAAAGCGGGGTGCCCAAAGGAACCGGCGGAGGCAGGTGGATTTGCTCTGGCCAGCTGGGAGCAAAAAAACAGCAAAAGCAAATTGTGGCTCAAAACGGTGTGTTGGAGCTGAGCGGCGGCCACGAATGAGAAGCGATACGGGGCTGCGGTGGCAGAAGGAAGAGCCACAGTTGGTTTGTCGCCCGCACATCCTTTTCCCAAAGCGAGGAGGGGGCTCTCCTCTGGATGGCATAGAGCACCCCCCCCTTTCTGTGACTTTCCTCGCTCCTTTTGGCCACGGGTTCAGCTTTCTTGCTCTTTCTTTCCCGCTGATTCCGGAGTGGGGGAAAGGCAGCGTCTCCTCAGCTGGGCCGGCATCTCGTTCGGTGGGTGGGCCGGATCCTGTGCTGGCTTCAGGGGAGGGGGGATCCGCCCTGCCTCGGTGGGCTCAGTTGCAGCGGTGGTCTCGAGAACCGTCCCATTTCCACCTTCGTTGCCAGTTTCTCTTCTCTTCCCCCCACCCCCCACCCCCAAGTCCACAAGGGATGGTTCTCGGTTGCAGCATCGTCTCGAAGAAAAGGCTTCGGTATTGGAACACGGGAAAATTACGAGCTATACAATATCGAGCAAAGCAACTGAAAAGGAGGCTGCGGTCAAGATGACGGCGGCGCAGGAAGCATGCGGGGAAATCGCCATGCAGGAAACCTGGGGGAGGGCGGAGGCCTGGCTCTGTGCATTTGTGTGTGTGTGTTTGTGTGTGTGTGTGTGAACGGGACAGTCGAGACCCCTCCCCGGGAGACTTTTGATGCAGAGGGCGAGAGACCAGTGGGCAGGTTTCATCGATGGGGGGGAAATCGTTAAAAATGACATTTCTTCCCTGCAGAACGGGCAGAGCTGTGCTGACAGCTACATTTTCTTTGTGTTGTGTTCAATTTGGATTTGGAATGGTTAAATTCCAAAAGAAAATATCTATCTATCACTATCTATATATCTATATATCTATATTCTGGGGAGCAACTGATTCACTCCGTTGCCCGAGAGATTTCGCTAGAGCTCTGCAGCGGAAGAGAAGGAACAATGGGGAGCAGACAGACACCGGACCGTTGCTGGTTATACAAGGCTTTTCCCAGAAGAAACGGACAGCCATGTTGTTGTGTTTTTCTCAGTCTTGGGCAAAAGCCCCATCCCCATCGGACGATCGACGGGTAAAAGCAAAATAGAAAAACGGAGGAACTGCTTTGAAAGGAGCAGTAATACAAAGTGACCCTTCCCCACCCCCTCCCCAAGGGACCGGGATAGGTGTGGGGGGAGGAAAAGGAGACCCCAGGGCAGGACAGGAAGGCGGAAGGGAAAGGGAAAATCCCACTGAAACGCAAGTTAACCCTCGCAACGAATTTCAATCCTTCTGGAACGAATGCCGTTGCCGGAATGAATTTGAGCCCATTAGGGTTACTTGTGTGTGGGGTGGGGGAATGGATGGTGCACCTAATTCTGGATAGTTTTTGTGTTCTTCCTTGGAGTTCGGGTGGAGGCTTGTGACGTTTATACTGAAGATTGGTCCCAGACCTGTTGAGAAGAAGGCGGGGAAAAAAAGGCACATTAAATTCAGGAAGGGGGACCCTGTTTGCAAACGTCCAGAATTAAAGATGGAGCCTCATAGGTGTCTCTCTCCTCCCACACCCATAATACAATGCCCTCCCCCCTGCGCATGCGCACAACCCCGTGCTGCCCCATGCGCATGCGCACAACCCCGTGCTGCCCCATGCACATGCGCACAACCCCCCTGTGCTGCCACCCCTCGCGCATGTGCACAGCCCTCATTGAAGCCTCCGCACTTCCAGTAGGCCCATTGGGCCGTTTTTGGCTGTCCCCATGTTTTAGGAGGCTTTCCTGAACCCTGGGGACGGCGAAAAACGGCCCAATGGGCCAACCGGAAGTTCGTTTCTGGACTTCCGGTTGGGCCGTTGGGCCGTTTTTCGCCATCCTCAGGGTTCAGGAAAGCCGCCTGAAGCCTGGGGAGAGCAAAAACGGCCAAAAAGGCCGAAAATCAGCTGGCCAGCGCGCGCATGTGCGCAGGAGCTGACATAGGGCAGGGGTAGGCAAAATTGGCTCTTCTATGACTCATGGACTTCAACTCCCAGACTTTCTGAGTCAATCATGCTAGCTCAGGAATTCTGGGAGTTGAAGTCCTTGAGTCATAGAAGAGCCAACTTTGCCTACCCCTGACATAGGGCAATGCCTCACGTGCCCTCAGATATGGCTCTGCGTGCCATAGGTTCGCCATCACTGCCCTAAACCATTTCAAACAAATGGCTGTCTGGTTTTTCTTGAAAACTTCCAGTGATGGAGCACCCACAACACCGGGAAGCAAACCGTTCCACTGATGAATTGTTCTCACTGTCTGGAAATTTCTCAGTTCTGGACTTTCAACTCCCAGAATTCCCCCAGCTTGCCAGCTCCCAGAATTCTGCGAACTGAAGTCCAGACACCTTAATATTGCTAAGGTTGAGAAAAGACTGCTGTAGAGATTTAATGCCATTTTCAGGTGAATTTTTTTTTGATATTCTTTATCCTGCCTTTATCATTTTTCAATGAATCAGGTGGCAAATGCAACTACCGTATTTTTCGGAGTATAAGATGCACCTTTTCCTCCCCTAAAAGAGGCTGAAAATTTGGGTGCGTCTTATACTCTGAATGTAGCTTTTTCGAAGCTTTTTTCAGCCCTAACGAGGCGCTAACAATCTTACGGGCTTTTACTGGCTTGCTGGCTTGTTTTCATTGCTATTGCCTCCGAATAAGGTTTTTTTCAGCCCTAACCAGGGGATAAAATAATGTACTGAAGCTGACTAGACTAAGGACGCTAGCCAGATGAATACCTGGTAGGCAGATTTTTTTTCCTATTTTCCTCCCCAAAAACTAAAGTGCGTCTTATACTCTGGTGCGTCTTATACTCCAGCGCGTCTTATACTCCGAAAAATACGGTAATCCTCTTTCCTCCTCCTATTTTGCCCACAACAACAACCCTTTGAAGTGGGTTGGGCTGAGTGAGGGATTGGCCCAAAGTCCCCCAGTTGTCTCTCATGTTTAAGGCAGGACTAGAACTCACTGTCTCCTGGCGATTGGCCCGAAATCACCCAGCCAGCTTTCACGATTAAGGTGGGACTAGAACTCACAGTCTCCTGGTGATTGGCCCAAAATCACCCAGCCAGCTTTTACGATTAAGGTGGGACTAGAACTCACAGTCTCCTGGTGATTGGCCCAAAATCACCCAGCCAGCTTTCACGATTAAGGTGGGACTAGAACTCACAGTCTCCTGGTGATTGGCCCAAAGTCACCCAGCCAGCTTTCACGATTAAGGTGGGACTAGAACTCACAGTCTCCTGGTGATTGGCCCAAAGTCCCCCAGCTGTCTTTCATGCCTAAGGCGGGACTAGAACTCACTGTCACCTGGTTTCTGAACTGGTGCCTTAACCACTACACCAAACTGGCTCCATTTTTCTTTCACAAGTAGGGTGGGAGGTTTGTGTGTGTGGGGGGGGTGTCCCCGTCGTGCCATACCTTGTTGACCTGGGCGAGGGGAGTCCGGGCGCCCCCCACTTGTATTCGTCCCCTGCTGCTCTCCTCAAACAGTCTCCCTGGGGACCTTTCTCGACGGGTGCTGAGCACCCTTCCCGGAGATTTCTCCCTCTCTAGAGGACGTCCCGGGGACTTGTCCCTCCGTAGCTCTGTCCTTCCTTCTCGGTAGCGGTGCGGTGTGCTTGGCTCGCGAGGGTGGCTGGGACCTTCGGGGGGCCCTGGGCTCGACGCTACCCGCTTGGTTATGTGCTCGTTATACGTGGGCGGACCTCTCTTGTTTGGGCTGCTGTCAGTCAAAAAAAAAACAAGGGCCAGGAAACATCCAGTTAGATTGCGATTGGCAGGACTACCTGTAATGTTTGGGCACGCTGGAGAATTTATTTATTTTATTTATTTATTTCTATGCTCTTATAGGCCGCCCAATCCCGTAGGATTCAGGGCGGCGTACAACATGAATTGAGAATTGATACCCAAAGATAGGTGCTTCAGCGATCCCTGCCATTCCGCCCCCTTCCCATCCCACCCCTCTGGGACCACCTGGCCAATAGAATGAAATAGAATAGAATAACAGAGTTGGAAGGGACCTTGGAGGTCTTCTAGTCCAACCCCCTGCTCAGGCAGGAAACCCTATCCCATTTCAGACAAATGGTTGTCCAATCTCTTCTTTAAAACTTCCAGTGTTGCAGCATTTAAAACTTCTGGAGGCAAGCTGTTCCACTGATTAATTGTTCTCACTGTAAGGAAATTCCCCCTTAATTCCAGGTTGCTTCTCTCCTTGATTAGTTTCCACCCATTGCTTTTTGTCTTGCCTTCAGGTACTTTGGAGAATAGATTGACCCCCTCTTCTTTGGGGAAACATCTGAGATATTGGAACACTGCTATTATGTCACCCCTAGTCCTTCTTTTCATTAAACTAGATATTCCAAATTCCAACAACCGTTCTTTGTATGTTTTAGCCTCCAGTCCCCTAATCATCTTTGTTGCTCTTCTCTGCACTCTTTCTAGAGTCTCAACATCTTTTTTACATCGTGGCGACCAAAACTGAATGCAGTATTCCAAGTGTGGCCTTACCAAGGCATTATAAAGTGGTATTAACACTTTGCGTGATCTTGATTCTATCCCTCTGTTTATGCAGCCTAGAACTGTGTTGGCTTTTTTGGCAGCTGCTGCACACGGCTGGCTCATATTTAAATGGTTGTCCACTAGGACTCCTAGATCCCTCTCACAGTTACTACTGTTGAGTGAGGTACCATATATACCGTACCTGTGCATTCTGTTTTTCTTGCCTAAATGTAGAACCTTACTTTTTTCACCACTGAATTTCATTTTGTTAGATAGCGCCCAAGGTCCAAGTCTGTCAAGATCCTTCTGTATCTTAAGCCTATCTTCTGGAGGGTTGGCTATTCCTGCCAGCTTGGTGTCGTCTGCAAATTTGATGTGTTCCCCATCTATCCCCTCATCCAAATCATTCATTCATTCATTCATTCATTCATAGATTTTCTATAGAAGCCTAACTCAGAACCAAGTGAGGCGCTTTCCACACTTCTGACACGCCGAGCCAAAAAGGTACCTGTGCATTTGGTTTTGCAGAACCCCTCTCAACCCACCCACCCCTCCCTTCCTTAGCTAGAAAGCATCCCGGATTCTCCCTCGAAGCTGGAACGTGGCTTCCTACCTGCGGGTGGTGGAGGAGCCCCGGTGATGTTCGTTGTTGGATTCTTTCACCAAATTCCCTTTGCAGCAAATGACTCTGAGTTTGTCCTGGTAGGAAGAGGCCAGGTAAATGGCTCCGGAGGAGATTGCCGGGCCCAGGTAACGAGGGCTCGGGATGTCCAGGTGGGCTCGGGCCGGGATGCTGGGGGACCGGGGAGGAGAAAAAGACACTCTTTAGATGGCGTGGGGAATGGGGCAAGTGTTGTCCCAAAGGCTTAGGGGGGCCATCTGGCGCTTGGGGTCCCCCAAAAGGCCACGGCTGATTTACCCGAGAGAGGCGCGTGCTTGAATTTCTATCACCTCCAGGGAGTTGAAGTGGGTCACGAACAGGTACGGTTCCCGATAGGCTGTAGCCGTGCCCAGGAGAGAGAAGCCAGGTTAGAGAAAGTCAATGGGGACAGACCATTTGCTGTCCGAATCCAAGTTAAACCTTAAAATGTCTGCGGTGGAGAAAAACTGACCTACATCCTACAGCCGTGATGGTGAACCTATGGCACCCGTTGCCCTAGCTCAGCTCCAGAGCGCATGTGCGCGCCGGCCAGCTACGTTTTCTTTGTGGTGTGGCTCTGGGAGGGCGTTTCGGCCTCTGGAGGGCCTCCGGGGGCGGGGGAGGCCATTTTTGCCCTCCCTAGGCCCCATGGAAGCCTCTGGAGCCCGGGGAGGGCGAAAAACAGGCCTTCCGGAACTCCGGAAATGGGGAAGTGGGGGTCGCGTGCGTATGCATGGGGGCTGTTCACGCGCGCATGTGCAGGGGGTGGGGCGCGTGGGTGAGCATTGAATTATGGGTGTGGGCACGCGTGATAACACACGCGTGCATGCTTTCGGCACCCGAGGAAAAAAAGGTTCGCCATCACTGTCTTACAGGTATGGTAGAATGGGAAAGGTAATTTGCATAGCTTTTCCAAGGCACGCAGTCCTGGACTTACAACGGTTCATTTAGTGACCGTTCAAAGTTGCAACGGCCCCAAAAAGAGCCGTTTTTCACACTTATGGCCGTTTTATGGCCTTTTTCACACTTATGACAACTGTTGGAGTATCCCTATGGTCACGTGATCAAAATTCAGACGCTGGGCAACTATTTATGATGGTCCCAGCGTCCTGGGATCATGTGATCCCCTTTTGTGACCTTCTAGCAAGCAAAATCAACGGGGGAGCCAGATTCACTTTAACAACCGTGTCACTAACTTAACAACCGCAGTGTTTCATTTAACAACAGTCTCAAGAAAAGTCATGAAACGGGGCAAAACTCAGCAAATATTTCATTTAACAGATTTTTGGGGGCTGAATTATGGGCCTGAGTCAAGGATTACCTGTAATTTTTAAAAGCTCAATCTCTAAAGGATATGTATTTTCCTGGAGTAATTTTCCAACCCTCCGCATTAAAAAAAAAAATACCCCAATGAGCTGCGTGCAAAGCAAGGAAGGTCAGAGATAAATCCGATACTCACCAAATGCCAAAGGCAGGCGGCTCCATTTCAGGTCATCCGAGCGGCTGCGCCTTCCGTAGGAGTCTACAAAAGTGCCAAATTCTGCAAGGAAGTGACAAAAAATAATAATAATAATTGAAGTGGGATATTTAGGAAAGAAAGAAATACTGTAACAGTTTTCCCAGAGTCCAGAAATGTAATTGTCCTTAACAAACCAGCAATTAGTAAATTGTCAGTATAGGAAATTATTATTTTTTTCTAGAAAGAGTGAAGAGCAACTAAGATGATTAGGGGACCAGAGGCTAAAAACGTACAGAGTACTGTTTCAGAAATTAGATGTGACTAGTTTAATGAAAAAAGGGACTAGGGGAGACATGGTTGCAGAGGCAAATTCCTTGTGTGTCAAATCAGACTTGGCTAATAAATCCACTCCACTCCGTTCCGTTCCATTCTATTCCACTCCACTCCACTCCTATTTCTATTCTATTCCATTCCACTCCACTCCACTCCATTCCTATTTCATCCCATTCCACATATTCCATTCCATTCCACTCCTATTTCTATTCCATCCCATTCCACTTCACTCCATTCCATATATTCCATTTCATCCCACTCCTATTTCTATTCCATTCCACTCCACTTCACTCCACTCCATTCATATTTCTATTCCATCCCATTCCACATATTCCATTCCACTCCTATTTCTATTCCATTCCATTCCACTTCACTCCATTCCATATATTCCATTTCATCCCACTCCTATTTCTATTCCATTCCACTCCACTCCACTTCACTCCATTCCATTCCATTCCTATTTCTATTCCATCCCATTCCACATATTCCATTCCACTATTTCTATTCCATTCCATTCCACTTCACTCCATTCCATATATTCCATTCCATTCCACTCCTATTTCTATTCCACTCTCTATAGTCCATTTTACCAGCTCCCCTTCCCACCCACCACCTCTCATATCAACTTACCATGGAAGCAAAGCAGATACTCCTCCCTCTGCCCGGCTGGGTTCACCTGGATGATGTTGATTGGGAAACTATTGTTGGAGGATGCAAACACAGCGGATGCCAAGGTGTGGTCATTCTTATCCAGGAATTCTACAACGACATAGTTCAGTTTTAGTAAAAGGCAGGGCGTTGCCTGGAATCCTGCACCAGAGAGCTGTGGTGGCACAGTGGTCAGAATGCAGTATTGCAGGCTGACTCTGCTCGCTGCCAGCAGTTCGATCCAGACTGGCAAGAGGTTGACTCGGCCTTCCATCCTGCCGAGGTCGGTTAAATGAGGACCCAGATTGTCGGGGGCAAGAGGCTGACTCTGTTAACCGCTTAGAGAGGGCTAGAAAGCTCTGTGAAGCAGTATATGAGTCTTAAGTGCTATTGCTTTGCTCTTCCTTCCTTCCTTCCTTCCTTCCCTCCCTCCCTGTACAGTAGTTAGAAAGCAGTATTGCAGGCTAACTCTGCCAACTGCCAGGAGTTCAATCATGGCTGGCTCAGGGTTGACTCAGCCTTCCATCCTTCCAAGATCGGTTAAATGAGGACCCAGATTGTTGGGAGCAAGAGGCTGACTCTGTTAACCGCTTAGAGAGGGCTAGAAAGCTCTGTGAAGCGGTATAGATCCTAGGTAGGGTCCCCTGCTTGGGCAGGGGGTTGGACTAGATGACCTGCAAGGTCCCTTCCAACTCTGTTTATCTGTTAGGCAATATGAGTCTTAAGTGCTATTGCTTTGCTCTTCCTTCCTTCCTTCCTTCCTTCCTTCCTTCCTTCCTTCCTTCCTTCCTTCCTTCCTTCCTTCCTTCCCTCCCTCCCTCCCTCCCTCCCTCCCTGTACAGTAGTTAGAAAGCAGTATTGCAGGCTAACTCTGCCAACTGCCAGGAGTTCAGTCATGACTGGCTCAAGGTTGACTCGGCCTTCCATCCTTCCAAGATCGGTTAAATGAGGGCCCAGATTGTTGGGCGCAAGAGGCTGACTCTGTAAACCGCTTAGAGAGGGCTGGAAAGCACCGTGAAGCGGTATATAAGTCTAAGTGCTATTGCTCTCTTTCTCTTTCTACTACCTTCCTAGCCTTTTGGACTGACTCTCCCTTCTCTGTGAGACCCTCGTGTCTCCACACACACCCCGCAAACCTTTTTTTTTCTGCTGACCAAACGTGTGAATCGGAGGGAGGGATGCCTTACCACCGCCCCTCCCTCCACAGCCTTTTTAATGTTCTCCCTTCCAAGCAGGCCGGTAAGAAGGGATTCCTACCTTCTAGGGTATACTGCTTCATCTCAATTTCGTAAAACTTATTGGTCCCAACGATGATGCTGTAATTGGTGAAATGGATACAGCTGCACGGCTCCGAGGTTTCGATCTCCTGCGAGAGCAAAAACAACGATGCGCACAAGCTTGGTCGGCAAAGTTCTCCCTTCATCGATAGCAACCTGCCTGGCTGAAGATCTTCGCCAGAACTTGCCTGGGTGTGGTCACACAATGCAACTCCCTTTGGGGTCTTTTTGTGTGGGTCGGAGGGGGGCAGAAATTCCGACTCGGGGTCTGCTTCGGCCTCCTGGTGTGGGGCTTTGGGCGAAGGCTGGAGGGAAGTGCCACTGGTGGTGAAGAGCCAGAAGGCCTCATTCCAGTGGGACTGCCTCATGGCCTGGAACTGGCTGACCATCTCAGCCCACTGAGCCTCCAGGCGCCGGTACCTGGCCTTTCACTCCCGCAGGTCTTCCCTCTGCTTGGAAAGCCTATGCTCGTAGTCCTCAGTGAGGTACTTCTGCTGAGCCTCCTTCTTGGTCAGATCCAATTTGAACTGAGCCAGCTGTTTTGCAAACTCTTTCTTGTGGTGGCTGCTTAGCTCCAACAACTGCTTCCTGTTGGGGCCCTAAGGAGCCCGGGCGGGCAGGCGATGAGTGGGTGGGAGGGGAGAGGCGAGGAGAGGCTGGCGTGGCGCCCCTTGACGTGAGTGACATCAAGTTGGCCACGCCCGCCCAGTCACATGACCACCTAGCCACGCCCACCCAGCCAGTCATTAGACAGATCATATTAGTGGTCCGCGGGATTTAAAATTATGAATTTAGTGGTCCCTGAGGTCCGAAAGGTTGGTGACCCCTGGTATAGAGTGGAAAACCAAAAGTCATAATCCTGATCTCCCACTGTTACAGAGACACCCACCACCGGGTGTCAAACTCAAGGCCCGTGGGCCGTATCCGGCCCGTGAGGTGCTTAGATCTGTCCCGCAGGGCCACTCTGGAAACAGCAAAGGACCAGCCCGGGGTGCCTCTGCCAGTAAAAATGGAGCTCAGGAGGCCCGTGAGTGGCCCAACTGAGCTCCGTTTTTGCTGGCAGAGGGTTGCAGGAGGCCGTTGCAGCCGAAAATAGAGCTCGGGAACCCGTTTTCGCTGGCAAAGTGCTTGGGCCACCACAGGCACCTATGACACGAGGGATGCCACACCCAAGCCAGCCCCCCCTGAGGTCAAACACAACCCTGATGCGGCCCTCAACGAAATCCGAGTTTGACACCCTTGCTCTAGAACCAGCTGATTATAGAGGCACGTTAGGACACAACCCTAACTAAGGGACTCTAATGTAGGTGTTCCTGCTGCAGGCAGGCTAAAGAGAAGGAGACGTGGTCCAATTCAACTGATCTGAGGGCGGGGCCACCAGATTTTCACGGGAGACATTGTTAGGTGTCTGTGGAACCCAAAGGCACTTTACCTTCCTGATGCAGTACTTGCTGAGGCTCTCGTTGTAACGCAACACCACGACTTTGCTGGGCATGGCCGCACAGATGCACAACCCGTTGTCGATCTGCAAAGGAATCCAACCGAAGCACCGTTTGGGAAAGAGTGGCAATTACCGGGGATCGGATTCAATCAAACAGGAGGCAACACACACGTAAATAGCAGTCATTTGCTTACACGGAATGAAAATTTGAGTCAGGGTCTTTCGAGGGCCGGGCTTGCTTGCTTGCTTAGCCTCTCACATTACAGGTAGTCCTTGACTTACAACAGTTCATTTAGTAACTGTCTGAAGTTACAAAGGCCCGGGAAAAAAGTGACTTATTATCGTTTTTCACACTTACGACCCTCGTAGCATCCCTATGGATCACGCAATTAATTCAGACGCTTGACAACCAATTCACATTTAGGACGGTTGCAGTGTCCCGGGGTCATGTGATCCCCTTTTTTGTGACCTCCTGACAAACAGAATCAATGGGGAAGCCAGATTCACTTTACAATCTGGTTACTAACTTAACGACTGCAGTGATTCGCTTAACAATTGTGGCAAAGAAAGGTCGTAAAATGGGGTAAAACTCACTTGACCAATGGTTCACTTCCCTGGCTGTTTTTGTGCCTGCTCATCCAACAATCTTAGTAGCAAAAACAGCCAGGGAAGTGATTGAAGCCTGGGAAATAGGCCCCTCATTGGTCAACAGGCTTTGTTGATTTACCACCAGCCTATCAAGTACTTAGAAGACGAGGGCTGGGCAGCACAAGCAAACAACAGCCAACAACTTAAAATCCAGCCATCAACACCCCCCAATCAGCATCTAAAAAGCCACATACAATAGGCCACCATATATATACCACACACAGAACAGCACACACTCTGCTGAAGCTCCCACGAGTCCAAAAGCTCGGAAGACGAAACCTCTGGTCCCGGCGACCGACCCAGATTGGATCCTGCAACATTATCCCGGGGACACGTGGATTCACCTTCATTCGTGTCCACCGATTGTTCCGTGAATGACTGAGAGCTCGGAGGATCTTACCTTGCCAGCCGCAAAAAGATGGCAGCCTTTGACGGCCTCAAAAATATTGGGCGAGACGTCAGGTTGAGCCGGGAGGTGGGACTGAGCGAGGGACTGCTTCACTTTTTTCACATCCACCAGGCACAGCGCCCTTTCGTCTCCTGGGGAAACCATGCCACGGAGAGAGAGAATTCTTTATTGGCCAAGTGTGATTGGAGACCCAAGGGATTCGTCTCCGGTGCTTAAGCTCTCAGTGTGCATAGAAGCCACAAGTGGTAAATCATGATAAAGTGCCATCGTCATAAATCATTACTGACAGCATGCAGTGATGGTCGTAGGATCTTACAACATAAACCGTAGTAGGATCCTAAATTAAGGGCAACCTACATAAATCACGAGATACAAAAAACCCAGTTATAGTCATAAGACACTAAGGAAATAGGAAAGATGAGAAGATGAGAAGGATGATTAGGCGGTTTGACATCCTAGAGCAGTGATGGCGAACCTTTTTGTCCTTGCATGCCAAAAGCGCGCGCACGTGCAGGACAGTGCATGTGCGCGTGCCCACACCCATAGCAATAGCACTTTAGCAATAGCACTTTTCTTATATACCGCTTCATAGTGCTTTACAGCCCTCTCTAAGCGGTTTACAGAGTTCAGCATATTGCCCCCAACAATCTGGGTCCTCATTTTACCGACCTCGGAAGGATGGAAGGCTGAGTCAACCTTGAGCCTAGTGAGATTTGAACAGCTGAACTGTTGAACTAGCAGTCAGCCTGCAATGGCTGCATTTAACCACTGCACCACTTCAGCTCTTAGTACAATGTGCGCCCCTCCCCCCTGCACATGCACACGCCCCCCCCCCCCCCCGTGCCCCGTTTTGGGCCTAGCAGGCCTCCCTGAAGCCTCCTGGGACAAAAAAAGGGGCACGGAAGGGTGCCTCGCGCATGCCTACTCTGCTACAGGTGTTATGTCTGTTAAGGGGGGCAATCCCCCGTATTAGAGGTCGATGGATCTTGTTCCCTTTTGAAGTCATTCTCATTAGAAAATAAAACCGAGATTCAAATCTAATTAACAAAATATTTATTTCAGTAGAAAAGTAATAAAAGAATCCTTAATAATCTACATCTTATCGGCTAATGAAAGTCACGTCTGCCTTTTGGCAGAAATGGAGGAAGAGAAGGAAGGAGTTGACTCCTGGAATGCAGGCATGCGTAGTAAAACATATCACATGTCTGCTTGACCATAAATACAAGAAAACAGTAGATCTGCACAACTGGCAATATTCACATCGTGACAATGTCAGCCTTGTATGCAGCTTTATTTCTCTCTAGCATTCATCTCCATTGTTCAGCGATGCATTTCCTGCATCTTTAGGATTTACCTCTATCTGCGCCTGTGAGGCACTTCCTGTTCCTGTTGGATAGAGTTTTATATTCTCGATGGCTTGTAGTGTGTTTTAACTGCATTTTGATTAAACAACAGCGCTGCAGAGACCCGAAAATCAGCTGGCCGGCGGGAGGCGCAGGTGGGCATGCGCGGCGGAGCTCAGCCGGGCGACGGTTGGCGTGCCGGCAGAGAGGCCTCCGCGTGCCATAGGACTCGCGGTCCTAGAGCGTAGACAGCGTTGTGGGAATTAGTTGTTTAGCAGAGGGATGGCACCGGGGGGGGGGGGGGGACTGTCTTTGTGTCTGGTTGTTTTGGCATGCAATCCCTAGAGCATAAACAGCAGTCAAGGGAGGTTGGACTCAATTCCTTTGTGGCTACGTAGGGATTCTAGGCTGATCCCTCTTTTCACACCGCCCTAGGTTCTGCCACTCCTTCCCCTATACACAGAGGATGCCTTGGAATCCTCTTGAGGGCAACAAAACACACACCTATAAAATAATTGCCTGGAAATGCAGGAAAGCCAACAGACATGAGTCCCAGGAGCCAGCGTTTTCAAAAGCAAGTTTCTAGCCCTCGTGGTTCAGATAGATCTGGAAGTAGGTGCAAAGATTCAAAAGCTCGCCCTGATTTCAAGCAGCAACCAGGGGAATGGGGGGTGGGGGGGTGAGCAGAGAGATATTTTATTGCGAGTCTTGCGTTGAAAGCGAAGGCATCCTTGCCGACTTCCTTACCTGCAATCATGAGCAGTTTCTCCAGGTCTTTGATGAGGTGGATTTGAAAGACAGCACCAATCCCGGGGACGTGCGTTAAGGAATTCTTTAGCACATTCAGGGCGTAGAGTCCTTCCTCGGCGCCCACTAGGACCACCTGTCCAACAGGATTGACACATCCATGCGTCAATTGAAGGCATAGAAAGGAGGCTCAAAGGGTAAACGCCAAACATTTTGACACAACAAGGAAATCGGACTATTTTGACAAAGGCTACAGGTTTGGCTTACAGTACAGCCGTCCGTTTAGTGACCGAAGTTACAACGGCACTGAAAAAAGTTCCTTACGACCCATTTTTTCACACTTCTGACCATTGCAGCATCCCCATGGTCACGTGATCCAAATTCTGATGCTTGACAACCGACTCATATTTATGACGGTTGCGGTATCCCTTTTGCGACCTTCTGGCGAGCAAAATCAATGGGGAATCCAGATTTTATTCAACAACCAGGGTTACTCATTTAACAACGGCAGGGATTCGCTCGACAACGACGGCAAGAAAAGTCGCAGAACGGGTCAAAACACACTAAACAAATGTCTCACTTAACAGAAATGTTAGGCTCCACTGTAGTCGCGAGTTGAGGACTCTCTGTACTTAAAATCTGAGTACATTTTAAGGTTGGTATTTATGATTTCGATATTTTTCTTATTATCTTTAGTTGCTTGGAAGTCTCCTAGACTCGCCCTTATTGGCACAGAGGGGCGGCAGACAAATTTAATACATAAATAAATTTGCCAGCTATTCAAAATTTAAATGGTCGTCTCTGTTCAGGAGCTGCAAACGTTGCTGCAGGCATTAAGGTGAGCTGAAGCCGGACACCCCTTACCTGATCACTGAAGGGTAAAGTGCAGTTGATATCCAAACGGTCTTCTCCTTCCAGTTTCAAGAGAGAATTTCCAAGGAGTTTCTGTGCAGGAAGGGAGAAAGGGAAGAGGAAGATGAAAAAAAATCATTTCAGAGGCTGATCATACCGTATTTTTCGGAGTATAAGATGCACCTTTTCCCCCCTAAAAGGGGCTGAAAATTTGGGTGTGTCTTATACTCCGAATGTAGCTTTTTCAAAGCTTTTCTTTCCAGGCCTAACGAGGCTCTTCCCAGCTTGTTTTCATTGCTACTCCCTCCGAAGAAGTTGTTTTCCAGCCCTAAGTCTTTGCAGGCTTCTTTTCATTGCTATTCCCTCCGAAAAAGGTTTTTTTCAGCCCTAACCAGGGGATAAAATAATGTGCTGAAGCTGACCAGACTAAGGACGCTAGCCAGATGAGTACCTGGTAGGTAGGTTTTTCCCCATATTTTCCTCCCCAAAAGCTAAGGTGCGTCTTATACTCCGAAAAATACAGTAAGTACATCCAGCTTCCCCACTGCCTCGCTTAGCTATTGGGGTGTTATCATACCTGTGCCGAAGGGAGGATATTAAGTCTGGCTCTAAAAAATTAATAATGCTATTTTACTCTTAGGAAAAGCCAGGTCTCTCTGTTACCTTGCTGATGGTTGTCTGAAGGATGGTTGTCTGAAGATATTATCAGGGGTCCTTGTAGTGATGAGGCTGCCAAATCCTCATCATTACAAGGACCCCTGATAATATCTTCAGACAACCATCCTCTGCTACCATGTTAAGGGGGGCATTCCCCCATAGAGGCGATCTGTGGATCTTTGCTTCTTTTGAAGTCATTCTCATTAGAAAATAAAACTGAGATTCAAATCTAATTAACAAAATATTTATTTCAGTACAAAAATAATAAAAGATAGACCCTTAATAAGCTACATCTTATCGGCTAATGAAAGTGACGTCTGCCTTCAGCAGAAATGGAGAAAGGGAGGAAGAAGGAGTTAACAAAAACTCCTGGAATGCACGCATGTGTAGTAAACATATCACATGTCTGTCTGCTTGACCATAAATACAAGAAACAGTAGGAAACATAGAGATGCACAAACTGGCAATATTCACATCGTGACAGTTCCCACACACCCCACACAATCCGATTTCTGCTGCGTGGAGAGATATCCTGTTACGTTTTAGCTTCAGCTCCATGTCTCTTATTAGCCCAGGTTAATAAGCACCAAAGGTCCGTTGGACATCTCCAGGTGTATCTGGGAGGCCCTTTGGAAATTATTTCTGTTTTTAGTGCTCGGAGAGGGAACGTAAAAGCTACAGTTAATTTTTGGATCAGCCTGTTCAGCGCTGAAAGCCCGCTGAAGGATTAGATGCACTGCTGGGCTTCCAGAGAGGCCTGGTTCCTCAAGGAGATCCACTGCAGTTAATCAAAGTCGCTGTAATTGCGTTTCTTTAAAGCCTGCCTGAGCTCTTATTTGTGAGAGTGCACTTAACGTGAACCGACGGAGCTTTTTCTGCAACAAGGCATTCAGGAACAGGAATCTTGACTGCATATTTCCCCTCCCCCCCCTTTTTTTTGGGAGATTAAAGTCATCGGTGGGGAACTGAATCTGGAGCCAATGGTTTTGATTAAGAAATCGCTCCTGGCCGAGCGATGCAGGACCGGAGGCTTTTGCAAAGAGAGGGGGAGGGAGAGAGGGAGAGAAAGGAAGGGAGAGGGAGAGAGAGGGAGAGAGAGAGAGAGAAAGAGAGGGAGAGAGAGAGAGGGAGGGAAAAAGAGAGGGAGAGAGAAAGGGAGGGAGAGGAGAGAAAAAGAGAGGGAGGGAGAGGGGGGAGGGAGAGAGAGAAAGGGTGGGAGAGAGGGAGGAAGAGGGAGAGAGAGAGAAAGGGAGGGGAGGGAGGGGGAGAGAGAGAGAAAGAGGGAGAGAGGGAGGGAGAAAGAGAGAGAGAGAAAGGGAGGGAGAGGGACAGGGAGAGAAAAAGAGAAAGAGAGGGAGGAAGAGGGAGAGGGGGAGAGAGAGAGGGGGAGGGAGGGAGGGAGGGAGGGAGGGAGGGAGAGAGAGAGAGAGAGAGAGAGAGAGAGAGAGAGAGAGAGAGAGAGAGAGAGAGAGAGAGAGAGAGAGAGAGACACCACTCCCCGATTAAGAGTTTTTCACCTTACGGTGGTTTTTTCCCATGCAAAAGAACCTGTCTGAAATACCCCTTTCCAAGAGGGGCTGAGAGGCTTGGGAAAATAAAGGTTTGGCCCACCTTCTTGGAAGGGAGGGGAAAAATAGGTGGGGCAGGCAACCATCTCTGCTTTGGGTAAAAGTCATCTTTTTTCCCCTGTATTTCTTTGAAAGGGCTTCAACTGATCCATTCCACATTTTTCTTTCCTTCCTTCCTCCCTTCCCCCCTCTCTTCTTCTTCTTTCCCCTCCCCCTTCCTTTT
This sequence comes from Diadophis punctatus similis, assembly GCA_023053685.1. Lineage (NCBI taxonomy): Eukaryota > Metazoa > Chordata > Lepidosauria > Squamata > Dipsadidae > Diadophis > Diadophis punctatus. The sequence goes on along the minus strand of JALIGW010000030.1, from coordinate 3,868,897 downwards.
TTCCTTTCTTTCTCCCTCTTTTTATTTTCTTTCTGTCTCTCCCTTTTTCCTCTCCCTCCCTCCCTCTCTTCCTTCCTTTCCTTTCTCCTTGTTTCTCCCTTTTTCTTTCTCTCTCCCTTTCTCCTTCCCCTCCCTCTTTTCTCTCTCTCCCTTTCTCCCCCTTTCTCCTTCCTTCCTTTCTTTTTTCTCCCCATCTCTCTCTACTTTTCCCCTTCCCTCCCTCTTCCTTTCTTTCTCCCTCTTTCCCTTCTTTTTCTTTTCCTTCTCTCTCTTTCCTTTCTTCTTTCTCCCTCTCCCTTTTTTCTTTCTCTCTCCCTTTCTCCTTCCCCTCCCTCTTTTCTCTCTCTCCCTTTCTCCCCCTTTCTCCTTCCTTCCTTCCTTCCTTTTTTCTCCCCATCTCTCTCTACTTTTCCCCTTCCCTCCCTCTTCCTTTCTTTCTCCCTCTTTCCCTTCTTTTTCTTTTCCTTCTCTCTCTTTCCTTTCTTCTTTCTCCCTCTCCCTTTTTTCTTTCTCTCTCCCTTTCTCCTTCCCCTCCCTCTTTTCTCTCTCTCCCTTTCTCCCCCTTTCTCCTTCCTTCCTTCCTTCCTTTTTTCTCCCCATCTCTCTCTACTTTTCCCCTTCCCTCCCTCTTCCTTTCTTTCTCCCTCTTTCCCTTCTTTTTCTTTTCCTTCTCTCTCTTTCCTTTCTTCTTTCTCCCTCTCCCTTTTTTCTTTCTCTCTCCCCGCCCCCTTCCTCCCCCTTTTTTTCTCTTTCCTTTTCTATCTTCATCTTTCTCCCTTTCTCCTTCCTTCCTTCCTTTTTTCTCCCCATCTCTCTCTACTTTTCCCCTTCCCTCCCTCTTCCTTTCTTTCTCCCTCTTTCCCTTCTTTTTCTTTTCCTTCTCTCTCTTTCCTTTCTTCTTTCTCCCTCTCCCTTTTTTCTTTCTCTCTCCCCGCCCCCTTCCTCCCCCTTTTTTTCTCTTTCCTTTTCTATCTTCATCTTTCTCCCTTTCTCCTTCCTTCCTTTCTTTTTTCTCCCCATCTCTCTCTACTTTTCCCCTTCCCTCCCTCTTCCTTTCTTTCTCCCTCTTTCCCTTCTTTTTCTTTTCCTTCTCTCTCTTTCCTTTCTTCTTTCTCCCTCTCCCTTTTTTCTTTCTCTCTCCCTTTCTCCTTCCCCTCCCTCTTTTCTCTCTCTCCCTTTCTCCCCCTTTCTCCTTCCTTCCTTCCTTCCTTTTTTCTCCCCATCTCTCTCTACTTTTCCCCTTCCCTCCCTCTTCCTTTCTTTCTCCCTCTTTCCCTTCTTTTTCTTTTCCTTCTCTCTCTTTCCTTTCTTCTTTCTCCCTCTCCCTTTTTTCTTTCTCTCTCCCCGCCCCCTTCCTCCCCCTTTTTTTCTCTTTCCTTTTCTATCTTCATCTTTCTCCCTTTCTCCTTCCTTCCTTTCTTCTCCCCATCTCTCTCTACTTTTCCCCTTCCCTCCCTCTTCCTTTCTTTCTCCCTCTTTCCCTTCTTTTTCTTTTCCTTCTCTCTCTTTCCTTTCTTCTTTCTCCCTCTCCCTTTTTTCTTTCTCTCTCCCCGCCCCCTTCCTCCCCCTTTTTTTCTCTTTCCTTTTCTATCTTCATCTTTCTCCCTTTCTCCTTCCTTCCTTCCTTTTTTCTCCCCATCTCTCTCTACTTTTCCCCTTCCCTCCCTCTTCCTTTCTTTCTCCCTCTTTCCCTTCTTTTTCTTTTCCTTCTCTCTCTTTCCTTTCTTCTTTCTCCCTCTCCCTTTTTTCTTTCTCTCTCCCTTTCTCCTTCCCCTCCCTCTTTTCTCTCTCTCCCTTTCTCCCCCTTTCTCCTTCCTTCCTTCCTTCCTTTTTTCTCCCCATCTCTCTCTACTTTTCCCCTTCCCTCCCTCTTCCTTTCTTTCTCCCTCTTTCCCTTCTTTTTCTTTTCCTTCTCTCTCTTTCCTTTCTTCTTTCTCCCTCTCCCTTTTTTCTTTCTCTCTCCCTTTCTCCTTCCCCTCCCTCTTTTCTCTCTCTCCCTTTCTCCCCCTTTCTCCTTCCTTCCTTCCTTCCTTTTTTCTCCCCATCTCTCTCTACTTTTCCCCTTCCCTCCCTCTTCCTTTCTTTCTCCCTCTTTCCCTTCTTTTTCTTTTCCTTCTCTCTCTTTCCTTTCTTCTTTCTCCCTCTCCCTTTTTTCTTTCTCTCTCCCTTTCTCCTTCCCCTCCCTCTTTTCTCTCTCTCCCTTTCTCCCCCTTTCTCCTTCCTTCCTTCCTTCCTTTTTTCTCCCCATCTCTCTCTACTTTTCCCCTTCCCTCCCTCTTCCTTTCTTTCTCCCTCTTTCCCTTCTTTTTCTTTTCCTTCTCTCTCTTTCCTTTCTTCTTTCTCCCTCTCCCTTTTTTCTTTCTCTCTCCCTTTCTCCTTCCCCTCCCTCTTTTCTCTCTCTCCCTTTCTCCCCCTTTCTCCTTCCTTCCTTCCTTCCTTTTTTCTCCCCATCTCTCTCTACTTTTCCCCTTCCCTCCCTCTTCCTTTCTTTCTCCCTCTTTCCCTTCTTTTTCTTTTCCTTCTCTCTTTCCTTTCTTCTTTCTCCCTCTCCCTTTTTTCTTTCTCTCTCCCTTTCTCCTTCCCCTCCCTCTTTTCTCTCTCTCCCTTTCTCCCCCTTTCTCCTTCCTTCCTTCCTTCCTTTTTTCTCCCCATCTCTCTCTACTTTTCCCCTTCCCTCCCTCTTCCTTTCTTTCTCCCTCTTTCCCTTCTTTTTCTTTTCCTTCTCTCTCTTTCCTTTCTTCTTTCTCCCTCTCCCTTTTTTCTTTCTCTCTCCCCGCCCCCTTCCTCCCCCTTTTTTTCTCTTTCCTTTTCTATCTTCATCTTTCTCCTTCCTTCCTTCCTCCCCCCCCCCCCGCTCTTCCTTTCCCCCTCCCTTCTACTTACAGCATCGGCCTCTGCTTTTTCTCTGGAAACTCTTCCTCCAGCCACCATAGATTCCAGGGCATTCACCCAACGCTGCTTATCCGGAAAAGTGGGCGTGAGCAAATAGAGGGTCCGGCCAGGCCAACAGGTGGTGTGGGGATGAGATTCCAGCTTCAGTATATATGGCACATCTAGGTGGTCGGCACGCACAACACACAAGAGACAAACTGGATTAGGGAAGACCCAGCCTTCTTTCGCTGGCTCCTTTCGCTGCTTGTAGAGAAGCTCACCAAACAAGAGGTTGAAAGGTTTAACCTTAAAAAGTTTAACCCGAGTAGGCAAACATCAGCATTAATTGCCCCACCCACAGCACTAAGGACCCCACAGTCCTCCTCCTCGCACTGATGATGTTACCTAGTTGGGTAAAGACATTTCTGCAAGAAATGCACCAATCCCAGAGGGCACCAAAAACTCTACATTTCAACCCTGGTTTACAAATATTCTCTTCTGTGAAATGCTTGGTGCCGAGTTTGGTTGTTTGCGTGCAGATGTTGTTTGGGAGCGAACCCCACCTTCTCTTACACTGATTATGTTACCTAGTTGGGTAATGAAACGTCTGCAAGAAAACAAGCAAGATCAGAGAGCGCCAAGGAAAAAAACCCCAGTTCAACTGTGAGCTACAAATAATCTGTTCTATTGCCTGATTTGTGAGGAGAGTGCTCCACCACTAGGCCACCGCACCACTCAGCATTTAGGCTTATATCATCATCTTCTTTTAAGAACCTCATAATCCCTCGTGGGGTGGAGTCTGGGCCACTGAATGGAGCTAGCAGCGCGTTTAATGGCCGGATGCCCTTCCTGTTGCCAATGCGGAGTTATATTCAGCAGAAATATTCTCAGTGTGCCCAGAGAGAGAAATATCTGCCTCTACCTAGGATCGAACTCACAGCCTCCTGATTGCGAGGCGAGAGCTCCACCTCTTAGGCCACCGCACCACTCCCTCTCTCTCCCCATCAAGATCTTCCTCTCTATTCTCTACAACTTTCCAGAGAGTCCTTGAAAAGGAGAGCAGCGTCTTCCTGTCCTCAAGTCAGCGTCCGTCACCCTGGATTTTTTCATCCAGCCTCACCTGTCTTGGCTGTATTTAGAAGCTCGGTCGCTCCCACGGCCCCGTGGACAGTAACATCTCCATCTGGAAGGCACAATTCAAACTCTTCCACGGGCCGTTGTCCAGCTTTGAAAAATGATAAAAAAAGGGGAAAAATGAAAAGGCAAAGGAAGCGTAATGAGGAGAGGGTCTTCACCCGTTAAAGACTTCAATCTTCAGGTCGCTCGGAAAAAGGGGCGGCTTAAAACTCAGGCGTGGCACCGCCACAGGAAAAGAGCCTGCCGATTGCTCAGTAAAGGAAATTAGCAACAGCGGCAAAGCTACCCTGAAAGGCAAGCTAGCTTGAAATGGTCCAAACGGAAGGTGGTCCTCGACTTGCAGCCGCAATCGAGCCCAAAATTTCTGTTGCTAAGTGAGAAATTTGTTAAGTGAATTTCGCTCCATTTTGTGATCTTTTTTTTGACCCCCCCCCCCCTTTGTCAAGTGAATTGCTGCAGTCGTTAAGTTAGTAATGCGGTTGTTAAGCGAGCCTGGCTTACCCCTGGACTCGGCTTGTCAGCAGGTCGCAAAATGGGATCGCGTGACTTCGGGCAGAATGGGACTAGTCAACTCGCCGCGGGACAATTCAACAGTTCAGTTTAATTATTTTAAAATGAGTTAAAAGAGATTTAAGATTTTTGACATTCACATTTCTATTCTGTCCCTCCTTTCGCATCCTTTCTTTAATGACTGCATTCCACTATTTCCTGGAAATTATTGTAACTCCTGTCCTGTGGCGGGTTGGCCACGGCGAATTGTCCCGTGGGGAGATGGCTGGGGCGAGTTGTCGCCGACCCGATCCCGGGACACTGCATCCGTCATAAATATGAGTCAGTGGCCAAGCGTCTGAATTTTGATCATGTGACCACGGGGATGTGGCAATTGTGAAAAACGGTTGTAAGTCACTTTGTTCAGGTTTCCGTTATAAGTTCGAACGGCCACTAAATGAACAGTTGTAAGTCGAGGGACTACTTATATTTCTGTTGTGGCCCACCAGACTCGGACGATGAGGAGGTTGGGGAGGAACATGGGCCAGTTCTGGAGTCTGGGGAAGGCTCTGATGGATGCTCTGTGTCAGATGCAGAGACAGAGCCAGGGCCGTCCGACATTTCCCAGCCACTGGAGAGGCAGATGCCTTTGGAGGCTGAGATAGGTGGGGAGGAAGAACAGCTGGGGCCTGTTCCAGACGCGCGTATGCGCAGAGCTGTTAGGAGAGGAGAACAACTGAGGACAAGGAGTCGACTCGGGAAGCAAGGCACACATGGACGCTGAATGGCCCCTCCCTGGCTGGGGAATAAATAGAAGGAAAGGGGAGTGGTGGTCGTAGGAGACAACAGTTCGTATTTCTGAAGATTTTGCTCATTATGTTCTGTGCCACAAAGACTGCTTGCCAGAACTTCATTTGCAGCCATTCGGCTGGGAGCTCACGGCCTTGCAATTATCACAAGGCACTGATAAGGTCTGTAGCTGCAGTTAACTCCTTGGAGGACTATTGCCTGGACTTTTCGGTGGGTGAATGCCATTAATTCACAAGAGGTAAATAAAGAGGGGTTTTTCCTGACAAGGAGTCTGTTTTTTTGCTTCTGCTAAGGCTGGGTCAGAACAATTTCATCCATGCTCTGCCTTTCGGATGCAACAAAACCCAGCAGTTATGGCATCCAGAATGCCCCCAGAGGGGTTTTCCTCTCTCCCCCCCCCACCCAACCAAGCTGAAGGAATTAAAATTGAGGGAGTAGACAGTGACTTCTTGTTGACTGTGTGCAAATTAAAGCAAAATAATGCAAATAATGAAAGGAAGCAAAATAGTGCAAAATAAAAACAGATTCTGGGGTCTGAGGCAATTTTACATCCGAGGTCTCCCCCATGTATGTATGTTGTTGTATGCCCTTTTTAAACTTTTTAAAAACTGTCTTTTAATTGATTTTATTGGTTGCTGTTCTTTAAAATGTTGTACGCCGCCCTGAGTCCTTAGGGAGTAAGGACTCCATAGAAGAACCTCCAAATAAAATAAATACATAAATAATAAATAATTTTACCTATACATACTTTGCTTTTGTTTATGTTTATATCATACCTGTTATCTTGTACACGTGTTGACAAAATAAATAAATAAATAACATAAAAATAAATAAAGTTAAGAGGTGGATGGATGGCTGCGTCAGGGAAAAGAGGGAAAGAAGCTCAGAATGGAGGGAAAAAAAATATATATTACCTTCTCTCGTTTCCGTGTCGTAAACGAGGACTTTAGTTCCTTCTAGAACGACGTACTTCCTATCCCACCCTTGCTGGCCACGTTTATTATTTCTGAAAACAGAGACAGGACAAGGCTTGGTTAGAAGTTTCGCCAACATTCTGGATCAAGCTGGAAGTTGTGGACGGCGCTACGGAAAAAAGTCAGCGAGAGAAACAGTCCTCCGCGGCTTCCGCCATGGCCTCCCGAGAGCTGCTGCTTCTTCCTTCAGCAGCCTCAAAAGTGGGCTGGCCTGTTCAGCGCAGAGACTCACGTTTATACCTGGGCACCTTCATCCATCCTTCCAGCCGTAAAGCGCTGCCGGGTTCTTTTAGCTGCAGGCCTGGGGAATTCAGTTTATCCCGGCAGAAGGCTTCAGAGAAGTGGGCGGCGTACTCGGCCGGCAAGCCACAAGTGGCCGGCAAGCAGGCAGAGCATTTGGGATGGCACATCATTTGGCATTCTAAAAAAAAAAAGGGAGGGAGAGAGGGGAGGAAGATGATTAACAATAACAGAGTTGGAAGGGACCTTGTAGGTCATCTAGTCCAACCCCCCCCCCCGCCCAAGCGGGAGACCCTACACCATGTCTGACAGATGGCAGTCCAGTCTCTTCTTGAAAGCTTCCAGTGATTAAGCTCCCACAACTTCCGAAGGCAACTTCTGTTCCGTTGGTTGATTGCTCTCAGTCAGAAAACTTCTCCTTATTTCTAGGTTGAATCTCTCCTTGGTCAGATTCCATCCATTATTCCTTGTCTGGCTTTCGGGTGCTTTGGAAAACAGCTTGACCCCTTCCTTTCTGTGACAGCCCCTCAAATATGAGAAGACTGCTATCCTGTCTCCCCTGGTCCTTCTCTTCACTAGACTAGCCATGCCCAGTTCCTGCAACCGTTCTTCATATGTTTTAGCCTCCAGTCCCCTAATCATCTTGGTTGCTCTTCTCTGCACTCTTTTATCTTGTTTATAGTGTGGTGGCCAAAACTGGATGCAGTATTCTAGGAGTGGTCTTACTAAGGCTTTACAGAGTGGTATTAGTACCTCACTTGATCTTGAGGAATCAACCACATAGAATCAGCCAGATATAAAGCCATTTAATATAAAGCAAATGGCTTTAAATTGCCTTTAAAACAAACAGAGAAATTGTCAAGCTTGAAACCACGATGACATATAGTGATTCTTCCAAGCTGAGGTCTTTACAGTTTTATACCTGTAGACAGAATCTTGCCAGACTAAAGACTCTACAGTCTGCATCTACAGTATACGCTGAGAACTCTTAAGGAGGAGATGTCCTCACCCTCTTTCTCGCACATGTAATATCCAGGCTGAGTTGCCTCTTCCTCCTCTGGGATGCAGCCCCTCCCTCCTGGGGACCCAGCTCCTTACTACATTCCATCACATCATGTGTGGACTTCAACTCCCAGAATGCTTCAGCCCAGCATGTGAGGACTTCAACTCCCAGGATTCCTCAGTCACCATATGTTAGGCCCCAAACCAAGAATGACTCATGGTGATTCTTCCAAGCTCAGTTCCTTTCTTTTTTTCACACCGGTAGACAGAATCTTGCCAGACTAAGGACTCAACTTCATTCTGGGGAATTCTGAGAGTTGAAATCCCACACCTCAAAGTTACCAAGGGTTGAGAAACAGATCTACTGGCCTCCGGAAGAATCAGCTGAGATACTCAGGGATCAGTAAGGTCAAATGAGTCCCAATTAGCTCTCACTTCGGCTATAGACTATTAATACACATTCCAGATTCCCCATACTTTTGTAAACTGGGCACCACAACGACGTGGAAATATATGGGACTCATTTTTAGGTCCATACGAAGCCTCCCATCCCTCTTCCTCCTCCTCCAAACGACCTCTTCCCTGATAAAAGCCTCTCTGGATCACCTGCTCAGGTACCCCTCTTCAGCTTGCCCCTCCTGCTTACCGAGACATTTCGAAGCCTGGCGTCCAAAGTGCACAGTGTCTAAGCAAACGGCACATTTGGTAGCTCTCATGTTCAGTCCCACGTTGAAACGGTGAGGAATATTGTGATGCATACGTTCTTTAAGGCGCCGATTAAACTCTAGGGGAAAGAGCACGTTTTTATTAATTGGGAAACCGTACGAAGGTCCATCTTGCATGAAAAGATGGTTTGGCAATTCTCTCTAAGGTACATACAGACCAATGCTAAAACCTCCCTCTCTCTAATCTATCTATCTATCTATCTATCTATCTATCTATCTATCTATCTATCTATCTATCTATCTGATCATCTATCTGATCATCTATCTGATCATCTAATTATATCTATTATCTATCTATTATCAATCTATCTATCTAATCATCTATCTAATCATCTAATTATATCTATTATCTATCTATTATCAATCTATCTATCTTTATCTATCTAATCATCTATCTAATTATATCTATTATCTATCTATTATCTATCTATCTATATCTATCTATCTATCCTATCTAATTATCTATCTATCTATCTATCTATCTATCTATCTATCCTATCTAATTATCTATCTATCTATCTATCTATCTATCTATCTATCTATCTATCTATCTATCTATCTAACATCTATCTATCATCTATCAATATCATCTATCTATCCATCTTCTTTCTATCTATCTATCTATCTATCTATCTATCTATCTATCTATCTATCTATCCATCTTCTTTCTATCTATCTATCTATCTATCTATCTATCTATCTATCTATCTATCTATCTATCTATCTATCTATCTATCATCTATCTATCATCTATCTACCCATCTTCTATCTATCCATCTTCTATCTATCTATCTATCTATCTATCTATCTATCTATCTATCTATCTATCCATCCATCCATCCATCCATCCATCCATCCATCCATCATCCATTTATCCATCTTCACATTTATCCGTCCATCCATCCATCATGCGGTCCTTGGGTTTCGGTTTCGAACTGCCGACCTTCCGGTCGACAAGCCCAGCATCTTAACCGCGAGGCCACCACGTCATTCCTGCCTACTCTTAAACACAAATCATTGACATTCTATCCAAATTTTGCTCTCACAGTAAAACACCCATTTGTCGTCAAAAACAATTTGTAGCTGAGGTTTGCCCTTGCTTTGGAAATAATGAGGAAAAATTTGCTTTGGGTAGCTTGGAAATGGTGTGTCTCATTTTGGGGTCCCTTTTTAAAGCAGCTACGTCTTTTCCTCCGAGACCGTCATGAGATCCTGAGAAAATACAGGGCTGCCTTAAAGAATCGCAGAAGGGACCTACCTAGCCTGGCTTTCTAACAGGGCTTGGGAAAGCCAACCCAGGCAAAATCAGAAATTTGAGAAATAATTGGTAAATAAAGGTGTTTTGTTGTCGGGGGAAAAAACAGTCTGTAAAGAACTGAGGAGGTATATTTCAAAAGCAGCAGGACTCAAACAATACTGCTGGTTTGGCAGCTGATGCAAAGTTTGGCGAAAGAGTTAATTAATATCCTGATATTGTTCCAATTTGGGGAACTCTGGAATTAAACATCACAGACCTGCCAGTTAGTCATTTAACACCTCTACAAACGAAGGTTGGGATAATTAGTGCTTACACAAAGCTCTGAGAGTTCTCAGAACTTCATATAATTATCTCAGTAATGGTGAACACTCCTGTAAGGTAAACCATCATTAGTTCCCAACAGAGCCTTTCAGAAAACAATACGATAAAAGTCGCAACTCGAGGGAGTGAGTAACTGGGGAGGGGTCTCCCGTTCACACTCCTAGGCAGAACAGGACAAAAGGTCTTGGTCACATGACCGAATCACATGGACAGATAGGGGAGTCAAAGACAAGCCGTCGTTGGGACATTCAGGACAGGACGACACCCAACCCCTACAAGGAAACACGGAAGAAATCACACGGAGAAAAAAGATAAATTTGTTGATGGCACAGGGATGCTCGTCCACCTGCGTGAGGATCTGAACACTACGTGGCTTTTGGAAATCAAGCTTGGAACAGGCTTGGAATCCATGGAGTGGAGGGAAGCTGATGTCCTTGGATCCTTGTTGGAACGAGTTGGGATTCGGAACTTCATTGGACTTTGAAACTCATTCCAGTCTGAAGTTGTTTCAGCTCTGTGAGAAAATCGTCGGTCCAGGATGTTCCTAGTTTCTCTCAACTCCCTTTTTCAAGCAACCAACTGATGGCCACCTTTAGGGACCTCCTAAACTACAGTTTGTTTATACTATAGGCCTGGGGAGTCCAACCTTGGCAGCTTTAAGACTTGTGGATTTCAACTCCCAGAATTCCCCAGGCCGGACGGGGTGCAATTGCATCCAATTGCATCGCCAGGTGGTCCCACCCACCTCAAGGACACCGAGCAGATGTCACAGCGTGGATGGCTGGTTCCCATAACAAAATCAACAGAAGTGATTGGTGGACGTAACGAACTGTGGGCGGCCCTTGGGGAAAAGGGAGAATTAACTATGCTTGCTTTTGCGCGGGGAATCCCAGAGCTGGCTTTGCTTCTTCTGCGCCAATGTGGATTTATTCAGTAAAGTTTTATATACTCTTGGTAAAATAATGTCGTAGGAGTTGCTTTTTCTGGGTTCACCAGCTGGACAGCTGACATTAAACCAGCTCGGAATAAACCTGGGTTTATGTGGCAAATGACTGGTATTTATAGGTCCCCTTTTGCGACCTTCTGACAAGCAAAGTCAAGAGGGAAGACAGATTCACTTCCCAATTATCTTTCTAACTTAAGAACTGCAGCGATTCACTTAACAACTGTGGCAAGAAAGATCGTAAAAACGAGGCAAAACTCACTTAAACAACTGTCTCGCTCAGCAACGGAAATTTGGAGCTCCATTGAGGTCGTAAGTCGAAGGCTGTCTGTATTCTGGTTTTATATCTAGGAATTTTACAATTAGCCTGGCTTTTGGCTGTTGCTATACCAGGGGTCTGCAACCTTGGCAACGTTACGACTTGTGGACTTCAACTCCCAGAATTCCTCAGCCAGAGCATGCGCAGCGCATGCGCTGGCTGAGGAATTCTGGGAGTTGAAGTCCACAAGTCGTAAAGTTGCCAAGGTTGCAGACCCCTGTGCTAAACAGTCCATGTTTTGCACAACCTGCTGACTATGCTTCGATCCCGGCCCGGCGCTATTAGGAAGCTTGGCACTATATGCAGTCGGAGGGGGTCTCCGGGTTGTCTGTGCCAGAACCCCTCCAGAAGCCAACACCGCCCCCCTCCCCAAGCCTTACCCTCTGGCGTGGAGGCCTCCTTTCTGCGGCTGGAGGGAGGTGCCAGCAAGCTGATGGGCGTGGGCTGGTGTTCTGGTGACCGAACTATGGCAGACATGATGATTTGCTGCCTGGCCGTGGCAGGCGTGGATGGGTGAGGGTGGTCTGTAATTTTCCTATGGGCAGCTACGGACACACACAAATAGTTAGTTAACTCCTCCTCCGAGTGGGACGAAGAAGAAGAAGAAGAAGGAGAAGGAGAAGGAGAAGGAGAAGGAGAAGGAGGAGAAGGAGAAGGAGAAGGAGAAGGAGAAGGAGAAGGAGAAGGAGAAGGAGAAGGAGAAGGAGAAGGAGAAGGAGAAGGAGAAGGAGAAGGAGAAGAAGAAGAAGAAGAAGAAGAAGAAGAAGAAGAAGAAGAAGAAGAAGAAGAAGAAGAAGAAGAAGAAGAAGAAGAAGAAGAAGAAGAAGAAGAAGAAGAAGAAGAAGAAGGAGAGTAGCAACAGCAACAGCAGCCATGGTTCTACGGAACCTTAAGAATGACAGCCTGCAGCCTTGCTTTCTTATTTTTAAAGTTTCGGATGGTCAACAGCCAACGAGGGGGTGGTGGCAGGAAAAGGGGGAGAAGAGAGAGAGAGAGAGAGAGAGAGAGAGAGAGAGAGAGAGAAACAAAAAGACGTCAAGGACGAGACGGAGTGGGAGGGTGGGGCGCTCGTGACTGCGAAGGAAAACACACACAAAAAAGACCCCTCCTCTTGCTCGATGTGACTTTTCAAGCGTTTTTCCCCCTACCTTCCTCCCGAGCCGAACGGAGTTCGATGCGGGTTTTCTGCAGGGCTTCCTCCAGCTCCGCCGAGCGGGCCTTCTCCTTCTCCAGCGCCACCTTCAGCTCATTGTACTGCAGAGGAACCTGTGTGGGCAAAGAAGGGTCCTCTTTCCGTCGACTAAACAGGCCCTAGCAACAGAAACACACAGACAGCTCCTAACTCCTGGTCAGTGATGGTTGCCTCCGGGGGGGAAGGGAAAGTTCGCTAGCTAACTGCAGACCAGAGGGTCTGAGGGCCTCCTCCCCTCTTCCCCTCCCCTCCTCCACTTCTCCCCTCTTTCTTCTCTCTCCCCTCCCCTCCTTCTCTCCCCTCTTTCTTCTCCTTCCCTCCTTCCCTCCACTTCTCCCCTTTCTTCTCCTCTCCTCGTCCTCGTCCTCCTCCCCTCCCCTCTTCCTCCTCCTCCTCCTCCTCCTCCCCTCCCCTCCTTTCCTCCCCTTTCTTCTCTCTCCTCCCCTCCTCCTCCTCCCCTTCCCTCTTCCTTCTCCTCCTCTCCTCCCCTCCTCCCCTCTTTCTTCTCTCTCTCCTCCCCTCCTTCTCCTCCCCTTCCATCTTCCTTCTCCTCCTCTCCTCCCCTTCTCCACTTCTCCCCTCTTTCTTCTTCTCCCCTCCCCTCTTCCTTCTCCCATCCCTTCATTTTCCCCCTCCTCCTCCCCTCCTCCTCCCCTCCTCCTCCTTCTCTTCCTCCTCCTCCCCTCCTTTCCTCCACTTCTCCCCTCTTTCTTCTCCTCTCCTCCTCCTCCCCTCCCCTCTTCCTTCTCCCCTCCATTCTTCCTTTTCCCCTCCTCCTCCTCCTCCTCCTCTCCCAATTGCCCGCTCAAAATATTTTAAAGATAATTTCTCCCCCAGCTCGCCCCGTCTCACAGAGCTCATCACCCAGGCTAACAAGAAGAGGAAACCAGACAGCCATTTGTCCGGAATGGTACAGGTAGTCCTCGACTTATAACCGTAATTGAGCCCAACATTTCCGCTGCTAAGCGAGACAGCTGTTAAGCGAGTGTTGTCCCATTTTGCAACCTTTCTTGCCGCAGTTGTTAAGTGAATCACTGCAGTTGTTAAATTAGCAACACGGTCATTAAGTGAATCTGGCTTCCCCGTTGACCTTGCTTGTCAGAAGGTCGCAAGAGGGGTTCACGTGACCCCCGGACCATCATAAATACGAGTCAGTTGCTAAGCATCTGAATTTTGATCACGCGACCCTGGGGAATGCTGCAAACGGTGTGAAAAACGGTCCTAAGTGACTTTTTTCAGTGCCGTTGTAACTTTGAACGGTCACTAAGCAAACTGTTGTAAGTCGAGGACTACCTGTACACAATGCAACTAGAGGCCAGGGTCCAAAGACAAACTTAAGGAACTTTTGAGGGGTTGGGGGGGGGATTTGGGGCCATCTGGAAGCCTCCTTCATTCCCCCTGTCTTAGAATTTCGGGCAGGAAGCCGCTGCCTCCTGCCTACTAGTTAATTTTTTTGCATTCATATATTTTCCACACCTTTTTCTTCTTGGCTGGCTGATCCATCTTGGCTTGGAGGAAATCTATAAGCTTGGTTTGTTGGGAAATAGTGCCTTCCATTTTCACTTTTTCGTGGGAATACAGGACCTTTGCGACATGAAAAGGTGAGGGCAGGAGAGAAAAAAACTGTCACGATGTGAATAATTGCCAGTTGAGCATCTCTACTATTTCTAGGTTTACTGTATTTCCTAATCAAGCAGACATGTGATATGTTTTACTACGCATGCGTGCATTCCAGGAGTTTGTCTCCTCCTACCTTTTTTCTACTGAAGCCTCGCCCGAGGCAGACCTGAATTCTTAGCTGAGAAAATGTAGCTTATTTAAGGTTTATATTCTTTTGTTACTTTTGTACTAAAATAAATATTTTGTTAATTAGAATTGAATCCCGGTTTTATTTTCTAAGTACGAATGACTTCAAAGAAGCAAGATCCTATATCACCTCTTTGATAGGAAAATTCCTATCTGTCAAGGGTATCATCAGGAATCATCAAGGGTGTCCAAATAAACGTCCAAGTGAAACGTTAAATGGGAAATCCGTACAATTATTCCCGGCGTGCAAGGCTTTTCTCTCACCTGAATATTTTCCAGCTGGTATTCCAGGTCGCTCCTTTCGGTCTTCAAAAGATCAGCCCGGTCCAAAGCCTCTTGCAGGCCTTGAGTCAGCCGGAAGATGTGATTCTTCTGCAGATCCATTTGCTGCTGCAGCTTGGCTTGCTGGGAAGGAAGAAAACCCAGGACGGCTATTATAAAATATCCGGAGGGAGGATTAAGAGAAAGACAGAAAGGAGAAGAATTGAAAGAGAGATTATAAGGGAGGGAGAGGGAGGGAGGAAAGGGAAGGAGAAAGGGAAGGGAAGGGAAGGGAGGGGAAGGGAAAGGGAGGGGAAGGGAAAGGAAAGGAAAGAAGGAAAGGAAAGGAAAGGAAAGGAGAAAGGGAAGGGAAGGGAAGGGAAAGGAAAGGAAAGGAAAGGAAAGGAAAGGAAAGGAAAGGAAAGGAAAGGAAAGGAAAGGAAAGGAAAGGAAAGGAAAGGAAAGGAAAGGAAAGGAAAGGAAAGGAAAGGAAAGGAAAGGAGAAAGGGAAGGGAAGGGAAGGGAAGGGAAGGGAAAGAAGGAAAGGAAAGGAAAGGAGAAAGGGAAGGGAAAGGAAAGGAAAGGAAAGGAAAGGAGAAAGGGAAGGGAAAGGAAGGGAAGGAAAGGAAAGGAAAGGAAAAAGAGAAAGGTTATAAGGGAGGGAGGGAGGGAGAATTGAAAGTGATAAAGAGAACAATTATAAGAGAGGAAGGAAGGAAGGAAGGAAGGAAGGAAGGAAGGAAGGAAGGAAGGAAGGAAGGAAGGAAGGAAGGAAAGAAGACGGAAAGGAGAAGAATGAGATAAAGAGAAAGTTTATAAGGGAGGGAGGGAGGGAGGAAGAAAGGTGAGAAAGACAGAAAAAAGAGAACAATTATAAGAGAGGGAGGAAGGGGACATATTTTGGGGTTATATCAAAATGTAAACTAATGTTTCCCAACTTCAGCAACTAAGATGTGCAGACTTCTATCCCCCAGTCCGCAGGGACTTTGAAAGCCTGCACATCTCAAAGCTGACAATTCGAAAACCAGCGATTTAAACCCAGTGCCAGGGTTCTGACGGATGCCCTAATTAATTCATGAGTTGACAACACCCAGCTTGTAAGATAATATCCAGGAGGAACCAAATCCAGTCTGCCAGTTTCAAATCTCCCAAAAAGGACTCACAAACGTTCGGATAGGGAGCAGGGCCTACCTCTTCCAGAAGCCTCTGTTTGAGTTCGCGTTCCGTTTCAAGCTTCTGCTGTAAGCTCCGGGCGTTCATCTCCAACATGGCATGCTTCTTCTCCAAGTCATTCAGCTAGTTACAACCGGGAAGTGGACGGGTTGAACGGACACAGGCATGAAACGCCAGTCTTTCTGAATCTACTCGCCTCTCTCTTTATTTGCCAATAAAACGTCTCTTTTCCTTTCCATCTATAAAATATCTCTTTTCCTTTCCACTTATAAAACTTCTCCTTTCCTTTCCACTTATAAAACTTCTCCTTTCCTTTCCACTTATAAAACTTCTCCTTTCCTTTCCACTTATAAAACTTCTTTTCCTTTCCACCTATAAAACTTCTCCTTTCCTTTCCACTTATAAAACTTCTCCTTTCCTTTCCACTTATAAAACTTCTTTTCCTTTCCACCTATAAAACTTCTCTTTTCCTTTCCACTTATAAAACTTCTCCTTTCCTTTCCACTTATAAAACTTCTTTTCCTTTCCACCTATAAAACTTCTCCTTTCCTTTCCACCTATAAAACTTCTCTTTTCCTTTCCACTTATAAAACTTCTCCTTTCCTTTCCACTTATAAAACTTCTTTTCCTTTCCACCTATAAAACTTCTCCTTTCCTTTCCACCTATAAAACTTCTCTTTTCCTTTCCACTTATAAAACTTCTCCTTTCCTTTCCACTTATAAAACTTCTTTTCCTTTCCACCTATAAAACTTCTCCTTTCCTTTCCACCTATAAAACTTCTCTTTTCCTTTCCACTTATAAAACTTCTCCTTTCCTTTCCACTTATAAAACTTCTTTTCCTTTCCACCTATAAAACTTCTCCTTTCCTTTCCACCTATAAAACTTCTCCTTTCCTTTCCACTTATATCTGGCTTGCATGCCAAATAAAAAGACCTGAGCTTTTTTGGACAACATCAGTTAATACAGGCAGTCCTCGACTTACAACCACAATTGAGCCCCAAATTTTTGTGGGTAAGCGAGACAGTTGTTAAGTGAGTTTTGACTCATTTTGCCGCCTTTCTTGACAAAGTTGTTAAGTGAATCGCTGCAGCTGTCGCACAACCGCGGGACACTGTGACCGTCATAAATACGAGTCAGTTGAGAAGCCTCTACAGTTTGATCACGTGACCACAGGGATGCTGCAACGGTCATAAGTGTGAAAAACGGTGATCAGTCACTTTTTTTCAATGCCGTTGTAACTTAGAACGGTCACTAAATGTACAGTTGTAAGTCGAGGACCACCTGTATAGCATTTTGAGTGACCGACCTTGTCGGAGAGACTCTCAGCTTTGAGCTTCTGTTCCTTTAATGCTTGCTGGAGAGCCAAGATCTCCGCTTTATGTTCTTTCACTGCGAGCTCCACGACTTGGCGGGATTCCGTGATACGCTGGTCGGCTCGCACCCTGTATGGAAGAGAATAAGCACCGGCTTTATAATACTCATGGGGTCTGCTTCCCTTCCAGGATCCCAAGAAGGATGGAATAATAGGAAAGGAGTTTTCAGAGAGCCAAGCCCTTTGTTTTGAAGGCCAAAAGGCCACCATTTGATTGATCAATCGATAGATGAGAGGTTGTAAGCGAAGGCAACCGGAAGCTGATGCAATGGGGATGAGGCAGCAGGGTTACTGCCACTTTAAGAAGCTGAGTAAGAAGCTGCCTATATAAGGGAAGCCATTAGAGGGCGTGTCCCTTCTCATGTTCTCTCTCATTGCTCTTCTCCGAGTATCAGTAGCTGTATAATAAGGTAATTAACCACGTATAAGTTTGTATATATTTAGCTGTATATAAATCACTATTAATTATTTAAAGGCTCTGTGTGCTGTGTTTTTGCTCCTGGGTTTATCTCACGCTGCCTAAACTCTGACATAGATGATTGATAGACAGACAGACAGACACAGACAGACAGACAGTAGATAGGCATAGATGATGGATGGATGGGATGGGATGGATGGATAACCTTTATTGTCATTTTTTTACTGTGGACACACTGGCACATTTCATCCATCCAAATGAAATTCTGTTGCCTGCTCTCAAAAGTATACACATGCATAACACACACACACACATAAATTCATATATATATATATATATATATATATATATATATATATATATATATATATATATATATATATATATATATATATATATATATATATATATATATATATATATATATATATATATATATATATATATATATATATATATATAATGTTTTCTGAGGTTTTCGCAGGTGTTTGTATGTAGGTCTTTGGGTATTTGGGTTTTCTCCCGCGTGAAATTGGAAGTGTCTTGGCGACGTTTTGATGAAGTCTCATTCATCATCTTCAGGCTGGTGTCTTCTGCTTCCTGCTCCTAGAAGCAGGAAGCAGAAGACACCAGCCTGAAGATGATGAATGAGACTTCATCAAAACGTCGCCAAGACACTTCCAATTTCACGCGGGAGAAAACCCGAATACCCAAAGACATATATATATGTATATGTATATATATATATATATATATATATATATGAAACTCTCAAGTTTCCTCTTTCCGCTACGTATTCAGGACGGACAGTGATATATATATATATCACTGTCCGTCCTGAATACGTAGCGGAAAGAGGAAACTTGGGAGTTCACAAGGTTGATGCTATATGGAAAAAAACTGTGACTGAATCTGGATGTTCTTCAGATACCACAGAGCCCCCTCCCAAAAGGAAAACAGGTCGTGAGGAGGATGTGTAGCATCCCAGACAATCCTGTGGACCCTGCTCAAGCATCACTTATATGCCACATCCTGGATAGAAGGAAGTGAACTGCCAATAATCTTTTCTGCTGTCCTCACCACTTTCTGCATCGCTTTTCGGTCCAAAGCAGTAATGCTTCCAAACCAGACTGTAATGCAATATGACTAAAAAAGTGGTAAGTGGCAATTCAGTGCTTCTAACGAAGTTTCATACATCTTATCCACACCTGCTCTGCTGAGCGGGAATCAAATTGGCACCGTGAGAATCCGGAAGGAAAACGAGGGCCAGATGGTAGCGGTATGTGAGGGTGGCTGGCAAATAGTCAATCTCTGTTTCCCGACGTCATGCTCTTGCATAAAGTTCTGTATATAGCCCCGTGGTGGCGAACCTATGGCACGCATGCCACAGGTGGCACGCGGAGCCATAGCGGCCGGCACGCGAGGGTTCCCACCGGCAAACCGGAAGTGCGGAAAAATGCACTTCCGGTTTGCCAGTGAGCTGTTTTTTGCACTACGGACAAACCGGAAGTGCACTTTTTCGCACTTCCGGTTTGTCCGTTTTGTAGTTTTTTGCATTCCGGAGCTTCAGGGAGCTTCCCTGAACCCTCTGGAGTGCAAAAAACAGCACACCGGCAAACCGGAAGTGCGTTTTTCGCACTTCCGGTTTGCCGGTTTTGTCGTCCCAGGCTCCAGTAAGCCTTTGCGCGGGGGTGGGGGTGTGTGCGCATGCGCAGGGGGCAGCATGGGGGGGTGTTGTGTGCATGCGTGGGGGGGAGGGAATGGGTGTGGGCACGCGAGCGCGAGTGCGCCCCCCCCTTTTGGCACGCGAGCCTAAAAAGGTTCGCCACCACTGATATAGCCTATATGTTAATCAAGAGCGCAAGAATAAACGGGTTTAGAAAGCGAGGCTGGAACAACCTGGCTTCCTGAAACTCTTCAAAACCTTTCCACCATCGCCTGTCCATGTTTCCTTCCTGAAAAAGTGACAGGAAAAATACTACGCCGTAAAGTTCACCCAGAGAACGGATTTAAAACTCAAGACCAGGGGGCTGGATCCGGCCCACGGGGTGCTTAGACCTGGCCCGCGTGCCGCCCTGGAAACAGCAAAGGACTGGCCCGCGGTTCCTCTGCCAGTGAAAACAAAGCTTGGGGGGGTGGGCAGCCCACCGGGTTTCGTTTTCGCTGGCAGAGGGCTAGCAAAACAAACTAAAAACAAAACAAAAGGAGAAATGTTTCCGCTTTTGCATTTGCGCATGCAAGAAGGGACAGGAAAGGAGAAAGGGAAAGAGGAAAGTCAGGAAAAGAGCAAGAAAGGAAAAATAAGGAAAGAGGGGAAGAAGAAAGGACAAGGAAGAGAGAAGGAAAAGGAAGGAAGGAAGGAAGGAAGGAAGGAAGGAAGGAAGGAAGGAAGGAAGGAAGGAAGGAAGGAAGGAAGGAAGGAAGGAAGGAAGGAAGGAAGGAAATAATTAGAGGGAGGGAGGGTCTGAGGGAAGTCCTGGCTTAGCACTTGGCCACCACAGGTGCTGCCCAATACGGGTGACGTTGAACTGGCCACGCCCACTCTATAGCAATAGCACTTTACTTATATACCGCTTCATAGTGCTTTACAGCCCTCTCTAAGCGGTTTACAGAGTTCAGCCTCTTGTCCCCAACAATCTGGGTCCTCATTTTACCGACCTCAGAAGGATGGAAGGCTGAGTCAACCTTGAGCCTGGGGAGATTTGAACAGCTGAACTGCTGAACTAGCAGTCAGCTGGAGTAGCCTGCAGTGGCTGCATTTAACCACTGCACCACTTCAACTCTGCCCACTCCCCGAGGTCAAACACAACCCTGATGCGGCCCTCAATGAAATCGAGTTTGACACCTCTGATTTAAAACAAAATCACAGGCAGCCTAAAGTAATTTACTTCTCTTCTCTTTCTAAACAAGGAACTCAATCAAAAATAATGGACCTTCATGCCGAAAGTATCTGAGGGCAGAAGATGGGACTAGGTGGCTACATGCTTTTGAGATTGTGACCTAACTGGTGGGCCTGCATTTCCCACCGACACCCACCAAAATTCAGAAAGCAGGACATGCAGAGTGAATGAACAATGCTAGCCATTTCGCCAGGTCTTTCAGTTACCCCGATCAAGGACTCCTTGGAAACTTTGCTACCAAAGAAAACCATTTTTATCAGTACAGATTGAGAAATACAGGCAGCATAGACTCAGAACAATGGAGTTCTACCAGATCTCAACATTCTGGATCAATGGTAGTGTCAGAGTGCGTACAGCTTTACTACGCAAGACAACCCAGGAACAAAAACAGCAGAGGTTTGTAATAAATAGTGGGTTTTATCTACAAAAGAATATATACTATACATACACATACTACACGCAGAACTCAAACAATCAGCAAATTACGGCAGGGAAGAACACATGGCGAGAGAGAGACGCCCTAACGGGGCCTCTTCTTCTTATACAGGCTCTTAAAGGGATAACAGCCAAAAACCTTGCTGACTCATTCCCATCATTATATCAGTGCATCATTTCATCATCATAGCAGCTGGTCAGCTCTTAAATCACTACCCTGACAGGTAGTCCCACCCAACAGCACAATGAGGAATTCAACCCCGGATGAGACCAAAACAATGTCTGTCAACCTTGGCAGCTGGAAGATGTTTGGACTTCAACTCCCAGAATTCTCCAGCCAGGTTGGCTAGGGTGGAGTTCTGGGAGTCCAGGTCTTCAAGTTGCCATGGTTGAGAAGCATTGGACTAGAGGAGGGACGAGAATTGTAGATGTTCCTTTTCTGGGACAGACGTAGTTGAGAGAACTGTAGGTTGAATAGAATAGAATAGAATAGAATAGAATAGAATAGAATAGAATAGAATAGAATAGAATAGAATAGAATAGAATAGAATAGAATAGAATAGAATAGAAATTCTTTATTGGCCAAGTGTGATTGGACACACAAGGAATTTGTCTTGGTGCATATGCTCTCAGTGTACATAAAAGAAAAGATACATTTGTCAAGAATCATGAGATACAACACTTAATGATTGTCATAGGATATAAATATAATATATTAAATATAAATACTGTATATAAAGTGCACTGATGTTACCTAAGTGGTTAATGAAATGTCTGCAAGAAAACCACCAAGCTCAAAGAGCACCAAGGACCCCACAGTCCTCCAACTCCTCCTCTTCCTCCTCCCTGCAAACCCCACTCCGTTCTAGCATTGATGATGTTATCTAGCTGGGTAATGAAACGTCCGCAAGAAAACAACCAAGCTCAGAGAGCGCCAAGGACCCCTCATTTCAACCCTGAGCTACAAATTTCATGTTGTACGCCGCCCTGAGTCCTATGGGATTGGGCGGCCTATAAGAACTTTTAATTAAATTTAATTAAATTAAATATTCTCCTTTATTGAATTCACTGTCTTCCAGAGGTTCTTGTGGATTTTAGCACAACACCCTGTTTTTCGACCCCTTCCTTTTTCACTGTTTTACATTCACCCAAAACCCAAGCCAAAGAGTTACCTGCTTTGCTTCTCCGTATCCAACATTCTCTGGAGTTCCCGCACCCGGCACTCAAACTGGGACTTCTCGTCTCCCAGAACACTTCTCCACGCCTCCCACTGGCGCTCCTTCTCCAAGAGCTCATCGTTCAGGGCCTCCAGATCCATCACTTGCTCCTCCAGCATGGTACAGGTGGTCTTTAAGGCCTCCATGGTCTAAAAATAAATCCCCAGCAGTTTTTTCTCCCCCTGAAGTTCAGCTCAAGAGCATAATCATCATCTCCTTTTAATGACCACCCTTGCTGGGTGGAGTCTGGGCAACTGAATGGAGCTGAGGGTTTACTGGCCGGATGCCCTTCCTGTCGCCAATGCGGAGTTTTGTTCAGCAGATATATTCTCATTGTGAAAAAGAGAGAGAGAAATATTTGTCTCTACCTAGGATCGAACTCACAGCCTCCTGATTGTGAGGAGAGTGCTCCACCACTAGGCCACCGCACCACTCAGCATTTAGGCTTATATCATCATCTTCTTTTAACAACCTCATAATCCCTTGCAGGGTGGAATCTGGCCAACTGAATGGCGCTAGCAGCATGTTTAATGGCCGGATCCCCTTCCTGTCGCCAATGCAGAGTTTTATTCAGCAGATATATTCTCATTGTGCCCAGAGAGAGAAATATCTATGTGTTGTACGCCGCCCTGAGTCCCATGGGAGTGGGGCGGCATATAAGAACGTTCAATTCAATTCAATTCAATTAAATCTGCCTCTACCTAGAATTGAACTCACAGCCTCCTGATTGTGAGGCGAGAGCTCCACCTCTAGGCCACCGCACCATTCTTCAGCTCAAGAGCATAATCCTAGTCTAAAATAAAGCTCCTTTAGATTCCTTAGAAAGAGGCTCTTAACATTTACTGAACCTCTTCAAGGAAAGAGGCACATGATGCGTATTAGATAGCAGAGAGGAACAACCGCATTGGAAGAATCTGAGGCAGGGTTTCCAAGGTCATAAAATGGGGAAGAATTAACCCTATGCAGCGGTTTACACTGCCTGTTCTCGGACCAAGCCTTCTTCAATATCTATACGCATTTAGTTAGTCGGATGGTTGAATGAGAGTCTACAAGAGCTGGCCTTTGTGAACTGAAATTGGGAGGACTTACTTGCTTTTGACTGGTGAGCTGCATCTCCCGTTCCGTTATCTCGCGACGGAGATGGTCAACCTCGCTCCGCAACTGAACCACCTCGTTGCTCGCCCCCGAAGCTTCGTCTAGCTGCTTGGAGAGGAAGAAATTCTGGTTGTTCAGCTCAGCGTTATCCTCGGTCAGTTGGTTCAGCTGATCTTCTAGGTCTGTAATCACCTACACGAAAAGAATAACACGCCGGGGGGAAAAAAAACAAAAAAACAAATCTAAGAAATAGGCGGAGAACTTAAGCCGACGAGTCTTCCGACAGCCAACTTCCAAACTTCATCAAACGGGGTTCTGGAAGTTTTATCATGCAGCTTTGCAAAAAATGGCACATGCTTAGTTAGCCTGGGGTTAAACCCATGCCCGGGTTGAAGATCTGCTGTCCTTTGTTTTGAGTAAGATGCACCTCGACGTTAAGAGTTTACATTTCATGCTACGACCTCGGGTTGGAAGAATGCAAGAGCAATGAGCAACTGGCAGCCCACGGTTGTCTGGCCAGATCTGCAGATGTACAAATGAAGGTATAAAGCAAATTGGCTTATCTTCCCCATCCTGGTGTTATCCTCACTGTGGACCACAGACGCTAAGTTCCGTAAGAATGGAGCTGTCAGAGAGAGAGACAGAGGTGGAGCCTGGGCCATCCGTCAGCCCTCAGATGGAGAGTCAATAGCCCCCAGCTCTGGAGGTGGCTGATGTGGAAGAGAAGGAACAGCTGGGTCCTGTGCCTGACGCGCAGATGCACAGAAGGCAGAGGAGAGGAGAGCACTGGAAATCTATGGGCCGGTCCTCAGGACGGAAGAGCCACCGCTGCTAGCGAAGCCCCACCCTAGCTCTGAGGATAAAAGGCAGGGGGTGGAATTGAATAGACGTGGCAGACAACTATTCATCTCCCTGCCGGACAGACTTGTTAGCCTGCGGTGAGAGAGAAACGTTTTGCCGGGGCTGCCGGCGCTCCTAATAAAGGAATCTTTGAGTTAACTTCAGAGAGTTTGTCGTCTTTGGGGAGCTGGGTCAGAACACAGGGTGTTGCCAACAGCTAACTGGCCGCCCCCTCCCATTTAGGGTTCACCTTCAGGTGAAATATGACGAGCACCTGCCGTTCATACGCATTTTAGAGGCAAAGCTAATATAAGCATTTCGGTGAGAGGCAGACAATGAACCAGGCAACAATGCTTTTACGAAGCAAAAAAAACTGGGGTCCATTAAAGCAAATGGGGGTGAAGATGAACTGCTTCGGCCTACCCAGATGTTTTGAATGCTGCCAGACCACCAGACCGGTCAGAAAATGGAGGGAAACGACTGGATGAAGACATACCGTGTCTCTGAAGCACAAAACTCCGAATTTTGGAAGGAGACGTTAAACCGAGTGCTTCCTGACAATGTTCAACGGAGCCAACTAATAACAATAATCACTCAAAGGTTTCTCAAAAGTTGTCCTAACCCACACAACTTGCACTCATGGTTGTGACTCCTCAGCCAATGGCTATGTCTCCATTTTCTTCCCGGCAACAGAGGAAGAGTCAACAAGAGGAATAAAGTGATGTGTATAGGATATTGTCCACCTAAGACAGTGTTTCCCAACCTTGGCAAGTTGAAGATGTCTGGACTTCAACTCCCAGAATTCCCCAGCCAGCGAATGCTGGCTGGGGAATTCTGGGAGTTGAAGTCCAGACATCTTCAAGTTGCCAAGGTTGGGAAACACTGACCTAAGAGCATCTTCTCTTGGTTCATTGTATATAGAAGGTTGCATTTTTGGAAACCATTCTATTTTCTTGGTTCAGATGCGTGAGGGAGGGGGACAGGAGGGCAGGAGGGCAACTATTTCTCATCCTTTGATAAATACATAAAGCTAACAAGCATCTCCTAACAGGTGGTTGGAGTGAATATGAAGATGGACCACAGGGAGAACACCAAGGTGGCCATCTTCAGGCCTGAAGTTCTGAGAACTTCCTCATCTGTTTGAACTGAAGGATTGTAAAAGCAGCAACACTGAGCTGTAGGATCGGGGATATCACAGAGGCCCTTTGGTCCGGGAACAATCTGTGTGTCAACTCGTAAAGCATTCCTGGCCGGCTCTCGAGTTGCCATAGGCAGGAGGGGGGAAAGCTGACGGAGCAACATGGCAGCAACCAGAAGCACATTCCACGCATAACTTCCTGAAGGCCGCAGCCTAGGTTATAGAGCCAGTCGGACAGGCGTGTTCTCTACAGCCCGGGAATGTGTTTTGTTGGAGAATGTGACTTATGACACACCCTGGGAGGAGGGGGGAAACAGGGTCATAGTTGGGACGTAAATTACGTGGGGCAGAGCTGACTCCACTTGGGTATGTGCCGACATGTTGCTCCTAATAAATAACTGGATTTCTTTTGAAACTTGGCTCGAAGCTCATGAATTAATTAGGGCATCGATCAGAACCCTGACACTTTGTTTTCAATGCATTGGGGAAAAAACTTTTCAGGTTAGAATTCAGAAAGACAAAAAAGTACTCGCTCCAGGTTTCTCATTGTTTCCTTTCTAGAAGATGAAATTAAGATTTATGGACGTTTTTCCCTCCCTCCTACTCTTCCCAGATATACAGCTATTGCCAAGATCTTGAAATTTATCAGATGGGTAGACTGAAAATTCTTCCTTCCTGGATGTTGGCAATTGACTTACAGATAAATATTATAATTCTGAAATAAGTACTGTAAGTAAGTAAGTAAGTAAATAAAATAAAATTGAAATGTGACTAACACAGAAATGCATTGGTTTTTTCCCCCAAGTATTCCTTGTTTAAATCCATTGATACGTATCCTTTTATACAAGGATCCAGGTAAGATTAAACGCTATGAGTAGCTTCTCTTATTGGTCGGAAATGAACAATGTTTTAACACCCGACACATTCGAATTTCAATTTACTAGTAAAAGAGACAGCGGACGCGAGGACATAAATAAGAAAATGGGTTTTCTCCTCCTCCCCCCATGCTACAGGTTAGTTATAAAACTTGGTACAACACTCAAGGTTACCTTGGTAACTCAGATAGGCAGATAGACCAATCGGTAGTTATTTAGTCATTACAAATAAAACGCCTTTTGCTTATATTTTCAGATGCACGTGGGCCTCTGAAAAGCAGGGGCCAGAGGCAAAAGCAGGAATATAGGGAATTATCATCCTTTTTGATGAGCTTAGAAAACAAGGCCATTTGGATAGAGGCGCCTGGAGATAAACCATATAGGCAGAATTTATAGCCTAATCCAGCAAGTGTAGACGGTTAGATAATAAAATCTGTTTGGCTTAATGCATCTCCTGTCATACAGCTTACAACCGTTCGTTTACTGACCGTTCAAAGTTACAACGCCCCTGAAAAAAAGTTACTTAGGACCCTCTTTCACACTTACGACTGTTGCCCCATCCCCATGGTCACCGCGTGGATGTTGAGGGCCACCTGCCATTGCTCACCGTCTCTCCACTTCGCCACGAGAAGCAAATGTTTGAGACAAATTAACAGGAAACCAACTTCTGAATTCATCCCGAGGCGATTTTTTTGTTCAGAAATCCATCATCGCAAGCCAAAGGTATTGCATTTTTAGCATTCGCCCCAAGCGTCTGATCTTTGCATCGGGATGGAATGCCTTTTAGGAGGAACACAAAAGGAACTGCTCAACTGTTCTCTTATGAGCTTATGGAGGCTAATGCTGACATAAGTGTTGTTGTGGCCTGTCGGGCCCTCCAGCAGCCGAATCAGAGGAGGAGGAGGAGGAGGCGTGGGAGTCAGGGCCAGCATCAAGGCAACCTGAGAGCTCCGAGGGGGAAGAGGGAATGGAGCTGGCAGAGACAGAGAGACAGGCGGAGCCTGGGCTGTCCGTCAGCCCTCAGAGGGAGAGTCAACAGCCCCCAGGTCTGGAGGTGGCTGATGAGGAAGAGGAACAACAGCTGGGTCCAGTGCCTGACGCGCAGAAGGCAGAGGAGAGGAGAGCAGTGGAAATCTATACGGCGGTCCTTGGGACGGAAAAGCCACCGCTGCTAGCAAAGCCCCACCCTAGCTTGATTATTGCAATGCACTCTACATGGGGCTACCCCTGAAGACTGTTCAGACTGCAGTTGATCCAGAATGCAGCCGCGCGAGCAATTGTTGGTGTTCCTAGATACACCCATACTATACCAATCCTCCGCGAGCTGCACTGGCTTCCCATTAGTCTCCGGACACAATTCAAGGTGTTGGTTATTACCTTTAAAGCCCTACATGGCTCAGGGCCAGAGTATTTGCGAGACCACCTGCTACCACATACCTCCCAACGACCGGTTAGAGCTCACAGAGTCGGTCTCCTCCAGGTCCCGTCAGCTAAACAGTGTCGGCTGGCGGGCCCTCGGGGGAGGGCCTTCTCTGTGGCGGCCCCCGCTCTCTGGAACCAGCTACCTCCCGAGATTTGTACCACCACCACCCTACTGGCCTTCCGTAAAGCCGTCAAGACCTGGCTTTTCCGACAGGCCTGGGACCATTGACCTCTGGTGAGGATAGACGAGGTCGGCCCAATTAATGGTAGACGACTGTAATTTTTAATTGTATTTTAATCTACTTTTTAAATTTCAAATGTTCTATTTATGTTTCTTTCTGGTGTGAGCCGCCCAGAGTCCCTCGGGAGTTGGGCGGCATAGGAATATAAATAATAAATAAAATAATAATAAATAACTACCGTATTTTTTGGAGTATAAGACGCACCTTTTTCCTCCCTAAAAGTGGCTGAAAATTTGGGTGCGTCTTATACTTCGAATGTAGCTTTTTTCCGGCCCTAACTAGGTGCTAACAGATCTTCCCAGCTCTTACCTTGCAGGCTTTTTCATTGTTACTCTCTCAGAAGAATGTTTTTCCAGCCCTAAGTCTTTGCAGAATTTTTTTTCATTGCTCTACTTGCTCCGAATAAGTTTTTTTTCTAGCCCTAACCAGGTGCTAACGATCTTCCCAGCTCTTACCGGCTTGCAGGCTCTTTCATTGTTACTCTCTCAGAAGAAGGTTTTTTAAGTCCTAACCAGGGGATAAAATAATGTGCTGAAGCTGACCAGACTAAGGACGATAGCCAGATGAATACCTGGTAGGCAGATTGTTTTCCCCTATTTTCCTCCCCAAAAACTAAGGTGCGTCTTATACTCCGGTGCGTCTTATACTTCGAAAAATGCGGTAAATAAATAAATAAATAAATAAATAAATAAATAAATAAATAAATAAATAAATAAATAAATAAATAAATAAATAAATACACGATTAAAACATGTACATTTCTCCACCCACCCAGCCCCGCAAAATCCAGCCCTTTGAATAGCTGATTTTGTTCAAAGAGCTGGTAGTGGGGCAAAAAAGGATTAAAATCTGAAGGACGAGGGCTTTTTTCCAATTCAGCTCATGCGGTGCTGCCTTATGCCTTCTTCGGTCAATTGGGGGCGAGGTGTGAAAGGTTTAAGAGGCTGCAGGATTTTTCTGAAGTGGATTTGGTGGAAGAGGAAAAACAGGCAGGCAGGCAGAGATCAAGGGGAGAAATCTCTTGCCAAAAATAAAAAATAAAATAAACTTTATTTTCCTTGATCTTTGGCAGGTGGGCTGTTACTTACTTGGGGAACGGGATAGAATTCAAGAGATCCAATGCAACATGCTTATTCTATATATACAATGCGTTCGTGTTTTCATGAATCACGTCCCAGCATCCTTACGAGCCATAAATACCCTTGGCTGCCCATGTTTAGCATAATATTTCGGCTAAGAATAACAGCAGGCTCTCCACCTCCTGTTCTCTGTCAAGAAACATCACCAGGAGAGCAAAATCCGTCCTGTCGAGGCATCAAGGATGCAGTTGCAGCAATAAAACAGCGAGGGTTTAGTGAAAAAGACTCTCTTTCGACTGCCTAGGAAAGCAAAGACCGTTTTGGTGAACGGCGCCAAACCGGACCAGCGCTTCCAGTGAAGAAAGGCACCAAGATCAAAGGCACACCGGGAAAAAAACATTCGAAGTTGGCTCAATGAGTTTGCCGTAACGGATATTTTAGCTCTCCAGATTGACTTTCCTTGGGTGTCTTACATCCTCCTCCAAGCTATTTCTGAATTTAGCAGCCAGTCTGCAGCCTGGCTATTAATACACTACAGAAAAAGGCAAAGGGTTTTTATATATATAATATATATATATATATATATATATATATATATATATATATATATATATATATATATATATATATATATATATATATATATATATATAAACACCATGCCCCTTTGGTACAGATACAGACACAGGTCTAGGACAATTCACCGTGGCCAACTTGCCATAGGAAAATTCCCTGCGAATTGTTCAACAAAGGATGCAAAAGGAGGGACGGAATGCAACAGGAATGGCAAACATTGCAATCTTTTTAAAGATTCATTTTAAATAATTAAATCGAATGGTTAAAATGTCCCACAGTGGATTGTTGGCCATGACCAGTTGTCCCATTCCGTGGGCGGAGCGTACCTTCCCTAAAAGGGAAATCCTCCTCTGGCCTCACAGACATCAAGGGATGAATGTGCAGGCATGAAAGACTGGCTAAGTATTTGTAAATATGAAAAGACAGAAGAATAGAATAACAGAGTTGGAAGGGACCTTGGAGGTCTTCTAGTCCAACCCCCCTGCTTAGACAGGAAACACTACACCACTTCAGACAAATGGTTGTCCAATCTCTTCTTAAAAACCTCCAGTGATGGAGCACCCACAATTTCTGTAAAGCAAATTGTTCCACTGATTAATTGTTCTAATTGTCAGGAAATTTCTCCTTAGTTCTAAGTTGCTTCTCTCCTTGATTAGTTTCCACCCATGGCTTCTTGTCCTGCCTTCAGGCCCTTTGGAGAATAGCTTGACTCCCTCTTCTTTGGGGCAACCTCTGAGATATTGGAACCCTGCTATCATGTCTCCCTTGATTCTTCTTTTCATTAAACTAATGAAAAGTTCCTGCAACCGTTCTTCATATGTTTTAGCCTCCAGTCCCCTAATCATCTTTGTTGCTCTTCTCTGCACTCTTTTTAGAGTCTCAACATGCTTTTTACATCGTGGTGACCAAAACTGAATGCAATATTCCAAGTGTGGCCTTACCAAGGCATTATAAAGTGGTATGAACACTTCACGCAATCTTGATTCTATCCCTCTAAACTCCAAGAATGGATTGTGATTTGTTCACACAGGCTGGCATCGGTTTGGGGAGGCCCAATCTTTGCAAGGAATTCTTGGGCCTCGCTCTTTTCCAGGAACTTACTTTTAAGAAGTTAAAAACAGCAAGTAGGACGAGGAATGACTTTTCCAAGAAGCAATTGGACGTCCCACCGCCAAAAGAACCCATGACAGCTTTGGAAGCACGCAGGACTCTGTCTTAAAATTACGTGGTTTTTTCCCCCCACCGTTTTCTGCCCCACTTCAAAAATCCACCTGAACTCAGCTGCTACCGAACCAAACCGCCAACGCACATTTTTGAACGATGTCCGCTTCCCTTGCCCTGGGGAGGGGGGTCTCATTGCAAAACACTTCTTTCGAAGGGCTCCCCCCCCGTTCGTTTCGTGGCCGCGAGATCTGGCGTGCGTTGCTCTGCATGCAAGTTGCAGCCTTCGAGAGCGTTGAGAGATTGCGAGGGTCTCGCTCAAGATGCCGGGAAAGGAAAAGTGGAGATGAGCATTTGCATGCATGATTTGGGGGGGAAAGGGGAGGGGGGGTTAGGGCGGAGAGACACCTAAGGGTGGCTCGGCGTTTTCCAGCCAAGGGGAACCTGCGGCAAAGAATGCAGCGAGGCAGGCGTGCATGCAGCAATTTCCCCCAGCTTGCAGCAAAACGCAACGCTTGCGTCGCGATCCAATAGCGACGGTCAAAAAATGCTTCTCCCATAAGAGAAGGATGGAAGTGCGCTCCCAGTTGAATCCGCAGGGTGAGGGAGTATCATCTTAAGAGACATCGAGGCTTGGCTGGATGCCCGAGCATACGAGCTACTTCCCACCGTCTGGAAATATCATATACCCATCCGTTTGTGGCAGCTGCTTAAACCATTCTTATTAGCTGCACTGAAATGAGATATTTTTTTTTCCCAATTGTTTTCGCGAGGTTTTGAAGGGGCCAACGCCAGATTGAATGCTTCAAAGCTCCAGAGGGGAGATTTTTTTTTTCCTGGAGATCTCAAGTAGGAATTCAGATCAGTCTTGGTTCTGCTAGCTCAGGGAAAGCCAAAGCCTTTGCCTTTCCCAAGGAGCAGACAGAACAAAATGTGGGCCGTTTCCCTTCCTCATCCTCTTGATTTCAAAATAATTCAAGGATCTCGGTTGAATACTCACTGTGCAGCTATTACGAAGGGCTTCAAATTTACGCTGGATTTCATCTCTATGTGCCTAGAGGAGGTAAGAATTTGATCATCAATGTTTGCACACACGTTAGAGGCAGCATCCAACAGCTGTTGCTAAATGAACTATAGAACAACCTACCAGCAAGCAAAGTTTAGGGAGGGAAGATCCTGCAGGTTTTTAGTCCTGGCTGGGCAAATAAAAAGCAACAACAACAAACAACAACAACCCAGAGGTGTCGGCCTCAGGCATCTTCTGCACCTGGGATCTAAAGCTTCAATCCTATCTAAATATCTATGGAGATTCTTGGTCATCCAAGTCATGGTTGTCCCAAAGGTGTTTTTTCAAAAGGCAACTGGACTTTCTTTGAAGACGTTTCGCTTCTATCAAGGAGCTTCTTCGGTTCTGACTAAATGATGGAGGATGGAAGGATTTATATTCCTTGCAGTCATCTGGTCGTCATCGATGAACAGTCGTGAACGAGTGGATTCTATGTTAACCACCAGATGCCTGCAAAGGAATATAAATCCTTCCATCCACCACCATTCAGCCAGGACGGAAGCAGCTTTCTTAAAGCGAAACCTCTTCAAGGAAAAACCCAAAAAGCCCAGTTGCCTTTGGGAACAGAGGAAGCTTCTTGGATGAGAAGCGAAACGTCTTCAAGGAAAAACCAAGCAAATCCAGTTGAAAAAGCACATTTGGGACTTCACTCATATGTATGACGTGGTGGCAAAGGCCACACATAAGACTGAAGGTTGGTGCTGTGAAATAACCAAATTATATGCTTGCCTGTCCAAACATACTTGTTAGAAGAGCAAGCAGAGCCGGGGGTAGTGGTGGTGGAGTCAAACAAGTCATCAGCCTAGAATCGTTATGTTCCCACAAACAGTTTAAGTCCAGTCCCTCTGAACTTAGGCTTAGTTAATTCTGTTAACTCTTATCTAGCGCCAATTTAGTGCTGAACGTTAGTTGTCCAAATTCTTGTGCGTAACCCATCTGAACTGCAACTTAAGTACGATCTTGATCCTTTGTGCCTGATGATACGTAATTCATTTGCCAGATGCATTTATTGTCCCTAATACCATTTGATTTTTTTTAATTAATTAATGCACAGGGTATTGCAATCTTGTTCCACACATGAAAGTTAGAGAAAAAAGCCTAGAACAAACCATTACACAAGCTCCCCCCAACCTTGTCTGCTAAAGAACTTATTTTTGGGGAGAAGGGGAGAAATGTAGGGTGCTGAGCTTGGTTTTTGAATTTGGAAATGAAAGGACAGAA
The DNA here is from genome assembly GCA_023053685.1 of Diadophis punctatus similis. Classification (NCBI taxonomy): domain Eukaryota; kingdom Metazoa; phylum Chordata; class Lepidosauria; order Squamata; family Dipsadidae; genus Diadophis; species Diadophis punctatus. The sequence goes on along the minus strand of JALIGW010000030.1, from coordinate 3,836,318 downwards.
CAGGTAGTCCCTGACTTACGACAACGATTGAGCCCAACATTTCTGCTGTTAAGTAAGACATTGGTTAGGTGAGTTTTCTTGCTCCATTTTTATCACCTTTCTTGCCACTGTTAAGTGAATCACTGCAGCTGATAAGTTAGTAAGACAGTTGTTAAGTAAATCGGACTTCCCTGTTGACTTTGCTTATCAAAAAGTTGCAAAAAGTGGATAATGTGACCCCGGGACACAACGACCGTCAAAAATGTGAGCCAGTTGCCAAAAATCTGAATTTTGATCATGTGGGGATGCTACAAAGCTTTTCACAGTGTGAAAAACAGACATGTCACTTTTTTCAGTGCCGTTGTAACTTTGAACAGTCACTAAATGAACTGTCATAAGTCAAGTACTACCTGTATATCGAGGGAACCTGCTAATGAAAAATCAAGCACTGGAAATGCCTACAAAAAGCTATTCAGGTATCCTAATATCTCTCCCCACGACCACTGATTCCTGGAGATAAAAGAAGGCCTAGAGATACCAAAAGGAATGAGAGCCTTTAAAAATTTACAGAAATTTTAGTAAAACCTACTGCATTTTTCGGAGTATAAGACGCATCTTCCCCCCCCCCTAAAAGAGGGTGAAAATTTGGGTGCGTCTTATACATTGAATGTAGCCCCGCCCACCCACCGGCCCCCGCCCTTTGGCCTCTGCCTCCCAGCAATTTGCCTCCTTGCAGCAAACAGCAAGTTTCAGTTTCAGTTTCAGCATAGCCTGATTAGCACAAGCAGCTGATTGTCGGTTGGATCGGCTGCCCGATCATCAGCTGTTTCAGGCCGCAAGGATTGCCTATTGCCGCCTCTGCGCACCCCATTTTCGGCCTCCGTGTCCCATTTTTTGTCTCCGTGCGCCCCATTTTCCGCCCATTCCGATCCCCGCCGCCTGGAACAGGCGGGAAATGGGGCGCGCAGAGGCTGAAAACGTGGTGTGGGGAGGCTGAAAATTGGATGCGGAGGCCAAAAATGGGGCGCGCGGAGGTGGCAATAGGCTATGGCAATCCCTGCAGCTTGAAACAGCTGATCTCTGGAAGCCGATCCAACCGACAATCAGCTGCTTGTGCTAATCAGGCTGTGCTGAAACTGAAACTGAAACAGGCTGTTTGCTGCAAGGAGGCAAATTGCTGGGAGGCAGAGGCAGATTTATTTTTCTTGTTTTCCTCCCCAAAAGCTAGATGCGTCTTATATTTCAGAGCATCTTATACTCCGAAAAATATGGTATATTATTTTTTTTTTACAAGCAAAGTGTGACACCAAAGCTCAACCTTCAGCACCAAGGTCCTTCACCAATCTTAGTCTGAAGTAGAAGTTTCTGGACATTTTTTTCTGCATTTCACCCATCTGTCCTGAATCCAAGGCATTCAAGAAAGCAAAAAAACTGTTTCAGCGAATCGAAAAGGACCAACTAGAAAAGGAGGGCTTTCTTGCCCCCCAACCACCTGGTGTGTGTGTGTGGCTGAGACAAGGCCATGCCACCCAAATATGAAGATTACCAACAATGGAAGCATGCGATGGAAACGGCTACTTTTGGCCGGGAAAACACTGCCCATCTGTGTATCATTTGATGGCTAAATCAACCGATTTTTGGAATTATTGGATTAAAAGTTAAGCCCTTCTTCCAAAGCTTCTACAGGTACGGGAGGATGTTTGAAGGAAGGAAAACGGATCTCCACTAAAAAGGACCATGTAGAAGAACAGCCATGTCACGATGTGAATTTGATTGTCAGCTGTGCTCATACACCACACTCTATGGTAATTCAAACATTCCTAGCAAAGCAGACACGTGATGAGTGATTTGCGCATGTACAACATTCCATTGTATTTTTTTTCCCTTCTGCTGCATCCTCTGAAGAGAGAGGACGTGTTTCTTAGATTGCAGAAATGTAGCCATTAGGAATTATAGTTTTTATATTCTTTTCTACTGAAATGAATATTTTATTACTTAGACCTTATAATCGGGTTTTATTTGAAAGGATTGGTTTCCAAGGAAAAAGATCTTATCACCTCTAGCCGTAAAATTCCTATTCCAACAGGCCAACTTGTTGTGCAAGAATGCAAGAAGCCAACGGATTATGGCACCCACCCAAGCTTCTTCCCCATTGCTATTTGGGCAATTTATACCCGCTGAACTTGAAAGCGAATAGCATCACAACCTATCAGAGCTTGGCAAACTGTTCGTCTCTATGGACGTCTCTTAATATTTGAGTCTTACACCAGCTCAGATGTACATTTGAGTCTTACATCAAATCCTACAAAATCATTTGCCCAACGTATTCAGTGTGGAGGACTCTAGATTTCTCCAACCTGATGCTCTCCAGAACAAGCCAGAATCACAAAATCCCAGATTTACTGGCTGGCCCGTGCAACCAGAAACTGGCTGGAAGTTTTAGGGCAGTGATGGCGAACCTTTTTTTCCTCAGGTGCCAAAAGCGTGTGTGTGCGCGCTATCACACACATGCGAGTGCCCACACCCATAATTCAATGTCTGGGGAGGGTAAAAACAGCTTCCTCGCCTCCCCCCCAGAGGCCCCCTGGAGGCCGGAAATGGCCTGTTTCCTGACTTCCAGTAGGCCCAGTAGGCCCGTTTTTCGCCCTCCCCAGGCTCCAGAGACTTCCCTAGAGCCTGGGGAGAGTGAAAATGCCCTCCCCTGCACCCCCGGAGGCCCTCTGGAAGCCGAAAACACCCTCCCAGAGCCTACGTGTGAGCCGAAAATCAGCTGGCTGGCACGCACATGCGTGCTGGAACTAAGCCAGGGCAACAGCTCGCGTGCCGGCAGATATGGCTCCGTGTGCCACCTGTGGCACACGTGCCATAGGTTCGCCATCACTGTTTTAGGGAATGGTAGTAGTTCCAACACTCTGGAGGGCATCAGGGTTGAGAAAGCCTACGGAAGTCCAACTAGCAGGGGAGTCTCCAAGAGCTTCAGGAACATTTGCAAAGTAATATTGGCAAAGCAATGACACACTGGGTTTTATATAAAAACACCACACAGTGCAGCAGAACCCCCTCCAAATTAATTGGCTCTAAAGAATGTCCCGCTTTGGCATGGCTGTACGCCGAGCGGTGTCACTTACGAACCCAAGCTTCCGAGACCATGACATCCGTGACTTCTGAGCGTCCTACATGGGAAGTGGACTTTCTAAACTGAAAGAAAAATGTCTCTCGCCCAGTTCTGGTAAGCCCACAAAATACACGTACAGAAGATCCTTTGACTAAAGACCTGGTATACGTCTATCTGGATGGTTGTTCTCTTCCACCAAGCTGGCAGCTTCAGGAGGGACACTGTTAAGATATTCATGAACTGGGAGAGCCAACGGTAACAAAGTCAGCCAATGAATAGGCATAGCAACTAAGTCAGCCAATGGGAGCTAACCACTTCTGAGTCTGTGCAGAGAATCGAAATTGAAAGCTTAAGCTTAAGGCTGGGCGTGGCTCCAGTCTCCACGCTGTACTCTTCCACTCTGAACTTTGCTGTAATGAAACTAACTCTGAAGAAGAACTCTGCTAATGGTATTGTAAATATATATATATATATATATATATATATATATATATATATATATATATATATATATATATATATATATATATATATATATATATATATATATATATATATATATATATATATATATATATATATATATATATCCAGCTGAATCAGTCATCTGTGTGTGCTTCTGGTTTTGATTTTGCAACAAACTTTAATAGACACACATGGAGTGGAAGTGGGGAGGGGAGGAAGGGGACACCTGCCTAGACAGCCAGATCAGCCGAATCAACCCCGGCGATCAGTGGGGTGACAGATGTTGAAGCCAGATTGCCCTCTCGTTCTACAGAAGTCCTCTTCTGAATCCTTGCAGCTCCATCAAGCAGCCTCAAAGGCAGAAAAAAGGGTTGACTTTTGGGAACTTCCATAATTTCACAATTCCTAGATCCCCCAAAACATCACAGTTGCTTCAGCAAAGGAACAGAACCCAGCCACAGTACCACGCTCCACCTTGGCCAGACCGGATGGGAAAAAAAAACACCTAACTTCTGAAAAGCCGTTTTGATATATCAGAAGTTAGAAAGAAAATTGAAATAGGGAAAGCAACCAGATCAGATGGACTTCCCAGTTTATGCTATCAATGTTTTGAAGACCAAATGGAATTCCATTTAAAAAAAATGCGATGAATGCTGTTACCCAAGGGTCTGCCATGCCGGATTCTTGGCAAAAAAAGGCAAATATTGCTTCGTTACTAAAAGGACAAGATGATTTCACCTCTAATAAGAATTATAGACTGTTTTCATTGTTGACCGATGAGTATAAATCTTTTACAATAATGGCTGAGAGAATTAAAAAGAGTGATGTTGACCAATCTGGATTTCTACCCAGGAGACCATGATTAAAGGATAATGCCAGAACTGTTCTGGATATAGAATATTTTCAACATCATAATGAAAAACAAGTCGCACTAATTTTTCTTTTTTAGATGCAGAGAACAGGGCAGCACGGAAAAGGACGTTATTAAAACTCCATAGTATTTATGCAAAAATTTGGATTACTTTTTTGAAAGATTGTCCAAGGAACTAAGCAGAGGTCTCCAACCTTGGCAACTTTATGAGGTGTGGACTTCAATTCCCAGTTCAATTCCTTCAATTCCTTGTGGAATTCTGGGAATTGAAGTCCACACCTCATAAAGTTGCCAAGGTTGGAGACCTCTGAATTAAAGCAACTTACCTGTAAAATTAGCCTCTTTCCCTGCCAATCAATGTTAGCAAATTTTCCCAAAAAAGAGTCAGTGCACTGATTACGTTCAGGTAGTCCTCGAAGTACGACCACAATTGAGCCCCAAATTTCATGTTGCAAAGCGAGACATTGGTTAAGTGAATTCTGCCCCATTTTACGACCTTTCTTGCCACAGTTGTTAAGTGAATCGCTGCGGTTCTTAAATTAATAAGACGATCGTTAAGTGAAACTGGCTTTGCTTGTCTGGAGGTCGCAAAAGGGGATCACATGACCCTGGGATATTGCGACCATCATAAATGTGAGTCAGTTGCCAAGCGCCAGAATTTTGATCACTTGACCGTAGGGCTGCTGCAACAGCCGTAAGTGTGAAAAACGGTCATAAGTCGCCTTTTTTCGGAGCCGTCGTAACTTCGAACAGTCACTAAATGAACGGCCGTAAGTCGAGGACTACCTGTAATGCATTTGAGGTAAGGATGTAAAGAGCTCCATTTAGGTATTAGCTCCCAGGGATATGCTTTGATTTACGGAGAATTTAAGATGTCACAGAAGCCTTACTCAGAGTTCACCGCCTAAGAGAACTCTCGTCCTGCAATCCTGGAGTAGCACTTTATTAGCCGTCATCAATTTTAAGAGGTGGGCTGGGGTTGTCTTTCGAAATCAGAGCGAGATTACGATGGGATTCCAGGAGGACTTTCAGCCACTGATACTTCAGTCCCTTTCTGAATGTCCTATGTTGTGGCCTGTTGGCCGTGGGCCCCTCCAGCAGCCGAATCAGAGGAAGAGGAGGAGGAGGCGTGGGAGTCAGGGTCAGCATCAAGGCAACCTGAGAGCTCCGAGGGGGAAGAGGGAATGGAGCTGGCAAAAAGAGAGAGACAGAGGCGGAGCCTGGGCCATCCATCAGCGCTCAGATGGAGAGTCAACAGCCCCCAGGTCTGGAGGTGGCTGATGAGGAAGAGGAGGAACAGCTGGGTCCAGTGCCTGACGCGCAGATGCGCAGAAAGCAGAGGAGAGGAGAGCAGTGGAAATCTATGGGCCGGTCCTTGGGACGGAAGAGCCACCGCTGCTAGCGAAGCCCCACCCTAGCTCTGGGGATAAAAGGCAGGGGGTGGAGATGAATAGATGTGGCAGACAACTATTCATCTCCCTGCCGGACGGACTTGTTAACCTGCGAGAGAAACTTTTTGCCGGGGCTGGCGGCGCTCCTAATAAAGGAATCATTGCTTCAGCTACAGAGGGTTTGTCGTATTTGGGGAGCTGGGTCAGAACACCCTGCTTTAGGACCAAGGTTATCCTTGGTTCAGGATCCAAGGACTTCCAAGGGCTGTTTGCACAAGTTGGTGCTACGCACGTGTGTGTGCCAGCCCGCCGTTTGCGAGGCCCAGTCCCCCTCTCCCCCACCCCATCGGACCCCCCCAAGCCACAAAGGTTGGGGATCACTGTCTTAAAGAGGGTAACGTAATTCCCACCGCAAACATGACATCAACAGAAGAGAATCTTTGGCGCTCAGGGTTGAACGGTGGAGTCCTTGGTGCTCACCGAGCGTGGTTGTTTTCTTGCAGACGTTTCATTACCCAACTAGGTAACATCATCAGTGATACTAGAGAATGGGGTTTGCAGAGAGGAAGAGAAGGAAAGGGAAAGCGGAGGAGGATAAGGAGAAGGGAGGAGGAACAGAAGGAGGATTGTTGGGTTCTTGGTGCTCGTTGAGCATGGTAGTTTTCTTGCAGACGTTTCATTACCCAACTAGGTAACGTCATCAGTTCTAGACGGGAGTGGGGTTTGCACTGATGTTGTCACCTAGTTGGGTAATGATCCTACGTCCTCCTCCTCCTCTTCCTCCTCCTCCTCTCTTACTGCATTCTAGCCCTGATGATGTTACCTAGCTGGGTAATGAAACGTCTGCAAGAAAACAACCGAGCTCCAAGGAGCCCCCAAACATGACATCTTTCTGCCGCTTTACTTTAAATTGGGAGGTGCAAAAAAATAATAATATTGGGTGGCAAACCTTCTCATGAGCTTTGAAAGTTCACCAGAGGTTGTGAACGGGAAACGGGCCGTCTCAAACCTTCTCCTACTGCTTCAAGCTTGAGAGCCAGCAGCGCACAGCTCCAGAATTCAAGAGCTTACCGTCAGCGCCTGGATCTCCTCTTCAGCTTCAGCCGTGGTCTCTTCCAATTCGGTTTTGGCTTCCCGGAGTTGACTTTCCAGGGCTGCCCGGGCCGCTTGCAACCCCGAAATCTGAGATTCCCTCTCCTGGAGGGTGAGCTGCAATTCGGTAAGCTGTCGCTTCAGTTCCAATTTCTGCTCTTCGTGTTCAAGGCTGACCTGAAGGACAGAATGTGAGAGCGGGGAACGTCCCGTTTTAAGGCTCAAACATTCAGCCCTTCCCTGCTGTACAGCAATGTTTCCCAAACTTTTGACATATGTGTACCCCTTCTATAATTTTCGTAACGCTGAGTACCCCTCATAAAAACCACATGCTTTAATAATTAAGAATTGAAATGGATTCGTCGTTAATTTCATTATTTCCTGTTCGTTGATTGCTACTACAATCATTACTTTCTTTCGGTTTAGTAGTTCCAGATTTCAACCAGCGATCCATAATCTCTGTTAGGGATAAAAATTGTATTTTATAAAAATAATCAAAATCAGTGGAATTTACTAAAGCACAATAACAGGCGCCCGGAACTAACTATTAAAGAAGTAAGTTGTCTCTGTAATGAAGTGCAGTATATTCACGGCGTGTCACGCCTCACAAGACTGTCTAACCGTTAGATAACACTGCAATTCTCCGGCGTTTAAACAGCTCCGCGGCTCAACGTCAACTGTCAATGTTCCCGCAGTTTAAAAATGGCCGAACCCGAGCTGCGCGAAGGATGCGCAGAAGTTCCCACCATAATGAGTTGCGATACGATGTACGATGGCCCCAGTTCCCATGTAAAAACTGCGATACGCGCCTATTTCTTTCCTTGTTCTGTGGGCGCAGCTAAGCACGGTGCAGTGGATATTCCCACGTGATCCCCACCAAACTCCGGTGCAACGCGTACCCCCACCAAACTCTTCCCGTACCCCTGGGGGTACGCGTATCACACTTTGGGAAACACTGCTGTACAGGATGAAAAGATCGGACTACACGGGCCAAGAAAAAAATGGACACAAAAATGTCATTCAAAGAACTTTTCAAATCCCCCATATTTGTTGTGGCCCGCCAGCAGCCCGTGCAGCTGAGAGCGGATCCCGTTCGAGAGGAGAGGTCTTCAGGAACTTCTTCGGCTTTGGACAGTTGCAGCCAGGCCTCCCACACCTGGGCCCATTTCTTCTGCAGCCGGCAAGGCTTTTCTGAAGGCCTCTGCAGCCGATAACAGAGCTCCAGATCCATCCGGAGCTCTGTTATCGGCTAGAGGGGCCTTCAGGAAAGCCTTCCCGGCTGCAGAAGAAATGGGCCCAGGTGTGCGAGGCCTGGCTGCAACTATCTGAAGGTAAGTAGTAGGGCAGCTCCACAGCTTCAGTGAGGCTTGTGCGCATGCGCGGGGGGGCAGCTCGGAGGTTATGCGCATGCGTGGGGGGGAGGACATTTCGTCATGGGTGTGGGCACCCGCGTGCATGCTATCGTGTGGGCGCACCCTTTTGGCACCAGAGCCAAAAAAGGTTCGCCATCCCTGCTCTAAGCTATCAGAATCAATCTCGGGAAGCCACAGATGATCACAAATGTGCTTGTTGATAGTTTTTTCCCCACAGCCTTTAGTCTCTGTTTACACCCTGCCAAAACGTGTCTGTCACTTGAGAAACAGACTCGATGCCATCTGATAAATGGGAAACTCATTTGTTTCATCTGAGGCACAGTGCTAGTTTTAAAAGGTTGTTGCCCGTGTCAGTGGAGTCCCTCTGAAAGGACCTTCCTCACACCCTTAAGCAGGTGCCCAGGCTCCTCTGGAGTGCAGAAGTTCATAAGAAGACTTGGTCTTGCGTGGAAGGAGACTTTGTAGGCGTAGTGTGGATGCTGTGGCTCGCCGGCCCCTCCAGCAGCCGAATCAGAGGAGGAGGAAGAGGAGGCGTGGGAGTCAGGGTCAGCATCAAGGCAATCTGAAAGCTCCGAGGAGGAAGAGGGAATGGAGCTGGCAGAGAGAGAGAGAGAGAGGTGGAGACTGGGCCGTCCGTCAGCCCTCAGATGGAGAGTCAACAGCCCCCAGGTCTGGAGGTGGCTGATGAGGAAGAGGAGGAACAGCTGGGCCCAGTGCCGGATGCGCAGAAGGCAGAGGAGAGGAGAGCAGTGGAAATCCGTGGGCCGATCCCCGGGAAGAAAGCCCCACCCTAGCTCTGGTGATAAAAGGCAGGGGGCGGAGATGAAGAGGTGTGGCAGACAACTATTCATCCTCCGGATGGACGGACTTGTTAGCCTGCAAGAGAATCTTTTTGCCAAGGCTGCTGGAATACCTAATAAAGGAAGGGGGTTGGTTGTGTTTGGGGAGCTGGGTCAGAACAGTTGGACTGTTTGGTGGACAGGAAGATAGCAGGGTTGGGCCCTCCCTGGCAGCTCACAGGGTCTATCTATAGTTACTGCAGATAACTGCTTTAGTCTGGCACGATTCTGTCTGTAGGCGAACAATAACAAAGAAACTCCTCCAAAGTAGCAGATAATTGCTTTAGTCTGGCAAGATTCTGTCTGTAGGCGAACAACGATAAAGAAACTCCTCCAAAGTAGATCCACATGTCATACTTGGTTCTTTGGGACTGACCCCCAAGCGATGCACAATTACGTGACATTGCAAAAGAACTTATCTTGACCGTTTCACTGTTAACCACTTCTCTTACGCACCACTCAATGGAAACCATTGGCCGCGGTGGCGCAGTGGTTAGAATGCACTACTGCAGGCTCCTTCTGCCGGCTGCCTGCAATTTGACAGTTCGAATCTCACCAGGCTCAAGGTTGACTCAGCCTTCCATCCTTCTGAGGTCAATAAAATGAGGACCCAGATTGTTGGGGGCAAGATCCTGACTCTGTAAACCTCTTAGAGAGGGCTGGAAAGCACTGGAAAGCGGTATGTAAGTCTAAGTGCTATTGCTATTATTATTGTGTGGGGGGAAGCCAGGTCTTTAAGTGTCTATGGAGATTCTCAGTCATCCAGGTCATGGTTGCCCCAAAGGTGCTTTTTCAAGAGGCAACTGGACTTTCCGGTTTTTTCTTTGAAGACCTTTCGCTTCTCATGCAAGAAGCTTCTTCAGCTCTGGACAGGATGGTTTGGGAATGCAAGGATTTATACTCCTTGCAGACAGCTGGACATTTGCATATTTATTTATTATTTATTAGTGACATTTATATAGCGCCTCACAGTGCAAGCACTCTCTAAGCAGTTTACACCAGTAAGCAATGTATATTTATATTGCCTCCAACAATCTGGGTCCTCATTTTACCTACCTCGGAAGGATGGAAGGTTGAGTCAACCTTGAGCCGGTGAGATTTGAACCGCTGACCTGCGGATCATAGTCAGCTAAAGTGGCCTGCAGTACCCCACAGCTAAAGTGGCCTGCAGTACCCCACTATTTATATGGAAGAGCCGAGGTGCTGCGCCACCTCGGCTCTTCCATATAAATATATAAATAAATATATAAATAAATATATAAATAAACATATAAATCCTTCCATTCCCCACCACCCACAGAGCCGAGATGGTGCAGTGGTTAAATACAGCACTGCAGGCTACTGCTAGTTCAGCAGTTCAGCTGTTCAAATCTCACCGGCTCAAGGTTGACTCAGCCTTCCATCCTTCCGAGGTGGGTAAAATGAGGACCCAGATTGTTGGGGGCAAGAGACTGACTCTGTAAACCGCTTAGAGAGGGCTGTAAAGCACTATGAAGCGGTATATAAGTCTAAGTGCTATTGCTATTGCTATCCAGTCAAGAGTTGAAGAAGCTTCTTGGATGAGAAGCGAAAGGTCTTCAAAGAAAAACCAGAAAGTCCAGTTGCCTCTTGAAAAAAAAAGCACCTTTGGTCCAGGTCTTTAAGATTTTATGGAAAGCCGGAAGGGTGAAGAACTGTTGAACCTCAGGGGTCTTCCAAAGGGCAGACGCTGCCACGGCAAAAAGCCCACTTCCTAACTCCCATCAAACGGCAATATTTAGGGAAAGGGACTAGGAAGGTGCCCACCCCCATCTGATCTTGCAGGACTGACAGACGTCCTTAAGAAAGGCGGGCCTGCAGAAATGGTAGTTAATTGGTAGTGTTGAACGGTAGGAATATTCAAACTTTTTTTTTTTTTACCTCTCGTAACCTCGTCTCCAACTCCAGCAGACGAGTCTTGTCGGTGTGGTCCTGGTGACTGATTTTTTCCAATTGCTCCTCCAGTTTATTGTTGTGCGCCTCTAATTTCCCAGCCTGGGTTTCCAGATAAAATTTCTGCTGCCTGAGCTCAGAGATCATCTCTTCTTGGGCTTTCCTAAAAAAAAAATAAAAAAAAATAATTTTTTTTTAAAAAATTGGAGGGGGGGGGGGTGTTACGTAGTCTAACCCAGGGATAGGCAAAGTTGGCTCTTTTATGACTCGTGGACTTCAACTCCCAGAATTTCTGAGCCAATCATGCTAGCTCAGGAATTCTGAGAGTTGAAGTCCATGAGTCATAGAAGAGCCAACTTTGCCTAGCCCTGGTCTAACCCAAAGGCCGTTTTCATTTGAGTAATGCGGGTAAGTCCTCGACTTACGACCACAATTCAGCCCAACATGTACGTTGCCAAGTGAGAAATTTCTTAAGTGAGTTTTGGCCCCGTTTTACGACTTTTCTTGCTACGTTTCTTAAGGGAATCACTGCAGTGTTGCAGTGGGGGTGGTCTCAGAGATCCTTTGGTTGGGCTGTTGGCCGTTTCTTGATTGGGGTATTGTCGACTTGATCACAGGTCTGATGTTAACTCTGAAGTTAATCTATGCTGATCTGGGTGCTGATTGCTGGTATCTTTTTATTCTGGGCTCTTTTTGTTCCTTTTTGATTATTAGCCAGCTCAAAAAAACCTCCAAACCCATTTCTTAAAAGCCTCCAGTGATGGAGCACCCACGACATCTGAAGGCAAGCCGTTCCATAATTGTTCTCAGCATCAGGAAATTTCTCCTGAATTCTAGGTTGCTTCTCGCCTTGATTACCGTATTTTTCGGAGTATAAGACGCACCTTAGTTTTGGGGGAGGAAAATAGGGGGGGAAAATCTACCTACCAGGTATTCATCTGGCTAGCGTCCTTAGTCTGTTCAGCTTCAGCACATTATTTTATCCCCTGGTTAGGGCTGGAAAAAAACTTCTTTGGAGGGAGTAGCAATGAAAACAATCCTGCAAAGACTTAGGGCTGGGAAAAAACTACTTTGAGGGAGTAGGAATAAAAAAATGCTGCAAGCCGGTAAGATCGTTAGCACCTCGTTAGGGCTGAAAAGACCTTTTTCAGAGGGAGTAGGAATAAAAACAAGCATGCAAAGACTTAGGGCTGGGAAAAAAAGCTTCGAAAAAGCTACATTCGGAGTATAAGACGCACCCAAATTTTCAGCCTCTTTTAGGGAGGAAAAAGGTGCGTCTTATACTCCGAAAAATACGGTAGTTTCCATCCGTTGCTTCTTCTCCTGCCCTTCAGGTGCTTTGGAGAATAGGCTGACCCCCCTCATCTTTGTGGCAGCCCCTCGAATATTGGAAGACCGCTATCATATCCTCCCCTAGTCCTTCTTTTCAGTAGACTAGCCCTACCCAGCCTAGTCCTTCAGAGGTTTCTCCCAGGATCAAAGCAACTGGCCCACAACTTGCAAGATTTTAGATATCGCGTGCAATTTCTGATAAAGATTTAAGACCTGTAGACTTCAACTCCCAGAATTCCCCAGCCAGCCATCCTAAGGCGCAAAGACTGCACACACTTGGCAATATTTCTGGCTACAGACAGACAGACAGACAGACAGACAGACAATGCAATTAGGGGAGATTCACAGATGTTCTCTGCGGTGGCTGTTTAGGGCCTATCTCTGCTCCAAATTCAAAGGAGCATCAAAAGGAAGGCTCTACACAATGAGTAACAGGCTTGCTAAGCTTCTTCAAATTGGTGTGAGTCAAGACAACATAATAGCAGCATTTATTGCTTACATGTTCCTCTGAGTAAACAGGCTGCTGTTTGCTGCCAGTTTGTTAGCTTCAGAGAGTTCCACTATTCTCTGCTCCAGAGATCTGATCTTCGAATCCATGGCATTGATCATCTGCAGAAAGACACATATTCGCCCCCCACACAATTAATACAGCTGTATTAACAGCGGTGTTCGAACCATGATGGATTTATTCAATTTCTCCAGCCGCCTGACTCAACCAATTGACTCTGGGCGGCTTACAAGTTCTCAAATTATAAAGAACAAGTTTCAAAAACAAAACAAAACCCCATTAAAATGGTAAAAAAACACCCACGAGGTAAATAATTACAAACAGCAGCCATGATGATTCATCTACTAACAGTAAAGCCAAGAAAGGGGGCCCTGCCGAGTCCCAGGGAACATAGTCAAGTATTTAAATCGGGGTGTCCAATCTTGGACAACTTTAAGACCTGTAGACTTCAACTCCCAGAATTCCCCAGCCAGCCATGCTAGGACGCAAAGAAAAAAAAAATCTGCTGTGAACTCCACATAGGTGTCAGGAAGGGCATCCGGCCAGTAAAGGCTCAGCTCCATCCGTCGCCCCGACTCTTACTATGAATAATTAAGGGATCGTAAAAAGGAAGTAAATGGGAGTATGTGCATTAACTATATTGTGTTAATAAAGAAGAATACAGTATGTGTAGCTCAGGGTTGATATGAGGGGTCCTTGGTGCTCTCTGAGCTGGCTGGTTTTCTTGCAGGAGTTTCAGTACCCGAACTAGGTAACATAATCAGTGCTAGTGCTTATCCAAGTAGTACATGCCTGATTTCATGCCTTGAAAAGGCCCCAACAGGGTTGAAGCCATTCTAATCTCTGAAGGGACGATATTCCACGGAGCAGGGGCCACCACAGAGAAGGCCCATCTTCTCGTTCCTGCCAGTCGATATCTTTGGCTGACATGATCTACAGCAGAGGTCTCCAACCTTGGCAATATCATGATGTGTGGACTTCAATTCCCAGAATTCCTCAGCCAGCATGGCTGGCTGAGGAATTCTGGGAGTTGAAGTCCACAAGTTGTCTCCAACCTTGGCAACTTTGTGATGTGTGGACTTCAATGCCCAGAATTCCTCAGGCAGTAGGGCTGGCTGAGGGATTCTGGGAGTTGAAGTCCACAAGTTGTAGAGTTGCCAAGGTTGGAGACCTCTGAATTCTACAGCATGTCCAATCTGCCGGCTCAAACTGGACAGGTGGACCCTTCTTGGATAAAGATGGCCCTACAGGTAACCCAGCCCCAAAGCCACGTAGGGCTTTCAAGGTGACAAGGAGCACCTCGAACTGCGCCCATGGATGAAAATATCAGAAGGGGGCGCAGCCTTTCTCGCCTCTAGAATCAAACCAAGGGTGGCGTTGGCCGTTTTGTCGAAAAGGCTGCCTCACTGAGCCCTTCTGAGGGTTTCCCCGAAGTCTCTTCGAAGAGACTTCCCTCTGTCCGAAGTCCATCAAAATCACCACTTGCGCTCTACGGGAATTGCGCGCCCAACTTCCAACTCTGCTCAAAATATTCGACGGGCTCGACCAGGCGCGTCGTTGAAGCCCACCACGGGTTCCCAAACAGGCGGCTCGGGAGGGAATTCTCAATAGCTCCTCCATGTGAAAACATCTTTACACCGGCAAATATCAATATGACAATTATGCGTGTTTAGCTCACGCCGGCAATCTTGCTAAGTGACATTTTACGCATTGGGATGTGACTCAGATCACCTACAAGCAGCCGGGTGAGTCAAGCTAATTGAAACACAGCCGCCTTAGCTAAATGGCAGCCCAGCTTACCGCTTTCTGTTCGGCAAGGATTTTGCACTTTTCGTGAGTTTCCTCCTCGTGTTTCCTCAGCATGTTCTCCAGGGCATCTTTGTCTGCCAGGTCTTTCTTCATCTGGTTATCAAGAACCTGCGGGGATCGTGGGGAAGGAGGGAACAAGCAGGCCTTACTTGTAGGCCCTGTTGACGGTCAACCTGAACTTTGTGAAGGCAAAAGTCTAAAGTGGTCTAAAATGGCTTAAGGCAGATATGGCTTGCCTTGAGCCGATTTGGATGCCTGGAAATAAGTCGGAGAAACACTGGAAGGCCAAAACCCTAGACAGATAGATATAGAGTAGATATGATAGAGATAATAGATAGATAGAGATAGATAGATAGATAGAGAGAGATAGAGAGAGAGAGAGAGAGAGAGAGAGAGAGAGAGAGAGAGAGAGAGAGAGAGAGAGAGAGAGAGAGAGAGAGAGAGAGAGAGAGAGATAATAGAGATGATAGATAGATAGATAGATTTATTTATTTATTTTATTTATTTATGGTTTCTTATATGCCGCCCCACTCCCGAGGATAGATAGATAGATAGATAGATAGATAGATAGATAGATAGATAGATAGATAGATAGATAGATAGATAGATAGATAGATAGATAGATAGATAGATAGATAGAGAGAGAGAGAGAGAGATAGATAGATAGATGATAGATAGATAGATAGATAGATAGATAGATAGATAGATAGATAGATAGATGAGAGATAGATAGATGAGAGATAGATATGATAGATATGATAAATAGATAGATAGATAGATAGATAGATAGATAGATAGATAGATAGATAGATAGATAGATAGATAGATAGACAGACAGACAGACAGACAGACAGACAGACAGACGACAGACAGATGGACGGACAGATATAGATGAGAGATGACATATAGATTATTGGAGAGAGAGGGAGGGAGAGGGAGGCAGGGAACGAGAGAAAGAGAGAGAGAGAGAGAGAGAGAGAGAGAGAGAGAGAGAGAGAGAGAGAGAGAGAGAGAGAGAGAGAGAGAGAGAGAGAGAGAGCAGGTATCAGAAATTTTATTTTTACTGTGTGCCAATGTGTTCACAGAAAAAAGTGACAATAAAGGTTATCTTATCTTAAAGCTACGGTTGAGAAACATGGATATTGGCAACGGTGGCAAATATCTGTAGCTCGGGTATGAGGGTGGAGGTTCGTTCTCCGAGCTTGTGGGTTGTGGTTTCCCCGAACGTTTCGTTACCAGGCTAGGTAACGCCTTCAGCGGAGTTTAGGGGATGTCCGTGTCGGAGTCCTGATGAAGATTGGCCACCAACCCCCCACCCCACCCCTACATGCCTTATAGACGTTTCATAAGAGGAGCAAAAAAATTATTTGAGCTGAAGAGAAGGCTGGCATGCCCAACTCAAAAGGCAGTGATACTTAAGAGTCTAATTGTTCAGTTGCCTGGCGCTGTGGACATTATTTGGCGAGAGTTTCATCAGCCTCTTTCTTCGTATCTTCTGCCTGGGTCAACCTGACCTCTGAATAGCCGCTCAACAGTTCCATGGCAATTTGAGCCCCATCCTCCTTCTTAATAATCACTTACAGTTTGTTTTAAAGCTCTTTCTGGAGTTTCCCAGGGATTTCTGAAAAAGTCAGCTAACGCAGAAGGGCAGCAGAAAGGGGAAAGAATGGTGCACCCAGAATTGTCTGAGTCAGTTTTCTTAGTTTTAGACGGGGTCTCCTAACACAGGGGTCTCCAACCTTGGCAACTTTAAGCCTGACGGACTTCAACTCCCAGAATTCCCCAGCCAGCAAAGCTGGCTGGGGAATTCTGGGAGTTGAAGTCCGTCAGGCTTAAAGTTGCCAAGGTTGGAGACCCCTGCCCTAACGTTACCGAGCTCTCCAGCATAATGAATCAAGATTTTTTGCACTCGACTGGGGGGCCGGCGTTGGTTTTCTGCCTGGATGGTATGGTTGTTGAATGTTTTCAGCCGGATGGCTGCGGAGAGCACACAGCAGCCACGCAGTCACATCAAGAGAAGGACCGCAGCTGGAATCCTCCCCTTGTGTTGTGTATTTCAAGTGTGAGGTTTTGTTTGTGATTTAGTGCAACAGCTGAGCTAACTGGGCAGCCAAAAAACAACCACAACTTGCATGGTTGCGATTTACAGTTTGCTGCACAATTTCAATAGCTTACTTTGGGGGAGGCAGTTTCCGGAGGAGGAAACTCTGTGTGTGTGTGTGTGTGTGTGTGTGTGTGTGTGAGACATCTCTGTCCTTGATTCCCTTCTGTTATATGCCACTTCGTTAGTTTTGGAACCCAAGTTTCCCCAAATTTCTTCTAGGGCCCAGGTGGTGCAGTAGTTAGAATGCAGTATTGCAGGGTGACTCTGCCCCACAGTCAGGCGTTCGATCCTGACCGGCTGCAGGTTGACTCAGCCTTCCATCCTTCTGAGGTGGGTAAAATGAAGACCCAGATTGTTGGGGATAATAGGCTGACTCTGTAAACCACTTAGAGAGGGCTGTGAAGCACTGTGAAGCGGTATATAAGTCAACGTGCTATCACTATTGCTCTTCTTTTCTCCCTCCCTCCCTCCCTTCACAGTGGTTAGAATGCGGAATTGCAGGCTGACTCTGCCCACAGCTAGGAGTTCGATCCTGACCTGGCTCAAGGTTGATCCATCCTTCCGAGGTGGGTAAAATGAGGACCCAGATTGTTGGGGGCAATAGGCTTTCCCTGTAAACCGCCCAAAGACTGCTGTAAAGCACTATGGAGCAGTATATAACTCTAAGTGCTATTGCTTTTGTGATAGATTAAATTGGATTAGCTGGGATGGGATGGGATGGAGAGGGGGGGGAGAGAGATGGAGGATGGATGAATGGATGATAGGTAGATTGGTAGGTAGGTAGGTAGGTGGGTGGGTGGATGGAGGGGTGGGTGGGTAGTTAGGTAGATGGATGGATAGATACAGGTTCAAGGTTGACTCAGCCTTCCATCCTTCCGAGGTCGGTAAAATGAGGATCCAGATTGTTGGGGGCAATATGCTGAACTCTGTAAACCGCTTAGAGAGGGCTGTAAAGCACTATGAAGCGGTATATAAGTCTAAGTGCTATTGCTATCTATCTATCTATCTATCTATCTATCTATCTATCTATCTATCTATCTATCTATCTATCTATCTATCTCTCTATCTCTCTATCTCTCTATCTCTCTATCTATCTATCTATCTATCTATCTATCTATCTATATCTAACTATCTATCTATCTGGAGCTGAGGTGGTGCAGTGATTAAAAGCAGCACTGCGACCTTCAGCTGATTGCTAGTTCAGCAGTTCAAATCTCACCGGCTCAAGGTTGACTCAGCCTTCCATCCTTCCGAGGTGGGTAAAATGAGGACCAGATTGTTGGGGGCCAGAGGCTGAACTCTGTAAACTGCTAAGAGAGGGGCTGGAAAGCCACTGTGAAGTGGTCTATAAGTCTTAAGTGCCTATTTCCTTTCCTTTCCCAACTCAATGCAGCAGAGTGAGAAACGCCACGTCTCAGAAGGATCAAATCCCCTTCTTACTTTGAGCCTTTCTTCATACATTTGTTCTTTCTGCTTCAGGTGCAACTCCAGGTGTTGGGCCGCCAGCTGAGCTTCCCGGTGTTTCTCTTCCAGTTCCTAGGAGAAAAAGATATTTTTTCAGCATCTCAAACTCAAAAGGAGAGACACCGAAGGGGCACCTGCGAAAAACCACCTGCACAAACCCACCGTCGTCACAGGCGGTCCCCCACTTACGACCGCGGCCGAGCCCTACATTTCTGCTCTTAAGCGAGGGTTAAATGACCTTTGCCCCCTTTCCCCGACCTTTCTTTCCACCGTTAAGTGAATCGCTGCCGTTCTTAGGTTGGGAACACCTAATCTGGCTTTCCCCGTTGACTCTGCTTGTCAGGTGGTAAAAGTTGATCACGCGACCCCGGGACATTGCGGCCGTCATAAATGTGAGTCGGTTGCCAAGTGCCTGAATTTCGATCACGTGGCCATGGGGAGGCTGCAACCGTCATAAGTGTGAAAACGGTCATAAGTCAGTGCCTTTGTAACTTTTTTAAAAAAAATTATTTATACATTTTTCTTCTTTAAAATTCAGAAGTCTTCAAGGAAAAAAACAAAGAGAGTCCAGTGATCTCTTGAAAAAGCACCTTTGGGACAACCATGACCTGGAGGGCTGAGAATCCCCATAGATATCCAGCCTTGGGGGTTTCCAAACTTCAGACATTTTTCAGTTGTGTTGGGGGCGCAGCGGATACCACAGAGTTGGGGAAACGGACAGAAGTCGGAATCCTGTACCAGGGCCAGACGGTGATGTCTAAGCTGTCAAGTCATCGTAGCAGACCTCGACAGCATCAGAAAACCCAAAACGAGCATGCTGCTCCCAATACAACAGTGTGAACAAAGGCTGGACCATAAATAGCATTGCCCTACAGTTGCTTGGTCAAAAGCCACTCTTCGGTTTAACATTTTTATTGGGTTATAAGATAAAATAAGATACAAAATACAAAAGTAAATAGGAAAAGGGTGGGGGGGAAGAGGGGGAAGAGAAGTAAGGGAGGATAAAAGAAACATGGACTTCCGACTCTCTGTTTATTTATTTATTTATTTATTTATTTATTTATTTATTTATTTATTTATTTATTTATTTATTTATTTATTTATTTATTTATTTATTTTGGTTTTCTTATATGCCGCCCAACTCCCGAAGGACTCAGGGCGGTAAACTCCTGAAGGACTCTGTTGCGGTAAAGTAAGGCACTGACATCAAATCACAACTTTTTTTGTTTTTTCATAATAATATGAACAAGGCATTTCTATAAAGATCTATCAATCGAATCGGTAAAACCCAAGATCAAAGTTTCCTTCTTTTCCCCTTCAAGCACAAAGTCCAAAAGCTTTGTCTCCGTGTGGAAATAAAAGTGCTTGCATTCTCTTCTTTAATCAAAATAGTCCATTTTCAGCCAACTCCATCAACTTCTGCAGCCATTCGTCCATGTTAGGAATCGAAGTCTCCTTCCATTTTTGAACATAAAATAGTCTTGCTGCTGTCAAAATATATATAATAACAAAGTTCCAATTCCCCCCCCCCTCCTGGTCTTTTCTCCATGAGACCCAAAAGGGAAAAGTTCTGGTTTCATCTTTATCTCCATCTTCAAAATCTTCTGTGTGAAAATATGAATCGTGATCCGAAAAGCCGCTCTAAAGAAGGGAAGTGCTTCGTGCATTCATTTGCAACTGACTGCATGAGCGACAATTCTTCTTCTGCATTGCACATGAATAAATTACAGGCCCATCTGTAGGCTGAACTCTGACGATGGCTTCATGCGAATTTACGTGTCCCAGGATAAATGTTTCTGCAGGATCCAATCTGGGTCGCTCGCCGGGACCAGAAGGTTCTGCCTTCCGAGCTTTCGGACTCGTGCCGGAGCCCATCCTCGGGGAACTTCTCCCTAGCGGAGTGTGTGCGCTGTTGTGTGTGTGGTTTTTTTTTTAGAACGGCGTGCATTCCGTTAGAGAGACGTTCCCAGAGGATGGGCTCCGGCACGAGTCCGAAAACCCGGAAGACAAAACATTCCGGGTCTCGGAGACCGACCCAGATTGGATCCTGCATGCATCTGATTAACAGATTAACAGAGTTGGAAGGGACCTTGTAGGTCATCTAGTCCAACCCCCCCCCACACACACACCCAAGCAGGAGACGCTACGCCATTTCTGATATCGGGGTACAGCCCATAAACAATTATACGAACACTGTTAAGTTTTATTTCTTTTTTTTAATCACAAACTAGCACGCATCTCTCTGCAATCGGTTTAAACATATATTCGAAGGCAAGCCAACAACAGCAGCAACAGCAACAAAAAAACCCCATCGTGACCTATTTCCCCAAAACGGATAGATCTTTCCAGAAAGTCAAGAAGTGCAAGTTGAAAGCCGTTGCAGACTCCGGGACCGAGAAAAATCACTTGAAATCTTCTTCCCCAGCAGCTCCTACACAGCTGCCCCTACCTCTTGTTGCCATAGCAAGCTGTCAGCTTCCACCTACACGGATAAAAGCCCAGGGAAAACATAAAGACTCGCAATGCTTTCTCTCGTTTGAGGACCTGTCTTTCTCTCTTTTGCTTCTGTTCTTTGAAGTAGATCCCAACTCAGTCGCTTCCTTTTGAGAAAATGCTCTCCATTTTTATTTTTATTTTTTTAGGGGCGGATAAAACCGTTCTCAAACCCGCTCGGCCGCTGGTGATTCTCCAGAATCTCAAGAGTTCATTTCGGATTAAAACAATCCAAAGCCAAAAAACACAAGAATCGTAGGGCCGGACCATCGAGGTCTTCTAGTCCAACCCCCTGCTTAAAGGCAGGAGATCTTACACCATCCCAGTCAAAGGGTTGTCCAACTTTGAAAATGTCCAGCGATGGAGCAACCACAATTCCAGAAGGCAGGCTCTTCCTCTGATTAATTGTGCTCACTGTCAGGAAGTTTCTCCTTAGTTCCAGGTTGGATCGGTCTTTAACAAGCTTCCATCCGTTAGTTCTTATCTTGCCCTCTGGTGCTTTGGAGAATAGGTTGACCCACTCTTGTCTATAACTGAATAACAGAGTTGGAAGGGACCTTGGAGGTCTTCTACTCCAACTCCCTGCTCAAGCAGGAACTGAGATGGCGCAGTGGTTAAAAGCAGCACTGCAACCTACTTCAGCTGACTGCTAGTTCAGCAGTTCAGCTGTTCAAATCTCACCAGGCTCAAGGTTGACTCAGCCTTCCATCCTTCTGAGGTCGGTAAAATGAGAACCCAGATTGTTGGGGACAATATGCTGAACTCTGTAAACCGCTTAGAGAGGTCTGTAAAAGCACTTTGAAGCGGTATATAAGTCTAAGTGCTATTGCTATTGCTATCCTATTTCGATTTTAGACAAATTGTTGTCCAGTCCCTTCTTAAAATCCTCCAGTGTTGGAGCACCTACAACTTCTGGAGGCAGGTGGTTCCACTGGTTGTTTGTTCTCACTGTCAGGAAATTTCTCCTTAGTTCTAAGGTTGCTTCTCTTCTGGATTAGTTTCCATTTATTGTTTCTCGTCTTGCCTTGGGGTGCTTTGGAGGGTTGACCCCCCTCTTCTTTGGGGCAGCCCCTCAAATGTTGGAACACTATCATGTCGCCTCTAATCCTTCTCTTCAACAGCCTAGGCGACAATGCTACAGATTGGTTCAAGACGTTTGATGACAAGGGGAAATCTGGCTGTACCACGGAGCTACAATCCTTTCCGATTTGGGAGAAAGATCATTGCCTGCCTACATTCATTCATTCATTCATTCATTCATTCATTCATTCATTCATTCATTCATTCATTCATTTTTTATTTATTTATTTATTTGTGAGATTTATAGTGCAAGTAATACATTAATAATAACAAAGTTGGAAGGGACCTTGGAGGTCTTCTAGTCCAACCCCCTGCTTAGGCAGGAAACCCTACACCACTTCAGACAAATGGTTATCCAACATCTTCTTAAAAACGTCCAGCGTTGGAGCATTCACAACTTCTGGAGGCAAGCTGTTCCACTGATCAATTGTTCTAACAGTCAGGAAATTTCTCCTTAGTTCTAAGTTGCTTCTGTCCTTGTTTAGTTTCCAGCCGTTGCTTCTTGTTCTGCCCTAGGTGCTTTGGAGAATAGTTTGACTCCCTCTTCTTTGGGGCAGCCCCTGAGATACTGGAACACTGCTATCATGTCTCCCCTGATCCTTCTTTTCATTAAACTAGACATACCCACTATTTATACTCATAATGCAAGCACTCTCTAAGCGGTTTACACCAGTAAGCAATGTATATTTATATTGCCCCCAACAATCTGGGTCCTCATTTTACCGACCTCGGAAGGATGGAAGGCTGAGTCAACCTTGAGCCGGTGAGATTTGGCCACAGTCAGCTAAAGTGGCCTGCAATACTACACTCTAACCGCTGCGCCACCTCGGCTCCTTAATCTCTCTCTAATTGGTAGAGTATCAAACACCTTGCAGGAGAAAGGGGAAGAAAAGGATCAAGCAGAGCACATCAAACTGGGATCCCTTTGTAAGCCACGGTGCTCAATCGGTTGGATAATCGCAGAGAGACTTTGATAATTGGCAAGGAGGAAAGTTAAATCTCGCCAATTGCCCAGTCTCTCTTTAGGGGTTCCAAGTCATAGAGGTGTGATAAAGAATGGGAAAGAATGCAGTGAATTTTGTTAATATAACTGGCGAGTTTATAAAGGTGATTACCGTATTTTTCAGAGTATAAGATGCACTGGAGTGTAAGACGCACCTTAGTTTTGGGGGAGGAAAATAGGGGGGGGGGAAATCTACCTACCCGGTATTCATCTGGCTAGCGTCCTTAATTGTATTAAATCAGGGCCACATCGAATATTTTCTTTTAAATGTATATATATTTTAATGTTTATATAGTGTTTTTACTTGGCTGTTCACCGCCCTGAGTCCCCTGGAGAAGGGCGGTATATAAATTTAATTAAACTAAACTAAACTAAACTTAGTCTGGTCAGCTTCAGCACATTATTTTATCCCCTGGTTAGGGCTGAAAAAAATATTCTTCGAAGGGAGTAGGAATGAAAACAAGCCTGCAAAGACTTAGGGCTGGAAAAAATCGTCTTCGGAGTAGCAATGAAAAAATCCTGCAAGCTGGGAAGATCGTTAGCACCTCGTTAGGAAAAAAAAGCTTCAAAAAAGCTACGTTCGGAGTATAAGGCGCACCCAAATTTTCAGCCTCTTTTAGGGAGGAAAAAGGTGCGTCTTATACTCCGAAAAATATAGTAAGTGCAAATAGAAATACGGATTATTTTAACAGCAAGGAAGATAAAGCAAGAATTCTTAAATCGACTGTTCTATTCAAAGAGGAGACTATGTTTATGTTTTTATGTGGATATCGCATCTGGATGTTGTGCTTGTGATGAAAAAAAAAATGACTTTGGTTTTGCCGATTAAAAGATTTGTTAATATAGAAATGGTTATTATATACTAACGTGTAAAAGTAAAAAGTTGAGGTTGTAGTGTCATCGTGTCGTGTGCTAAAAAGAGTTGAAAGTCAATGCCTTTTTCTTGTACCTCATATTTTCTTTCCCCTTCTCTTTTTCCTTCCCTTAACTTCCCATTTTTCTTTTTCTTTGGATTTTACACATTGATACAACAATAAATGTGTATATATGAAGAGCTGATAGGGAAGAGAACCTGGCCTAGAGGTTAACACTTCTGCCTTACAAGCAGACTGTCCAGGTTCAAATCCCACTAAGGTAAGGGTATGGCTATCTGACGAGAGCAAAATAGCTCGAAATAGATCTATAATAGTCTCCCTTTATTTTCATTTATCAGCAAAAAAAGTTACACACACACACATATATATGTGTGTGTGTGTGTGTGTGTGTGTGTGTGTGTGTAACATTTTTTGCTGATAAATGAAAATAAAGGGAGACTATTATAGATCTATTTCGAGCTATTTTGCTCTCATCAGTTAGCCATACCCTTACTGGGATTTGAACCTGGGCCATATATAATGCAACCACTCTAGGACACCAGAAAGACCTCTGACATAAGTCTTATGAAAGAAGACCGCCAGCCTTCTTTGTTTTATTATTAAAACGGTCGGCGGATTTCGAAAGTTTTCTTGGGAAACTCCTCGAATCCAGGGGGATGTCACCAGAAAAAGCCAATAATAATGGAATGTAGTTGGCCATCTCCAGGCTGCAAGGACCCTGCAGAAGGAGAATAATTCCTATGCTTCCAGTTAAGGAGGATGATTCATGCTGTCTTGTTCTGGCAAAAGCTTGCTCGTTAATTTTTGCTCTTCTGCCCTTTCTTTCATCCTGGAAGCCGCGTTCCTTCGCAAGCCACTTCAAACGCCACAGGTGGCCACCGCGAAGAACAGAGCTTGCGAAACCGAAGCACGGAAGGCACACGCGCTGCGTGCAGGACAGAGGTGGGCTTCACATTCTGCGTGCATAGACATGGGTATCTGGACCTCCTATCAACACAGGGTCCAAGAACTCTAACCAGCGAGAGGGGTCTTTGTGCAAAGCCTCCTTTATCCTTCATACGAGCGAGAAGCCTAGCAAGGCGCCCCGCGCATTCGCATCGGTAGATTATTTCTGGAGAGGGAAGAGTTAAGGTGATTAATCCGGTCCTTCTCCAACAAGGGAAAAACCCCCGGCAGATTTCGGGACACGGGTGAGATTGCCAAGGCTTCTCCAGCTTGGCTTTGCAGGCTCCATTGTCATGTAACTCAAACATGCTGGTGGGCAGGGAAACACCCCTTTGTTGGAGTCAGGAACTCTGTTGCGGCAACTGGAAGCCAAGGCTCTTCCGTGGGAAGCAGAAACACAACGAGGAGCACGGGGGATGCTGTGGGAAAGGCTCGGGGGGGGGGGAATTGGGGGCTGAAAGGGGGGAACTGGAGGACTCCCAGCAGAAGGCAGGGGGTTGGGCTGGAAGAGTCATTATTTCTGGCCTGTCCAAGAATTCATTACTTTTCTCTTTCTTTCTTTCTTTCTTTCTTTCTTTCTTTCTTTCTTTCTTTCTTTCTTTCTTTCTTTCTTTCTTTTTCTTTCTCTTTCTTTCTTTCTTTTCTTTTTTCTATATCTTTCCTTCCTTCCTTGCTTCTTTATCATCCTTCCTTCCCTTTCTTTTTCTTTCTTTCTTTCTCTCTCTCTCTCTTTCTTTCTTTCTTTTTCTTGCCTTCCTTCTTTTCTTCCTTTCTCTCTCTCTCTCTCCTTCCTTCCTGGAAGAGTCATTATTTCTGGCCTGTCCAAGAATTAATTACTTTTCTTTCTTTCTTTCTTTCTTTCTTTCTTTCTTTCTTTCTTTCTTTCTTTCTTTCTTTCTTTCTTTCTTTCTTGCCTTCCTTCTTCCTTTTCTTTTCTTTTCCTTTCTTTCCTTCTTTCCTTCTTTTTTCTTTTTCTTTCCTTCTTCCTTCCTTCTTCTTTCTCTTTCTTGCCTTCCTTCTTTTCTTCCTTTCTCTCTCTCTCTCTCCTTCCTTCCTTCTTTTTTTCTTTCCTTTCTTCCTTCCTTCTTCATCACGTTTTTCAAGGAAGTTCAGTTGCCTTTTGAAAAGCACTATTGCGTCAACAAACCAGAGTTAAGAGGAGGCAAGAGACTATCACATATGAATATGAATGTATACTTTTTATTGGGGCGGATTTTCATGATTTTCATGAGCCGAGGTGGCGCAGCGGTTAGAGGCAGGTACTGCAGGCCACTTTAGCTGACTGTGATCCGCAGGTCAGCGGTTCAAATCTCACCGGCTCAAGGCTGACTCAGCCTTCCATCCTTCCGAGGTAGGTAAAATGAGGACCCAGATTGTTGGGGGCAATATAAATATACATTGCTTACTGGTGTAAACTGCTTAGAGAGTGCTTGCACTGTGAGGCGGTATATAAATCTCACTAAAATAAATAAATAAAATTTGTGGTTGCTGTCAAACACCCCTGAGAAAGCCGAGATGGTGCAGTGGTTAAATGCAGCACTGCAGGCTACTGCTAGTTCAGCAGTTCAGCTGTTCAAATCTCACCGGCTCAAGGTTGACTCAGCCTTCCATCCTTCTGAGGTGGGTAAAATGAGGACCCAGATTGTTGGGGGCAATATGCTGAACTCTGTAAACCGCTTAGAGAGGGCTGTAAAGCACTGTGAAGTGGTAT
This sequence comes from Diadophis punctatus similis, assembly GCA_023053685.1. Taxonomy (NCBI): domain Eukaryota; kingdom Metazoa; phylum Chordata; class Lepidosauria; order Squamata; family Dipsadidae; genus Diadophis; species Diadophis punctatus. The sequence continues at coordinate 3,809,958 of JALIGW010000030.1, read as the reverse complement.
ATAAGTCTAAGGGCTATTGCTATTGCTATTGAAGGCTGGTGTCTTCTCTAAAGCAGTGACCACATCACTTTTCAGCCTCGTGGACCCAGGGCATTATTAACAAGGAACCCATGATAAATTTTACCTGTCCCCAGCTGCAGGAAGTTATAATCTGGAATCTTGAAACGGTGCTTCTTTTTCTGTCTTTTAACACTTCCCACCAAATATCTCTCACTCCGTTTGAAAACTCCCCTCGTTTTTCCATTGCCTACCCACCAGAATTTTATCAGCCATCTGCTGGATTTGCTGAGATTTTGTCTGGATATCTTCTTTCAGTCGGTTCTCTCGCCGCTCCACTGTCTCCAGCCGCTTCACTTGGTTCTCCAGCGAATGGCGTCTCTCCTAGGCAAGGTTCAGACAAGGGGGCAGAATGAAACCCCTTCCAAAAGAGAATCCGGATAGTCACCCAAAGTTTTGCCACCACCAGAAAACCAGAATCACAACCTTGGAAGATTGAATGAGAGTCAGAAAGGCCGAACCGTTTGGAAAACGACAAAAAAAGAAAAAAAATGGCCATTTTTAAAATTACAATTCTGCCATACCATATAAATTTGGCCAGTTCCAAATTCAGGAACAGTGGTTTCCCACTACAAGCTCAGGTGACCGCGAAATTCACTTCTGGCTCTATCTATCTATCTATCTATCTATCTATCTATCTATCTATCTATCTATCTATCTATCTATCTACCTATCTATCTATCTATCATCTTCCTATCTATCTATCCATCTATCCATCTATCCATGAATCCCTATCCATCCATCCATCCATCCATCCATCCATCCATCCATCCATCCATCTATCTATCTATCTTCCTAACTATCTTCCTAACTATCTTCCTAACTATCTTCCTATCTATCTATCTATCTATCTATCTATCTATCTATCTATCTATCTATCTATCTATCTATCTATCTATCTATCTATCCA
>JALIGW010000030.1:3643991-3806491 GCA_023053685.1 Diadophis punctatus similis | reverse complement strand
ACTCAAACTTTGTTTTTAAAAATAAGCCGGCCCTGACAGGTTGTGAAGAGGAGAAAGCACGGAGAATCACGATTTCGAGTTCCAGCCCCCCCACACACACACACATCCCCCCCCTCTTCCCCGTCTCTCCTTCCTATCTATCAGATGACTAACTCTGTTTTGGAACACCAGACTCTTGTTCCACCCTCCTCTGCGTTACAGCTTGCAGGAAAGTCTACAGATGAGATTTATAAACTTGTGTAGGGGGAAATTTAAAAAACAAAAAATCAAACCCCCCAAAAAACCTTCCCCCTCACCAACTTTCTCACTGAAAATCAAAGCCATTCATTCACCGGCACATCCAGAATTAAATCTCACCTTTGACAGCTTCTCTTGGAGTTCTTGGATTTTCACCTGTTGATCTGCATTGATCTAGACAAGACAGGAAGAGAAAGAACGACAGAATTAACAAAATTGGAAAAGACCTCAGAGGTCCTCTAGTCCAACCCACTGCTTGAGCAGGAGACACTACACCAATGCTGGACAAATGGTTGTCCAGTCTCTTCTTAAAAACCTCCAGTGATGGAGCACCCACAACTTCTGGAGGCAAGCCGTTCCACTGGTTAATTGTCCTCGCTGTTAGGAAGTTTCTCCTTAATTCTAGGTTGCTTCTCTCCTTGATTGGTTTCTAATCTTTGCTTCTTGTCTTGCCTGCTGGCACTTTGGAAAATAGGTTGACCCCCTCTTCGTTGTGGCAGCCCCTCAAATATTGGAAGGCTGCTATCATGTCACCCCTAGTCCTTCCCTTCATTAGGCTAGACATACCTAGTTGCTCTTCCCATCCCCACTCCTGCTCCCTCAAGTTTGCAAGGGCGGTAAAGAAATCGTTCATATATATTGAGTGGAGGGTCATTTAGATGACTTTATAACAGAATGACAGGGTGAGAAGGGACCTTGGAGGTCTTCTAGCCCATCCCCTTGCTCAAGCAGGAAACATTTCAGACAAACGGTTGCCTAGTCTCTTCTTAAAAACCTCCAGTGTCGGAGCACTCACAACTTCTGGAGGCAAGCTGTTCCACTGGTTAATTATTCTCACTGTCAGGAAATTTCTCCTTATTTCTCACCTTCAGGAAATTTCTCCTCAACTCACCTCACAACTGTCTTGCTTAGCAACAGAAATTTAGGCCACACTTGCGGTCGTAACTTGAAGACTACCTATGCCAATGTCACAAAACCCAATCAATCAAACGCTCTCCCAATGGAATGGGGTTGTCTACCATTTGGGTCCTGTACAACGTTCTTCTTTCTTAGATGAAGGCCTTTTGTGAAATTTCTGTCCTTATTTAGCCATCCTGTTTCCTAATTCTTTCCTCTGAACCTTGTCTTTATTTATTTTATTTATTTTAGTGAGATTTATATACCGCCTCACAGTGCAAGCACTCTCTAAGCGGTTTACACCAGTAAGCAATGTATATTTACATTGCCCCCAACAATCTGGGTCCTCATTTTACCGACCTCGGAAGGATGGAAGGCTGAGTCAACCTTGAGCCGGTGAGATTTGAACCGCTGACCTGCGGATCAGTGTCAGCTAAAGTGGCCTGCAGTACTGCCTCTAACCGCTGCGCCACCTCGGCTCTTTAGGCCGACCTTCTCTAAAATTTGCCTTCTCCACTCTGCTTATGCAGCTCAACATCTCCTTACTTTCTGAGTCCTTAAGAGCTTTCTAAGCTGGCGCAGGGATTTTCCCTCGGCTGCTGAAAACGCGCTTTCGAGTCACAATACTGGAAATCTTATAAGCTGTCGAAGATTGGCAGTTTCCCTTATGTGGATAAAATGTTCACGGAGATTCCATATAATTCTAATGCGGTCAAACAGGGCACAGAAGCTCCGTCACTACTGCCTGTCCCCCCAAATCCCAGTTTTAAGTCCGGAATACATTTGATTTTATGATTTGGCTCTCACAAAACCTAAATCCAGGGAGCGGATCAAACTGCGGATCAGTCAAATATTGAATTTGTTCTGGGATACCAAAGGTGCTTTTTCAAAAGGCAAGTGGGCTTGCTTGGTTTTTCGCTGAAGACTTTTCGCTTCTCATCCAGGAAGCTTCTTCAGTTCCCAAAGGCAACTGAACTTTCTTTGTTTCTCCTTGAAGATGTTTCACTTCTCATCCAAGAAGCTTCTTCAGTTCCCAAAGGCAACTGGACTTTCTTCGTTTTTGTCAGAGTATGAATATTCATAGACTGAAATAGACATGGTAACAGGTCAGCCATCAGGCATAGCAACTGGGTCAGCCAATGGGGACTGTTTGGAAACAGAAACTGAAGCAAGAAGTCTGGGCGTGGCTCAGCTCTAAGTCTGTGCAGAAGCCAAACTAGTCTGTCTGCTGCTGGAACAAAAACTGAAACTGTTCTCTCCTCTCTACCACGTTGGTAGAACAACTCTTGGTATTGTATATATGTCTCATGTGTTATTATGTACACAAAGAGAAGTTAATGAATCCTGCTGCATCAGTTACCTGTGTGTGCTTTCTGGATTTGATTGCTGCAACAAACTCTGACAGTTTTCCCTTGAAGATGTTTCCCTTCTCATGTAAGAAGCTTAGACAAAAAAGCTCTACAGAGAATGATTACAACTGTCCAGAATATCATTGGGCTCCAGCAACCAGCCCTGGACGATATCTCTGCATCTCGCTGTTCTAGGAAGTTGCACAATATTCTCAGAGACTCTTCTCATCCTGCTTACAATCTTTTTGAACTGTTGCCTTCTGGCAGAAGATGCAGAACAATCAAAACTCAGACCACACGCTTTCTGAATAGTTTTTATCCTAGAGCTATAATTGCACTTAAGAATGAATTGAAGGGTCACCAACAGTGAGCTGTTGGATAGTATTACTTGGTCTGTTGTATGGATGTTTGAGTGGTTCAGGGTGGGGAATTCGTGGCGGGTGGTGATTGCTATGTGTATTTGGGACTGGTCTTGAAGCGTTATGTGAATTTCGTTGTATAGGTGTACTGTGTATATACGTACAATGACAATAAATTATTATTATTATACAATTGTATCACAGCGGCCAGTTGTTTCGCCGGATTTGGCATTGATTACTAGTCGAGCCCCGCCCAGGGGCCTAGGACGTCGTAATGTATTTTCGAAGTATATGTGCGGAACCGAGCAGTGCGGCTTTCTGCATTTGGCTGATGGTGATTTTGTCAATTTTGAGCTGTTTTAAATGTAATTCCAGTCCTTTTGGGATAGCACCCAGTGTTCCAATCACCACTGGAATTACCACTGCTGGTTTGTGCCATAATCGTTGGATTTCGATTTTTAAGTCCTGGTATTTTGCGATTTTTTCGTGTTCCTTTTCATCGACCTTGTTATCCCCTGGTATTGCAATGTCAATGATAGTCACCTTGTTTTTCTCGACCAACGTGATGTCTGGTGTATTATGCGCCAGTACCTTGTCTGTTTGTATACGAAAATCCCACAAGATCTTGACCATCTGATTTTCAGTGACTTTTTCAGGCTTGTGTTCCCACCAGTTTGTAGCAGTATGGATGTTATAATTTTTGCATAAATTCCAGTGGATCATTTGTGCAACAGAGTTGTGCCATAATTTGTAATCAGTCTGCGCGATTTTCTTGCAGCAGCTGAGCACATGGGCTACAGTTTCATCAGCTTCCTTACATAATCTGCATTTAGCATCATTTGAGGATTTATCAATTTTGGCCTTTATGGCATTTGTACAAATTGCCTGTTCTTGTGCGGCCAGGATCAATGATTCTGTTTCTTTCTTTAAAGTACCAGATGTTAACCATAACCAAGTTTTTTCACTGTCCACTTTATTAGTATATAATACTAATACTAATACTAATAATAATTATTATTATATAATACTAATAATACTAATACTAATACTAATACTAATACTAATACTAATACGAATACTAATACTAATACTAATACTTATTATTATTATTATTATTATTATTATTATTATTATTATTATTATTATTATTATTATTATTATTATTATTATTATTATTATTATTATTATTATTATTATTCTCGCAAAGGCAACTGGACTTCCTTCGTTTTTCCTTGAAGAAGTCTCCCTTCTCGTCCGAGAAGGTTCCTCAGTTCTCAGTTCCAATTCTTCTCCAGAACTGAAGAAGCTTCTCGGATGAGAAGCGAAACCCCTTCAAAGAAAAACAAAGGAAGTCCACTTGCCTTTCAAGGAAAGCATCTTTGGAGCCACCATGATCTGGATGATTGACAATCCCCACAGACATTTATTCCGGGATGTTATCGTGAAAAATCCCACAAACAAAACGAGACTGATAAACGTACCTTCTCCAACTTGGAATAAAGCTCTCCCACTTCCGTTTTCCCTTGGTCTTTAACCTTTCAGGTGAGAATTAAACAGAACGTGCAATTTAGTAATCGGATCCAGATTAACAGAAAACGGTGCAGCTCTGAAGTTTCCATGTTCTTATACCCACCCCCACTTTGAGAAACAAAGGTGAAATCTTGCAGGTAATGGTGATTCAAAAAAAGAAAGAGAGGGAATCTTTCTTAAGTAGATATCCTAATTTAATTGCAGTACTGAAAACAGTGTCATAGGAAATTAATAAAAGCAGTTATGAAGGACAAATTTTGACTAAAAAAAGGCAACCATACTGGACGTTGTTCTGAGTATTTTGCAACACACAAAGCAGGAGTGGGTTCCAACTTACCTCGCTGCCGCTTCGCTTCCTCCCGCGCCGCGTGGCTGCGCTGCATGGCCGCGCGCGCGCATGCGCAGTGCAAAAAACCAAAAAAAATTTTTTTAAAAAAAAATAAAAATGCGAAAAACAAGATGGCAACCTCATGCACAATGCCGGAAACTCAGCTTCTGCGCATGCGCAGAAGAAAAAAAAATCAGAAAAAATGTGAATTTTTTTTTTTAAAAAAGGTGGCGGCTCCCACGGACCGGCACCGACTGAACCAGGTCGGTGACGTCATCGTGACGTCACCAGCGTGCCGCTACCGGTCCGGGCGAACCAGTCCGAACCGGGAGGAACGCACCCCTGACACAAAGTAAACAATGCCATTTTCATCATCCCCTGGGCCCTTAATATCATACAGGCTAAGAAATTTGTCAAGTTGCAAGTATAAAACGTTTTTAGAACAAAATGGGATATTTGGCAATCGGACTCCCGAGCAATTCAGTCTCCCAACTCCCTTCTCAAAGAAATGCTAGAGAATAACTTCTTCTTTTTAGTTTCTGTACCACCTACCAGATAGTCCTCGACTTACGACCACAATTGAGCCCCAAATGTTCTGCTGCTAAGCGAGACACTTGTTAAATGAGTTTTGCCCCATCTTAGGACCTTTCTTGCCACGGTTGTTAAGCGAATCACTGCAGTCAATAAGATAGTAACCCGGTTGTTAAGCGAATCTGGCTTCCCCATAGACTTGGCTTGCCAGAAGGTCACAAAACGGGATCACGGGATCTTGGGACACGGCAACCATCACAAATATGAGTCGGTTGCCAAGTGTCTGAATTTTGATCACCTGACCCTGGTCATATGTGTGAAAATAGGTCCTAAGTCACTTTGCAACTTCGAACGGTCATTAAATGAACTGTTGTACAGCGAGGACTAGCTGTATTTTCTCTTACTCTCAAAAATTAAAGTCTACAGCGAAGCCATTGCTGTATGTGTTTGCTCACACCCTCTAAAACCCAGTCAAATTTCTCTCTTTTCCATCCGTCAGAAGCCGGATAGATTGGAAATCGACCAGGGAATTCTGGACGAGCTGACCTTAACTACTTTCTGGAGCCGGTTATGACATTCGGTGGCTTTTCGCTTGAACTCTTCCGCGGCCAGTCGAGATTCCCTCAGCTCCGATTCGTAAAGATCGCTGCGTCTGCGAGCAGAAATCAGGTCTTCTTCTAGCTGGTTCATCATCAATCTCATTTCCTCCACTTGAGCTTGGTACTCCTGAGGAAGGGAAAGGGAAGTCAGACATCTTGGAAAGTTATGAGGGGAAAATGGAGGGGAGGAAAGATTCTGGAATCATGGACAGACTCATAGTGATATGTGGGAATCCATTTGTTCGTTCACTCATAAATTCATTTGTTCATTCATTCGTTCGTTCATTCATTAGAATAACAGAATTGGAAGGGACCTTGGAGGTCTTATAGTCCAACCCCCTGCTTAGGCAGGAAGCCCTATAGCATTTCAGACAAATGGTTGTCCAATCCCTTCTTTAAAACTTCCAGTGTTGGAGCATTCACAACTTCTGGAGGCAAGCTGTTCCACTGATTAATTGTTCTAACTGTCAGGAAATTTATCCTCAGTTCTAAGTTGCTTCTCTCCTTGATTAGTTTCTACCCGTTGCTTCTTGTTTTACCCCCAGGTGCTTTGGAGAATAGTTTGACTCCCTCTTTGTGGCAGCCCCTAAGATATTGGAAGACTGCTATCATGTCTCCTCTAGTCCTTCTTTTCATTAAACTAGACATACCCAATTCCAGCAAACATTCTTTATATGTTTTAGCCTCCAGCACCCTAATCATTTTTGTTGCTCTTCTCTGCACTCTTTCTAGAGTCTTAACATCCCTTTTACATCGTGGCAACCAAAAGTAGATGCAGTATTCCAAGTGTGGCCTTACCAAGGCATTATAAAGTGGTATTAACACTTCACGTGATCTTGATTCTATCCCTCTGTTAATGCAGCCTAGAACTGTGTTGGCTTTTTTGGCAGCTGCTGCACACTGCAGGCTCATATTGAAATGGTTGTCCACTAGGACTCCAAGATCCCTCTCACAGTTACTACTGTTGAGCAAGGTACCACATATACTGTACCTGTGCATTTTGTTTTTCTTGCCTAAATGTAGAACCTTACTTTTTCACCACTGAATTTTATTTTGTTATCCTTCTGTATCTTAAGCCTATCTTCTGGAGTGTTGGCTATTCCTCCAGTTAGCTTGGTGTCATCTGCAAATTTGATGTATTCCCCATCTATCCCCTCGTCCAAATCATTCATTCATTCACAGATTTTCTATAGAAGCCCAACTCAGAACCAAGTGAGGCGCTTTCCACACTTCTGACACGCTGAGCCAAAAGGGTTCGCCATCCCTCTTCTTAGCTGTCATTATTATATCCTCCCGAACAAGAGTGATCTGTACCTGTTCTTTGATTTCCTGCAACTTGCGACTTTGTTCTCTGATATCGTGAAGGAGCTGCAGCGCCTTGTCATCCTCTTGAGACACTTCCATCCGAGCCTGTTCCAGACTTCGCTTTAAGCTCTGGAAAAAAATGCAAGGTTGGACACAAAAAGGCCCCTTTGCCTGAGACTGGGCCAAAGCAAAGGCGGTCAGCTAAGAGGAAAAAAAAAAAACAACCCCAAACCATTGTGAACAAGAATCTTGTTGGCATCTTAGCTTTTTTGGTGCAATTTCCACCTTCTGACCTCAGGTGCAGGAACAAGATCTTCTAGCAGATGCCTCCAGAGCGGTTAAAAATACGCTTTCGATCCAAAACGTTAACAAGGACAAGTCATTTAAGAAGCTACTTGAAAAGGAAAATATAATAGCAAATCTCCATGCAGAATCATAAGAGTTGGAAGAGACCTTAGAGGTCTTCTAGTCCAACCCCTTGCTAAAGCAGGAGAACCCAGTACCGTTCTGGGCAATGTCTTCTTGAAAACCTCCAGTGATGGAGCACCCACGACTTCCGGAGGTAAGGCATTCTACTGATTAATTGTTTCTCACTGTCAAGAAATTTCTCCTAATTCTAGGTTGGATCTCTCTTTGATGAGCTTCCATCCATTACTTCTTGTCCTGCCCTCTCGTACTTTTGCAGACCATTAAATGGAGACCATTAAATTAAACCTACTGGACCATTTAGAGATGGGCCATAGCTCAAATGATTAGCACTGAAGTTCTGGTCTCAATCAATCCGTCATCAGCGATAAGACTAGGAAAAGATCTAAATCCTGGAAAAGTCACCATCATAGGAAAGGCCAACATTTTTGGACCAGATACACCAATTACGAATGCTTCTCGGTTTCTATTTGTTGATACTACACCTTGAACAAGATCAATCTAGAGCCGTGATGGCGAACCTGTGGCACGCGGAGCCATATCGGAGGGCACGCGAGGCGTTGCCCTGTGTCAGCTCCAGCGCGCCAGCTGATTTTCGGCCTTCTTTTCGGCCGTTTTCAGGGAAGCCTCTTGAAGCGTGGGGACGGCAAAAAACAGCCCAACAGGCCAACCGGAAGTTCAGAAACGAACTTCCGGTTGGCCCGTTGGGCCGTTTTCGCTCTCCCCGGGCTTCAGAGAAGCCTCCTGAAGCACGGGGATGGCGAAAAAACGGGCCAACCGGAAGTTTGGAAACAAACTTCCAATTGGCCCATTGGGCCGTTTTTCGCCATCCCCAGGCTTCAGGAGTCTGTTGTGAGGCCTGTGCGCATGCGCGGGGGGGCAGCGGGAGAGTGTGCATGCGCAGGGGAAGGGCATGGGTGTGGGGGCACGCATGCGCATGCACTCCCTTTTGGCACGCAAGCCAAAAAAGGTTCGCCATCACTGATCTAGAGAGATCCAAAGATTGAGGAGATCCAAAGATTGCCTTTAAGCTGACGTTACTCAGGAGGATGCTCAAATAAAACCCATCCCTTTGGAACTGTCCTCTGCCTTTTTAAGGCACGACCGAAATACAGGTAGTCCTCGACTTACAACAGTTCGTTTAGTGACCGTGCGAAGTTACAACGGCACTGGGGGGGGGGAGTGAAACTTACGGCCCTGTTTCACAGTTACGACCTTTGCAGTGTTCCCCTGTGGTCCCCCGTGATCCAAATTCAGACGCTTGGCAACCCATACTTACGACGGGTTGCGGGTTGCGGGGGTCACGCTATCCCCTTGGGCGACCTTCCGACGGGGAAACCAGGTTCAATTAACAATCGCGTGACTGGTTTAACAACGGCCGTGATTCGCTTAAAAAGCGCGGCAAGGAAAATCGTCAAAGGGGCCCCAAACTCACTTAAGAAATGTTTCACTCAGCCACAGGAATGTTGGGTCCCCAATTGCGGCCTTAAGTCGAGGACCCCCTGCATTTCTTTCCCCTTGGTATCACATCAAATGCCTTACGATCCCGAGACCCCCGTAACAGGCTTCAAAGGCTTTTCAAACGATAAACTGTCTTAACGGTGCTACCGGGCCCTGCGGCTGCCGATCCCGCCAACTCGAGATCTCCTTAAGGCCCACGGGGGTGAGGGGTTCCTGGGGAACAGGGAAAGGCTCACACTGCATTCTGTGATGTAGGTAGCCAGGTCCTGCTCGAGAAGGGATCGCTGGGTCTCGGAGGCTTTGAGTTCCACCTCCTTTTGGCTGAGCACAGCCTCCACCTCCGACACTCTGCGATGCAAGCGCGTCATTTCCTGCTCCATCTGCAAATAGACATCGAAAGGCTTTTTAAAAGGGAGGCCCTGGCCGATGGCTCACGGGGAGCCGGCGGTGTCGAGGCACACCCCAGGAAGGAGAGAACGAAGGTGTTTTTTTTAAAAAAAGGCAAATATACCATGATTTCTGGTCCTGGGAAATTCACACTTCCTTCTCAGGGGGAAAAAGCAGTAATTCTAAGTCACCCCATTCATTCACGCGGCTTGTTCGCATTCAGTCCCTCTTCGAGCCCCGGTTAGCAAAGAAGTCACAATCATTTTTTCCACCCAATTGGAGGTGTTTTTTTTAAAAATGATTATTATTATTATTCCTCTCTCTCTCTTTCTTTCGCTCCAGAGATGGGTCACTTTAGCTTTATCCCAAATCCATCTCGGAATCCAGAAGAGGATTTCCCTCCCATATCTTCCAGGGGGACCAGATAATCAACTCGGATCAAAGCAAAGAAAGTCCCTCGAAAAGGAGAACGGAGTTTCCACGGATTCCCCAAGGAGTTTATTTCCAGAAAAGAGAGTTAGAAGATGGTTCGTTGTTAAATGAAAGCAGCGGCCGCAGTTACAGGAAGAAGAGGACCAGGAAGGGGAAGGGGGGGAAAAAAGAACACCCCCAAGACTTTGCAGTACTCAAAAAGAGAATTAAGAAAGCGTCAGATGGAGATGGGATGTCAAGCGCTGGAAACCACCGCCAGAGCTGGGCTGATCTTGGATGTTGGATGGATCCAGAGCTTCTTCTGGTTAGCAGGATCAGCCCAGGAGAGAGACATGGCCTAGGCTCATCTCTTTCTCATCCGATGAGGAAACTTCTCCGCTGAAGCCGCCCAACCGACGTCAACCTCTGGCAGGTCCTTTAGGCCGGACGGGTTGTGGACTTCTGGAGCAAAGAGGGAAGCCGGCCATGGAAATAAATACCTTGTGACACTTATCCTGGGTGCCTTGCAGCTCTTGGCTCTTAAAATGGAGTTTCTTTTCCATGGAGCTAATCTTAGCGGGAGAATCCGAGCGCAAAGCGGACCTTGAAAAGAGAAGAGAGAGAATGAATCTCAAACACTGCGTGTAAGCATATGTGACATCCCAAGCTGTAGCCTTACTTAGAAGCCTTAAAAACGTATTCACGCCATTTTAAAAACAACGCAGGATACAGAATTTCCTCTACCTGACCAAATGAGGTCTCTAAACTCCAGATTGGAACATTTTTTTAATGCAACATGCCCGATATCTCAGCAGCTCTCAAATGTTGTATTGCTATCATCTCCATTGAATGACCCCATAATCCCTTGCGGGATGGAGTCTGGGCAACTGAATGTTTACTGGCCGGATGCCCTTCCTGTCGCCAATGCGGAGTTATAGTCAGCAGATATATTCTCATTGTGCCCAGAGAGAGAAATATCTGCCTCTACCTAGGATCGAACTCACAGCCTCTTCATTGTGAGGCGAGAGCTCCACCTCTAGGCCAATGCACCACTCAAATGTTGTAATGCTATGACCCCATAAATAATAATTCTGTCATTATAACAACAATAAACATACCATTGTTATTGTTCCAACAATAAGCATAACATTTGCAAGAATGAATCTTCAATCTACAGTATATACATAGGATAAAACACTGACAGAACCTTGAAACGGCACAAAATCAAAGCTTCTAATTGAAAATAATCCATCACATATACAAAATTTGAAACCATATTTAACGGGAAGCATGAGCCTCCTGAAATCTAGGGTTTATTTTTTGAGACAGGCCTTTCATTTCTCATTTCACATGGATTCTGTAGGAGAAGAGCCGACTGGGGGCGGAGTCAAACAAGTGGTATATAAGTCTAAGGGCTATTGCTTTTAGCTCTCTCGCTCTCTTTCCCTCTTCTATCTATCTTCTATTTACCAATCATCCATCCATCTTTCCATATATCCATCCATAGCTATCTATCAATCTATCAATCTATCTATCTACTGTATCTATCTATCTATCTATCTATCTATCTATCTATCTATCTATCTATCTATCTATCTATCTATCTATCTATCTATGTATCTATGCATCTATCTATTTATCTATCTATCTATCTGTCTATCTATCTATCTGTCTGTCTGTCTTATCTTATATCTATCAATCTTCTATCTACCTATCATCCACCCATCTATCCATCCATAGCTATCTATCAATATCTATCAATCTATCAATCTATCTATCTACTGTATCTATCTATCTATCTATCTATCTATCTATCTATCTATCTGTCTGTCTGTCTGTCTGTCTGTCTGTCTGTCTGTCTGTCTGTCTGTCTGTCTATCTTCTACCTATCATCCATCCATCTATCCATCCATCCATCTATCTATTTATCTATCTGTGTGTCTGTCTTCTATCTACCTATCTTCCATCTTCTACCTTTCATCCATCCATCGATCCATCTTTCCATCTTTCCATCTATCCATCCATCCATCCATCCATCCATCCATCCATCCATCCATCCATCCATCCATCCATCCATCTATCTATCTATCTATCTATCTATCTATCTATGTGTCTGTCTTCTATCTACCTATCTTCCATCTATCTTCTACCTATCATCCATCCATCTATCCATCTTTCCATCCATATCTATCTATCTATCTATCTATCTATCTATCTATCTATCTGTCTGTCTGTCTGTCTGTCTGTCTGTCTGTCTGTCTGTCTTCTATCTACCTATCTTCCATCTATCTTCTACCTATCATCCATCCATCTATCCATCTATCCATCTTTCCATCCATCCATCCATCCATCCATCCATCCATCCATCCATCCATCCATCCATCCATCATCTATCTATCTATCTATCTGTCTGTCTGTCTGTCTGTCTGTCTGTCTGTCTGTCTGTCTGTCTTCTATCTACCTATCTTCCATCTATCTTCTACCTATCATCCATCCATCCATCCATCCAAGGGTTGACTCAGCCTTCTGTCCTTCCGAGGTCGGTAAATGAGGACCCAGATTGTTGGCGGCAAGAGGCTGACTCTGTAAACCGCTTAGAGAGGACTCCAAAGCACTCTAAAGCGGTCTATAAGTCTAAATGCCTATTGCTATTGCTATATCTTGGTCATCATCCCTTCAACTTTGCATTATTCTCCCTTCAATGGCCGTCCCTTGTTTTCTCTTGTTTTTCTACCCAAAACTAGGATCCAAGAACAATTTATTTGTTCAAACGGTTAGATGTTTGAGAGGCTCAACCTGGCATATCGTCGTCCTCTCTCAGTATGCAATAAAGATCACTTTTCGTGCTACAAATGCCAATTGAAAAAAGCTTTCTCGTCACGCAAGCTATGTGACTTTGGGAGTCATGTTTTAACAGCCCTGTAATTGGGCTTGAAAACCATAGTTGATAGCTTCGAGTACTGTGCAAATGAAGCCCATGTTTATTCAATAAGCTTTCATTAAATAAAACCCAACTCCTCCCCCCTCCAAAAAAATCAGCCAAATGTGGCTTATTCAATAAACACTGTTTTACATATGCCACAAGGGAGCTTAACGTTTGAATGAAGTCCTTCGTCGGAACATTTTGGATACAGCTGGGAGGTGTTTTGAATTAGGATTATTTTATTTATGCTGGCCTTTCTGCTTAGATGAACAGACAGAAGTCCCAAACTATGGTTTTTGACCTTGCATGGTTTGCGAAACCGTTAACCGTGATTTAGAAAGCTACGACTCAATGAACTGCGATGGAGCTGGTGTATTAATCAAATTCTTTCACTGAGACTAGGAGATATTTATAATCAGGTTTCTAAGCCATGGTTTATAGAGCCTGGCTTGTTGAGCAACTGATCCCTGCCGCTCAGAATGCGCTCAGTCAACCATGATTAAAGCCAGCATGGTTTAATGTAATGCCCAAACCCAGATTGTCCTTTTTAAAATCGCCTAGGGGAGAGAAAGAAATTCCAAGCTTTTAGTTCAAGAACCTTGCATATTTCCATTTTTCACCTCTTCCTCTCGTGAAGAATATTTTGGAAGAAACGAGAAACTTTTAAGAACCGACCTTCAGGATCCAATCAAAGGTGCAGAGCCACAGGGTAGCTTGCAAATGAGCTTCCTTGACCACGGCTATGCCTGCCGCTGCTGTCACCATTAACCGATAATCACAGTTATCTGTGATTTCTCTGCCCAAGTGGGTCTCTTGTCAAATAGCCTCCTTTAATTTATTCGCAGCCTATGAAGGAAGCTTCATCATTTTTTCCCCCATCCCATTTCCTCCCTCGGCTGGGTCAGAATCCACGGCGCAAAAATAAAAAAATAAAAAAATAAAAAATATATATAAAAATAAAAAAAAATAAAAATCGATCGACTCAAGATGCTAGTCATCAAGAGGAAACCCTTTCATCCCGCAGCTTGGGGAGATCACTCAAAGGTTTGGTGGAGACTTTTAAAAGACTTTAGGTGGGCCCAAAAAAGGAAAAACCTCTCCCAAAAAAATCCCACCCCTGTAAAACTGAGCAGAAAGCAGCTTTTTTTGGTGCAAAGGTACCACCTTCACATTCCTGATTGGTAGTCTGGGCTTTCCTCCCCCCCCACCCACCCACCCAGAAAAGCAGCACCCCGTGAGTAGGAGGACACCAAAGGCAGGGAAGACTCTCCCTTTTAATTGCTGGCCTATTTCGGGTCCTTCTGACTCATAACAAGGGAAACATCACTGGTGCCAGGAGAGAAACCAAATTTAGGCTCATTTTTTAAAAAAAACACCCCCCCCCCCAAAAAAAAACCCCATCCTCCACACACACACACAGAGAGAAAAACCCGAGGTCGTCAGACCATCTGCTGCCTATCTACAGAAGTCCATTTGAAACTAGGAAGCTGAGATTATTATCTTTTTTTTTAAACAAGTCATGCTTTGCTGAAAACCCAGGGCTGAATTTTTGCAGGTTGGATAGCTTCCTGCACCAGCTGGAAACCCAACTGAAACAAATCGAAGAATGTTTAAGGCGAGCATTCCTCTTTTTTTAAAAAAAGGGATATAGATAGATAGATAGATAGATAGATAGATAGATAGATAGATAGATAGATAGATAGATAGATAGATGATAGATAGATAGATGATAGATAGATAGATAGATAGATAGATGATAGATAGATAGATAGATAGATAGATAGATAGATAGATAGATAGATAGATAGATAGATAGATAGATAGATAGATAGATAGAGATAGATACATAGATATAGATATATAGATATATCTATCATCTATCTATCACTCTATCTCTCTATCTCTCTCTCTCTCTCTCTCTCTCTATCTATCTCTCTATCTATCATCTATCTATCATCTATCTATCTATCTATCTATCTCTCTCTCTATCTCTCTCTATCTCTCTATCTATCTCTCATCTATCTCTCATCTATCTCTCTATCTCTCTATCTCTCTCTCTCTCTCTATCTCTCTCTCTCTCTCTCTCTCTCTCTCTCTCTCTCTCTATCTCTCTCTATCTCTCTATCTCTCTATCTATCATCTCTCTATCTATCTATCTATCTATCTATCTATCTATCTATCTATCTATCTATCTATCTATCTATCTATCTATCTACCTACCTACCTACCTACCTACCTACCTACCTATCTATCTATCTCTATATATATATATATATCTCCATGCAGGGACTATCTGTAGTAGTGTCTTAACGTTCTCCTAGTCTTCCACCCGGCCAGCTTTTGCTCCTAATTCCCTTCTCATAGTAGCAACCCGGACTCCAGGCCCCACGAAAAACCAGCGGAGGGAATCCTTAGATGAGCGGCTACTTTTCACCAGATCAGCTCGCTGCTGCTGCTACCATCCGTGATCCAGGACCTCAGAGCTCCCCCTAACCAGCCAATCGCCACGGCCCTCCGCATTCAGCCACTCTGCGGCTGCGATGCCTCCTTTGATCCTGAGTCCTACCGACAGCCCGTAGCCCATTCGGCTGGGCACCCTGGATCCCTCGTCTCGTCTCCTCCACCATGCGCCCCCCCAACTCGAGGTACCCTGGACGGATCTAACCGGACTTAGCAAATACCCCAGTTTAACAGAAGCAGCACGTACACCCAGGGGCTTAGATTTCCCCCAATTCCCTTCCAATTTGGGCTTTTTTGGGGGGTTTTATTTTTTGCAAAGGGTGAAGTCAAAAACATTTTCTTCCCCTGCAGGCTCACGGATTTGGGGAGGATGGCGGGGGAGGGGGGCACTAGATTGGATTCCAGGAGTTTTCATCTCAAACCGAAGAGTCCCCATTGCACCCAGTTCCTGGGGATGAGGGAGACCAAGTAAGATCCATCCTAGTTTGGAGGGAAATCAAGATCCTGAATCATATGGATCCCTCCAGCAGAAGAGAGCTCCACCATCGGATTTCTACCTCCTCCCAAGCCCGGCAAACTACCCAAAGACCATCGATCGCCTCTCCTTACTCATCCTTTCCGAGGAGCCGGTACTTACTCTGACCGGAGGACGGCGAGCGCCTTGGTGAAGGAGAACCCCACGAACGGCAAATCTTCTCCCGGGGAAGCCGCAGGGCTCAGCTGGCTGAGAGAGGACGCAATCCTGGTATTCGCCTCCCGGGCATCAAAATGAGAGGTGTCATCTTCAGACTGGACGGCAGGTACGAAGGGAGGGCGAGCTGGCGGTTTGTTTCCAGGAGACACCCGGGGGGAGGAAAGAGAGGGAAAGGATGAGCTGCAGTTTGGGGATCCGAGGGGCTCCCATTCAGCATTTTCAACAGCCAGGCACTGCAGCGCCCCGCTTTTAATCTCTACTAACACCAGCAGGCTGAGCTACCCGCTCGCCAACCCGCTTACAGCAACAAGAAAATTAACCCTTCCCTTACCAACATGGCCACCATTTTGCAGGGAAGAAACTCCCCTTGGCAAGCTAGCCCAGATGGGTCCCAAAAAAAAATGCCAGCCAGCCAGAAGGAAGGATGTCTCTTAACAGCCGGCTCTACTTTCTCCAGTTTCTCCCCGGAACGGGATAAAACCTATCAGCTGAAGTGAGGCAGAAAAGCAGCCAGTCTGCACCAGCCGGCAGCACAAGCCATCCTGGACATCCCTAACAGCATCTTGGGTTTGGATGCTGGACCGGTGGAATCCCATCCCTAAGTTAACCTTGAGAGGAGAAGCTGCGGCGGCGGCTGGATCTCCACCGCTAAGGTCAGAACGAACCTCCCCAAGCCCTCTGCCTCCGGCTTGCTCAACTCTCTTCTCCCCAGGGTAGACGGCTCCACTGCAGTCCCCCTCCAAAATCCCCTTTTCCCTCTCGATTCCCAGCAGCGGGCACCTTTGACTCTCCACTGGCCAGCTTTAATTACAATGAGAAAGGAGGCAGGAAGGACGCAGGGAGAAGCAGCTTCAACATGGGCTGGCTGGCTTGCAGGGATCCGAGAGGGAGCTCCCTGATGGGAACTGCACGCCTTTCTCCCGTTTCCCAAGGCTGCCTTCGATCTTCCCTAGAGATCGTGCAAATCAACCGGCTCTCCTCTCTCTCCCCCTCTCTGGGAAACGGATTTCCAAGTTGCTCCCTGTCAGGAGCTGGGTGGACGTAGAGTGTGCCGCTGCTGCCGTTACCATGGCTCCATATAGATCTCGCAAAGATGAACCGCCGAGGCGGGTGAGGGGGAGCCAAGAAAGAGCCCAGCCAGCCAGCATGGCATTAGCTGCTCCTGCAGTGCAGGCTGCCTGCTCTCCACTCTGTGCATGCTCCGAGGTTTAACCCTCCTCTGCCCATCTGCCTGCCAGACGCCTGGCAGCCATCGGGACGGACACGGAAGAAGGATGAGTCACGGCTGGGGCTTGCCAGACTGCCAAAGCCTTTTGTAGACCGGGGTTTTGGTGTGTGTGTTTTTTTTAACCCTTTGCGGTCCAGGTGCTTTGAAGATATTGCAGGGAGGGAGGGAGGGAGGAAAGGAAGGAAGGAAGGAAATGAAGGGAGGGAGGGGAGGGGAATGGAAAGGAGGGGAGGGAAGATGGAAGGAAAAGAGAAAGAGGGGAGGGGAGGGAAGAAGGAAAAGAGAAAGAGGGGAGGGAAAAAGAAAGGGATGGGAAGGGAAGAAGGAAAAGAGAAACAGGGGAGGGAAAAGGGAAGGGAAAGGAGGCGAGGGGAGAAGGAAAAGAGAAAGAGGGAAGGGAAGAAAAGGAAAAGGGAGGGAAGGAAGAAGGAAGAAAAAGAGAAAGAGGGGAGGGAAAAGGGAAGGGAAAGGAGGGAAGGGAAGAAGGAAAAGAGAAAGAGGGAAGGGAAGAAAAGGAAAAGGGAGGGAAGGAAGAAGGAAGAAAAAGAGAAAGAGGGGAGGGAAAAGGGAAGGGAAAGGAGGGAAGGGAAGAAGGAAAAGAGAAAGAGGGAAGGGGAGGAAAGGGAAGGGGAGGGGAAAGGAGGGGAAGGAAGAAGGAAGGAAAAGAGAAAGAGGGGAGGAAAAGGGAAGGGAAAGGAGGGGAGGGAAGGGAAGGGAAGAAGGAAAAGAGAAAGAAGGAAGGGAAGGGAAAGGATGGTCACTGTAATTTTTTTAAGCATTGGGAGTCTTTCATACTGAAAATATGTTGAGGCTGCATTTGGGCAAAAGAGGGGGAAGACCAAACTATTGTCTCCCCCAAAAAGATTAACAATTACTAAAAAAAATCAAGCACAATGTTCTATCACACACGGTGAAGGTAATTCCTACGCAACATAGATCAATAACAACAACAACAACAACCTTTTGCATTGCATTAAACCAGAGGTCCTTAACCCACAGGCCATGGACCGGCACCGGGCCATGGCATGCCAGCAACCGGGCCGCGCAAACAAGCGAAGCCCCATCCGCGGGATGCAGGCAGCATGCAAAACCACATCCGCTCCAGTCCGCGGAAAACCCACTCTCTACAGACCCGGCCCCTGGTACCCCAAAAGGTTGAGGGACGCAAGTTCTGAGCTTTTCATGACTTCCCAGGTAGGAGGTGGATTTGTAAAGCTGGAACTTAATGTGTGGAATCGGTTCAGCCAGCTGTGATGTATGCAACAAGCCAAAGTTAAGGCAACCATACTGTTAAGGTGAGAATAAATCTCACAGAGGTGATGTGGATCTTTTCTTGGAATCCAGACAGTTAGAAATGAAACCGAGATTAAAAGTCTAATAGAAACTATTTATTTCGGTGCAAAAACAATAAATCATGAATAGTTACATCCTTGCTAATAAATCGTGATTGCTCCGGTCAGAATCAAAGGCAGAAGAAGAAGAATGGAGAATCAGGAATGCACACCTGCGCAGATCACATCACGTGTCCTGCTTGTATTGGAATGTACCATAATATTAGGATAGGGGTGCATCACCCTGCATAGACATACAACTGACACATACCTTAGTGAAATGGGGGGAGTCCAGTTAATGGGGGAGGGGGATATAGAAGTTCCAGCTTCCAGTTGCATGAGCCACCTGGACAACTGAGTCGGTCAATGCAAGTTGGTCAATGCAAGTGGTTGGACTAGAAGACCTCCGGGGTCCCTTCCAACTCTGTTATTCTACCGGCCCCCATTTCACAAAACCCTTCAAGCCACTGATTTCTTCCCGTACCAAATAAGGAAGGAAAGGGGGGTGTGGAGAAAACCACTGTACATTTTTGTAGCCATCAAATGAGCTTTTAAGTCTCGTACTTGAGACAGAAATCCTTTCCCCTTGGTAGGACTTAGCTCACTTCACGTGAGGCCTGCGAAACAGGAAAACGTGACCCGTCAAAGAGAGCCCGTGGCAGAGGATTCAACTCACAGCCATGAGGACAAGTGGATGCTAGAAGTGAGACCCTGGTTCTTTGCCAGGAGAATTCCAACGATGTGGAGGACCCGGAACCCGAGATTGGAGGGCAAGGGGATGGAGAGTCTGAATCCCAATCCTAGCGGCAGCTCAGCGTGCAAGCTTTCAGGAAAGAATTGCTACTTCCTGGACCAAGGAACTTCATTGATCCGATTGGTAAAACCACCCAATGCAGAATGAAGCATAGCCCTCACAATGAGGGTCCTATTGAGCAGGCATGAACAAGGTGGGAAGGAAGGAAAGAAAGAAAGAAAGAAAGAAAGAAAGAAAGAAAGAAAGAAAGAAAGAAAGAAAGAAAGAAAGAAAGAAAGAAAGAAAGAAAGAAAGAAAGAAAGAAAGAAAGAAAGAAAGAGGGAGGGAGGGAGGGAGGGAGGGAGAAAGATTGAAAGAAAGAAAGAAAGAAAGAAAGAAAGAAAGAAAGATAGATAGATAGATAGATAGATAGATAGATAGATAGATAGATAGATAGATAGATAGATAGAAAGAGGGAGAGAGAGAGAGATTGAAAGATAGAAAGATTGAAAGAAAGAAAGAAAGAAAGAAAGAGGGAGAGAGAGAGAGATTGAAAGAAAGAGAAAGATTGAAAGAAAGAAAGAAAGAAAGAAAGAAAGAAAGAAAGAAAGAAAGAAAGAAAGAGAGAAAGAAAGAAAGAAAGAAAGAGGGAGAGAGAGAGAGAAAGATTGAAAGAAAGAAAGAAAGATTGAAAGAAAGAAAGAAAGAAAGAAAGAAAGAAAGAAAGAAAGAAAGAAAGAAAGGGGAAGGGAAGGGAAGGAAGGAAGAAGGGAAGGGAAGGAAGGAAGGAAGGAAGGAAGGAAGGAAGGAAGGAAGGAAGGAAGGAAGGAAGGAAAAGGGAGGGAGGGAGGGAAAATGTAACCTGCCAGAGCTGTTTTTCAATTGGGCAGACTTATAAAAGGAAGGGAAGGGAAGGGGGAAGGGGGAAAGGGGGAAGGGGGAAGGAAAGGAAAGGAAGTTGTGTGTGTGTTATATAGTAATTCGTTTATAGCTACTTCTCACAATTTGTAATGGAGGTGGAGGGACAGGGAATGAAAATTATGGTTTTCATAATTTACAGAGATTTACATCCATGAACTACATCTTTCTCATTTTTATATAGGAATAGGCTATGGAATAAACCCAGTTAACCAATAATGCAGGACACATCCCCATTCCTTTCGAACCAAAGGAATGCAACGTATCACCCCCGTATAAAGTGATACATATCAAATGATCTGGAATAGAAAATGCAAATTTATCCTTCCAAGGTTAAATGCTTCATTAAAAACAGTGGTCAGAGAGAACCCCACCTAAAGACCAAAACAGCCTGAAGTGGATCAGCTGTTTCGTTTCCACGGGCAGAAATGCAAAGCTTTGTTTTCAATCAATCGCTGTTTCGCCGCAACTTTGGGGAAGGCCGTCTTAATCGGGGCAAGTTCTTTTTGTAAACGTTGATCTCCGAGTCAAACGGCATTTAGAGACTCTGCACTTATCAGCTGGAGAGGGTTCGAGACCTGGGTTCGAGTGGCACGTAATGGGCGACCTCCCGTTCCTCACTCCAGCTCCTGCCCACCTAGCAGTTCAAAAGCACACAACTGCGAGTAGATAAATAAGTTATTGTGGCCCGTCGGCCACCGGCCCCTCCAGCGGCCGAATCAGAGGAGGAGGAGGTGGCGTGGGAGTCAGGGTCAGCATCAAGGCAACCTGAGAGCTCCGAGGGGGAAGAGGGAATGGAGCTATCAGAGAGAGAGAGAAAGAGAGAGAGACAGAGGCAGAGCCTGGGCCGTCCGACAGCCCTCAGGTGGAATGTAAACAGCCCCCAGGTCTGGAGGTGGCTGATGAGGAAGAGGAGGAACAGCTGGGTCCAGTGCCTGACGCACGGATGCTCAGAAGGCAGAGGAGAGGAGAGCAGTGGAAATCTATGGGCCAGTCCTTGGGATGGAAGAACCACCGCTGCTAGCGAAGCCCCACCCCAGCTCTGGGGATAAAAGGCAGGGGGCGGAAATGAATAGATGTGGCAGACAACTATTCATCTTCCAGACGGACGGACGGACAGACTTGTTAGCCTGCGCTGAAAGAGAAACTTTTTGCCAGGGCTGCTGGTGCTCCTAATAAAGGAATCTTTGAGTTAACTTCAGAAGGTTTGTCGTGTTTGGGGAACTGGGTCAGATCATAGGTACCACTTCCGTAGGAAGGTAACAGCACTCCGTGGGCCTTTGGCGTATAGCCATGCTGGACACATGACCACGGAAATTGTTTCCGGAGAACGCTGGCTCCCTCTACCAAAAAACGGAAATGAGCACCCTAGAGTCGCACCCGAGTGATAGACAAACCGTTACCTCCAAGCCAACGGAGGTTGTCCCCGCTTCAACACAAATGCTTTGGGACCACGTTCCTGGACCCCAGGACCCCACAGATGAAGGGCTGACATGACAGGCGTGGGCTGTCACTCACCGTTACGGATGGCATTCCAGTCCACGTTGGCAAAGAAATGATGGCAGCACAGGCCTTCGTAATCCAATCGTTCTGTCGGCCCACACAATAAACTCTGCAGCAGGTCGAGACATCCGTGGCTGACCTTGACGTCCTCCGGGAATTTTAGGAACCTCTGCATTGGAAACAAAAAGAAATAAATAAATCTCAATCCACGGGTAAGAGAGGAAAAAAATTCTCAAAGCTTCCAAATTCAAAGCAAATAAAAATAGTGCCCCCCCAAAGCCACTCACCCACCCCCCAAAAACCCACCTTCCTCCAGAATCCTTGGTCATTTTGAAAGGTTTCCGCTGCCGGAGCTGAATTAACTTTCGCAACGAAACCTCCGCATTTCTGACTTAAGAGAGGATGTTTTAAACGGCCGGAATCGAGACTTCATTGCTACTAATAATACATCCATCGGCGGCATTGAAAGATTTGGGTGGAAGAGAAAAATCCAAGAAAGCTTTGAAAAGCTAGCTTGGATCCCGGTCCTGGAGTTGAAGTTTTATTACTTCTTCTAGAACGAACCCATTTCGTTTCGTTTGATTTTTTTTTAAATAAGGTTATTTTATAGGTGGTCCACCACTTACAACCGTTCATTTAGTGACCAATTGAAGTTACTTGAAATGTGAATGTTTTTCACATTTATGACCATTTATGATCTAAACTCAGATGCTTGGCAACTGGCTCCTCCCCCTCCCAGGAACCTTCTGCCTGTATGATCGCTGTCCCCTCCCTCACCGTCCCCTCCTGTCTCTCATCCCCCGCCCCATATCCATCCTCCTCAGCCCTTGCTGCTACAAAGACATTCATCCCCATCCCAAAAGCCCCGAGCCCCCCGCGCCACCTCCCCACTTGTAGGCCAGGATCATGAACTCAAAGAAGTTTGGTGAGTGAGGGGTCGATGCTGAGCCAGCCGTCACGGGCCCCGCTGCCACCTCTTCCATAGCCCTCCTTGGCCACGATCTTCCCTACGGGCCCAGCCGCTGAAGTAGTAGGACAAACTCTACATGCATAGTACATTGCCACCCAAACCCAAATAGCTCCAAGTCCATTTGGAGAAGCTAAGTGTTGTAGCCCGAATCAGAAGAGGCGGCGTGGGAGTCAGGGCCAGCATCAAGGCCACCTGAGAGCTCCGAGGGGGAAAGAGGGAATGGAGCTGTCAGAGAGAGACAGAGGCGGAGCCTGGGCTGTCCATCAGCCCTCAGATGGAGAGTCAACAGCCCCCAGGTCTGGAGGTGGCTGATGAGGAAGAGGAGGAACAGCTGTGTCCTGTGCCTGACACGTGGATATGCAGAAGGCAGAGGAGAGGAGAGCAGTGGAAATCTATGGGCCGGTCCTTGGGACGGAAGAGCCACCGCTGCTAGCGAAGCCCCACCCTATCTCTGGGGATAAAAGGCAGGGGGCAGAGATGAACAGGTGTGGCAGACAACTATTCATCTCCCCTGCCGGACAGACTTGTTAGCCTGCGGTGAGAGAGAAACGTTTTGCCGGGGCTGCCGGCGCTCCTAATAAAGGAATCTTTTGAGTTAACTTCCGAGGGTTTGTCGTGTTTGGGGAACTGGGTCAGAACACTAAGAGATGTTCCATTGGTACCTGAAAATTCATGACGTTGTTGGAAGTTTTCGTTGAGGTCCCTTCAGTAAAGGGCGATTTTCCGTAGATCATTTCATAAGCAACCACCCCTAGAGACCACCAGTCACATTCTGATCCATAGGAAGCGTTGCCGTTGTTCAAAGCACTCAGGACCTCTGGGGCTATATAGTCAGGAGGGCCAGGGGGCACCTTGGCATCCACCTAGAACAGAAGGGATCGCTGATTATTTCACGTTACTCCCGAGAGCTGGAGTGAACAGGTTAAGGCCACATACGTTTGTATGCGCTCACCATAATGTTCCATTAAACACATTACTCACCAGAGGAACTAAGGAGAAGTTAATAAGAAGCCTTAGTAAGATCACACCTAGAAACCTGCATTCAGTGTTGGTCACCACGCTATAAAAAAGATGTTGAGACTCTAGAAAAAGTGCAGAGAAGAGCAACCAGGACGATGAGAGGACTGGAGACTAAAACATACGATGAACTGTTGCTGGAACTGGGCATGGCTAGTCTAGTGAAGAGAAGGACCAGGGGAGACAGGATAGCAGTCTTCCAGTATTTGAGGGGCTGCCACAGAGAGGAGGGGGGTCAAGCTATTTTCCAAGGCACCAGAAGGCCAGACAAGGAACAATGGATGGAAACCGAATAAGGAGAGATTCAACCTGGAAATAAGGAGAAATTTTCTGACATTGAGAACAATCAACCGATGGAACAGAAGTTGCCTTCGGACGTGGTAGGAGCTTCATCACTGGAGGCTTTCAAGAAGAGACTGGACTGCTATGTCAGAAATAGTATAAGGTCTCCTGCTTGGGCAGGGGGGTTGGACTAGATGACCTACAAGGTCCCTTCCAACTCTGTTAATCTGTTAATCCCCAGATCATTCTAAATAAAGGTAATCCCCAATGTATTTTTACAATGACTATGATAATGATCTACCGCCATTGTTGTATGTACACTGAGAGCTTCTGCACCGGAGACAAATTCCTTGTGTGTCTAATCACACTTGGCCAATAAAGAATTCTAATTCTTATGATCATAAATGAGAGCGGAATATTTGTTGTCTTGGGGCTGCAGCCTGGTTAAGTGGGCCACGACCCACAGGTTGGGGACCCCTGACCTAAACAATACTCCCCGTGAATTAACCATAGTGAAAGGTTAAGGGAAAATACGAAGGCTGTGCAGTTCTTTGCATTCAGAGGGCAAACGTGCAGCGAACCAGATCTCGTCTTGCAATCCTGACGCACTGCAGAGCCGGAGGGAATTCTCTCTGCCGGCTGCAAAAAACACCCATTCCTGGGTTGGCAGATCACAGTAAACTGGGGCTAAAGGCCTGTGAGATGTTTGAAGGGCCTAAGAAGTTGCATCCGATCACATTGTTCAGGACCAAAAAAGGATTGCATCTGTAAAGGGGGTTCGGTGTATTAACTACTGTAATCTGCTTAGTTTAAATTAGCTTTAAATTAAATTAATATCTATCTATCTATCTATCTATCTATCTATCTATCTATCTATCTATCTATCTATCTATCTATCTATCTATCTATCTATCTCTCTATCTATGTCTATATCTATCTCTATATCTACTGTATCTATCTATCATCTGTCTATATCTATCTATCTATCTATCTATCTATCTATCTATCTATCTATCTATCTATCTATCTATCTATCTATCTATCTATCTATCTATCTATCTATCTAATCCATCTATCTATTCTCTCTCTCTCTCTCTCTCTCTCTCTCTCTCTCTCTCTCTCTCCCCCCCCCCTCTCTCTCTCTCTCTCTCTCAAGTTTTAGCTTTGTCCACTTGCTCTGCCTGCTTTTTGGAGCGAACTGCCAGCCTGCTTTCCAAGTGGCAACGAATGATCTTTGGCAGCAGAGAAGAGCAAAAAATGAGGATTAGGGGACTGGAGGCTAAAGCATATGAAGAACGGTTGCAGGAACTGGGTATGTCTAGTTTAATGAAAAGAAGGACTAGGGGAGACATGATAGCAGCCTTCCAATATCTCAAGGGCTGCCACAAAGAAGAGGGGGTCAAGCTATTCTCCAAAGCACCTGAGGGTAGAACAAGAAGCAATGGGTGGAAACTAAACAAGGAGAGAAGCAACTTAGAACCGAGGAGGAATTTCCTGACAGTTAGAACAATTAATCCGTGGAACAGCTTGCCTCCAGAAATTGTGAATGCTCCAACACTGGAAGTTTTTAAGATGTTGGATAACTATTTATCTGAAGTGGTGTAGGGTCTCCTGCCTGAGCAAGGGGTTGGACTAGAAGACCTCCAAGAGCCCTTCCAGCTCTATTATTGGGGTCTTAAGTGGAGAACAACCTGTAAGCCAAAAGCTAAGTGTGAATCCAGCTAACACATTTTGAGACACTAACCTACTATCTAAGCTCAATCCCAACAAACCTCCTTGGTGATGTACCCTATCCTTTGAAACAAGTTATTCCCCCAGATAACTTGGCAAAAGAATGAGGTGGCTGGATGGGGTCACTGAAGCAGTCGGCGTGAGATTAAATGGACTCCAGGGGATGGTAGAGGACAGGAAGGCCTGGAGGAACATGGTCCATGTGGTCGCGATGGGTCGGACACGACTTCGCAACTAAGAACAACAACAATCCCCCAGATATCTGGACCAGCTCTTTCACATTAAATTTTTGAACAATCATAAAAGCACGGCTCTTCAGAAAGGCGCTCGAACACAAAACGAGGTTAGACTTGAATCGTGCTCATCATGTATGACTGTATTGATTGACTTTTGATTTTATATTGTAAGCCACTTATTCGGTAAGATGCACTGAGTTTCTGGAAACGGAGAAGGTAAGCTCTAGTAATAAATAATAAGTACAATTAAATGCTCTCTTCAAGAGAAAAGACATTTTGAATCTTGATGATTTCTTCACAAAAACACACCAGGTCCCCCATCTCGCTGGAGTAGTTCTCATTTTAAGAACCTTAAGAAAGTTTCTTCGGAGCAGAGTTTAAAAACTTGTTTTCTCTCCCATCTCTTATTCGCTGTTAGTTAAGTTTCAACAAAATCCCAGCTGTCTGAAGGAAATGCAAAGGAGGCCAAGTAGTATTTTAATTATAATTTTGCATTGTTTAAAGAAATTACTCGAGGTCAGTAGAAAGGGAAAGCTAGAGTTTTTAGCCAGGATTCATTCAATACGTAAAATTCTATCTGTTCAATTAGTTTAATCAAGAGGCTTCTCTTACCACAATAAGAGACAAACAGTTCTAACCATAATCAAACCCACCATTATTTACCGACCATAACCTCAGCTTCTTCCATTACTCATTGGATGTTTTTCCTCCAAAATTAGAACGCACATGGTTACACTCAAAGACAAGGGCAGAGTTAGCCATGATCGGTGTCACTCACACTTCGAGACAGATGTTCCCTTCAGAAAGAAGCAGGATAATTGAAAAGAACAAAGAAAAAAAAATACTAATAAGAGAAAGGGAAAGAAAGAGTAAAGGGGACTCATTTGCATTCCACCGAAATTCCCAACCTATATATGTCGGATGCAAGGTAGAGCCAGATATTTCTCTCTCTGGGCACAATGAGAATATATCTGATAAACAAAACTCCGCACTGGCAACAGGAAGGGCATCCGGCCAGTAAACACTCAGCTCCATTCAGTTGCCCAGACTCCACCCCGCAAGGGATTATGGAGGGATTAAAAGATGATGATATGTCGGAAGCTACCCGACTATAACTCTAAGATGGGATGGAGTGCAGTAGGGAGGTGGATCCCCAGGAGGGAGGGGAGGCATTCTAGAAGAGTAAGAGGCAACTCAAATATCGGGTGTGAGAGAACGAGGGTGAAGACAGCTCCTCCTCAAGAGTTCCCAGAATATATTGTAAATGCAGATGGTAGAGTGCTCAATCTGGCAAGATTCTGTCTGTTGGTGTGATACAATAGGGAGAAAAAAACTCAGCTTGAAAGAATCACATTGTGTCATTCTTGGAGTTCGAGGCTGACACGTGGTGACTGAGGAATATTGGGAGTTGGAAGTCCACGCGTGGTGGCCGAAGAATTCTGGGAGTTGAAATCCACACATGATGTGATGGAACGTATTAAGGAGGTGGATCCACAAGAGGGAAGATTCCAGAGGAGGAAGAGGCAACTCAGCCTGGATACTATGTGCGAGAAAGGAGGTGAAGACAGTCCCTCCCTAAGAGTTCACGGAGTATACTGTAGGGGCAAACAGTACTCAGTCTGGCAAGATTCTGTCTGTAGGTGTGAAACAATAAAGAAGTTGTCACGATGTGAATTATTGCCAGTTGTGCATCTCTATGTTTTCTGTTTCTTGTATTTATGGTCAAGCAGACGTATGATATATTCTACTACTCATGTCTGCATTCCAGAAGTCAACTCCCTTCTTTTCTCTTCGCCATTTCTACCGAAGGTAGAAGTGATTTATTCCTTAGCCGATAAAGTGTAGTTTTAATAAGGAATCTTTTTATTACTTTTCTACTGAAATAAATATTTTGTTTATTAGTATTTAAACTGTGGTTTTCTTTCTATAATGTCAGAGTTTCACGAAAAGATCTATTTCGCCTCTGATGAGAGTAATTCTTATCTTCACAGAAGTCGATTTGGAAGAATCACTATGCGTCATTCTTGGTTGGAGGCGTGACTACATGGTGACTGAGGAATCCTGGGAGTTGAAGTCCACACATGGTGGTTGAAGAATTCCATTCCATTCCAGAAGAGGAAGAGGCAACGTAGCCCAGATATTATGTGTGAGGGAAAGAGGGTGAAGACAGCTCCTCCTCAAGAGTTCCCAGAGTATATGCAGATAGCACAGTCCTCAATCTGGTAAGATTTTATCTATGAAACAATGAACTCAGCTTGGAAGAATCACCATGTGTGATTCTTGATTTTAGGCCTGACAAACTTTCTATCATCCCTGGCAATGCTAGTTGAGTATCCAGGGGCTGTGATTCAGCATCGTGTTAGAGTCACTGCACAAACAATACAGTGTTTGACCGTAGCCGTGGCTTAATCAGAGTATCAGGCAAGATGCTTGTTTCAAGAATTTAGCCTTTAGGCCAATTTAATTTGGCCCCGCCGCTTTTCCGAGATCGTCATCTGTGTAACTCTGTGATACAATTGCAATAGATGGCATTATCCAAGATTAAATGTCAATCTTTAATTTCCCCATTTCAAAAAAAAAATATTTATTACCGTTTTATCCACTGTCATTTTGGCAGCGGACCCAAAATCCACCAACTTGATATGCCCTGTTCTGTCAATGAGGATATTCTCTGGCTTAACGTCTCTGGAAGGAATAAAGAGGGTAAAGCAGGAATCAATAAAACTCTCTTTCTGAAATTAAAATTGCTTGCCCTATCACATTGCTGAAACCATTACAAGGATAAGTATTTTTTTTTTTTAAAAAAAGAGGCTTCCCAATCTTCAGAACAATTTCCTACTACGTTTTATCAGAAGCAAGCTGGAGTCATACAACCGTAACCGTATTAAAAACTTAGTTCTATGTCAGAAGTATTTATACTCTCCCCCAGAACGGTTCAACCCCACCTGAAAGCTAAAAATTGTAAATATTATGGCTCAGAGGGAACCATATCATCTTCAATAGCTTTTGCATTGTCCATACTTCTTAACTCAAACTTTATTCTACATTCTGGGTCTCCAAAAATGAAGGAACGTGTTATTTTTTTTTATTTATTGCATATCCCGCCTTAGTTTACAAATAACTCAAGGCGGTGAACGTATCTAATACTCCTTCTTCCTCCTGTTTTACCCATAACAACAACCCTGTGAGACAGGCTGGGCTGAGGGAGAGGGACTGGTCCAAAGTCACCAGCTGGCTTTCATGCCTAAGGCGGGACTAGAATTCAGAGTCTCCTGGTGATTGGCCCAAAGTCACCAACTGGCTTTCATGCCTAAGGCGGGACTAGAACTCCCAGACTCCTGGTGATTGGCCCAAAGTCACCAACTGGCTTTCATGTGAAAGGCGGGACTAGAACTCCCAGACTCCTGGTGATTGGCCCAAAGTCACCAACTGGCTTTCATGCATAAGGCGGGACTAGAATTCACAGTCTCCTGACGATTGGCCCAAAGTCACCAACTGGCTTTCATGCATAAGGCGGAACTAGAACTCCCAGACTCCTGGTGATTGGCCCAAAGTCACCAACTGGCTTTCATGCCTAAGGCGGAACTAGAACTCCCAGACTCCTGATTATTGGCCCAAAGTCACCAACTGGCTTTCATGCGTAAGGCGGGACTGGAATTCACAGTCTCCTGGTGATTGGCCCAAAGTCACCAGCTGGCTTTCATGTATAAGGCAGGACTAGAATTCACAGTCTCCCACTTTCTAGCCTGGTGCCTTAACCATTAGTCCAAACTGCCTCTCTTATGTTTAGTTAGGTATACAGAAGTTGAACTGAAAAACTCACCGATGGACATAACCCATTTGATGGACGCTGTGAATGGCCAAAACTAATTCTGCTAGATAAAACTCTAGGGTGCTTTCATCCAGTTGATCTTCGTATCTGTTTAAGAATGAGAGTAGATCTCCTCCCGGCTCATAATCCATAACCTTCACGTCATTTTGGAAATAATCAGGCACACATGCAGAGGGAAGCAAAATTTGTGTATTAAAGACGATGCAGCCTCTTGAAAATTAAAAAGTACTTTCTGCATTTTTATTACATATTCATATTTGCCTGCAGTTAAAGATCAATAAATAGCTCTACTTTTTTGAAGGACGTTTGTAAACAAAGATTTCAAGTCACAAATGCAAAAAGCATAAAGAAACTATGGAAAGAAAAACCTTGGTTTCCACTATAGGTGGTCCTCGTTTAGCAACTGCCTTGGACAACAAACATTTGCAGTTACGACGGTGATGAAAACATAACGTTGCAACCAATCCTCGAGCCGAGGTGGCGCAGTGGTTAGAGGCAGGTACTGCAGGCCACATTAGCTGACACTGATCTGCAGGTCAGCGGTTCAAATCTCACCGGCTCAAGGTTGACTCAGCCTTCCATCCTTCTGAGGTAGGTAAAATGAGGACCCAGATTGTTGGGGGCAATGTAAATATATACATTGCTTACTGGTGTAAACCGCTTAGAGAGTGCTTGCACTGTGAGGCGGTATATAAATGTCACTAATAAAATAAATAAAATAAATAAATCCTTATATTTATGACCTTGGCAGGTCTGTAAAGCAAAGGAAAGCTGAAGTCGGATCGTACATACTGTTGCCGCTTCATTTAATGACCCACTTGGCTTAACAAGGGAATTGCAGGCCCCAATTCTGGTCCCTAAATGAGGACTTCTTGTACGTGCAACATGAAACTCGGCCTTTTCAAGAGAAGTGTGAAAAGGACATGTCCTTCACAATTAAAGCTGAACCTTGACGGTGTCAAGCTTTTATTTTTAATAAGGTGAAAACCGTGGGAACCTTCAGAGTCGGTTTTCACCAGCCTGTGCCAATATGATATATCCAATAAAGCTATTCTTTGAGGAATCTACCTGCCTTGGAGTTTTGCTTGCTATGGGTCTATTACTTGGAACCCTGACACATACATACATGTGTGCACGCACACACACACACAAAATTTGACTCAACACAAGTGAAAGCCAAACTAACTACTTTGTGGCTCGGCGTGTTCGAACACACACGGGTGCAATCGATTCAATATTCATCACGATTCAGGAAAACGTGGGTTCATCACAATCATAGTTCTAGTTTTTAATACGGATGAAAATTGTGGGGGGGGGGGTTACATTGGAAAGACCTCAAACACCCTCGCCCAGCGCCTCCGTAGATGAAAAATTCCACACTGCCAGTAAAACACAAAACCAAAAATTTGATTCTGCCTGAAATTATCCTTTCCAGGAATTATTCCCCCCACCCCAGAACTGGTAATTTCATCTATTGTGGTCCTGCAAAGGGAATTGCATTGCATAATAAGAATTTCTATTTACTCTTACTCTTTTCCACTCCCTCTCTGTTTAAGGTTGCAACCTCTGTAAGAAAGGGAGGAATATACACACCAAATACACAATTTTTATGCTTTTGAGGCAGTCTTGGCTCTTAGCGACTGCCTGGACAAGTCCCTGCAGTTTCCTTGGCAACATATTCGGAAATGGTTTGCCCTTGCCTGCTACCTCCTACGCGGAGAGAGAGAAGGACTGGCCCAAAGTCACCCAGCCAGCTTTCATGTCGAAGGCGGGACTAGAACTCCCAGTCTCCTGGTGATTGGCCCAAAGTCACCCAGGCGGCTTTAATGCCTAAGGCAGGACTAGAACTCCCAGTCTCCTGGTAATTGGCCCAAATCACCCAGGCGGCTTTCGTGCCTAAGGCGGGACTAGAACTCACTGTCTCCTGGTAATTGGCCCAAAGTCACTCAGCTGGCTTTGTGCTTAAGGCAGGACTAGAACTCTCAGTCTCCTGGTTTCCAGCCTTAACCACTATATCACACTTCCTGAAGTAGGTAGACAGGTGGATAAGATGACGTTGATACATATACGCCTCTATTTAGCACTTAGCAATAGCACTTAGACTTATATACCGCTTCATAGTGCTTTACAGCCCTCTCTAAGCGGTTTACAGAGTCAGCATATTGCCCCCAACAATCTGGGTCCTCATTTTACCCACCTCGGAAGGACGGAAGGCTGAGTCAACCTTGAGTCTGGTGAGATTTGAACAGCTGAACTGCTGAACTGCAGTGCTGCATTTTAACCACTGTGCCACCTCGGCTCTTACTCGACTCTTATTTTTCCTTCTAACACACTTAAAACGTTTTCTCCACTCATTACAGGTAGTCCTTGAGTGGTGCGGTGGAGCTCTGACCTCACAGACAAGAGGCTGTGAGTTTGATCCCAGGTAGAGGCAGATATTTTTCTCTCTGGGCACAATGAGAATACATTTGCTGAAAAAAACCTCTGCATTGGCGACAGGAAGGGCATCCGGCCATTAAAACACTCAGCTCTATTCGGTTGCTCTGACTCCTCCCAGAAAGGGATTATGGGGTTGTTAAAAGATGACGATTACGGGTAGTCCTTGACTTACAACAGTTCGTTTAGTGACCGTTTGAAGTTACGACAGTCCTGAAAACAGGGGACCTACGACCGTTTTTCACGCGTACAACCGTTGCGTTGGTCATGGTCACGGGATCAAAATTCGGACACTTGGCAACTGGTTCATACTTATGACGGTCGCAGTGTCCCAGGGTCATGTGATCAACTTTTTGCCATCTTCTGACAATCCCAGTCAAGAAGGAAGCCGGATTCACTTAACAACCCCGTGACTAACTGAACACAACTGCGTTGATTCACTTAACAACCTTAGCAAGAAAAGTCGTAAAAATGAGGCAAACTCGCTTAACAAATGTCCCCTTTAGCAACGTAAAATCTGGACTCAATTGGGATCCTACACCGAGAGTTACACCTTGTACTTTTAAAGTGTCGCTTAACTCAATGCTATCGGGATGTCGTCATTAATCTACACAGGGCCATTCGCTGGGAACGGGAGAAACGCTGTACGTATTACGAACACAGGCCTGAAAGATTTCAAATAGCCCCTTTCTTAAAAAGCTAGCACGTAAAAAGATTTAAAGATGGACATATTTGAAATATGCAGATTATCTGCTCTTCATGCTCCGTAAACTCTCACCTTCAGTTTAATATCTATCCTAATTTCCCTCTAAAAACTGCTCTGAAGCCAGCATAGCACAACGTCACTCGGACTAACATGCCAACTACATGCCTAAACCCCACAAAGCCACAATGAGTTTGCAAACCCAAAGCTTACCAAGTAAAGATTCTTTTTATCGTGGAATGCATAGTGAAGACGTGGAATCCAAGGACTGGCATTCTGGGATAATATATTTCTCTCTTCCTCAAAGAATACCTAAATAATTTTTTAAAAAAGAACAAAATCATTACATTCATGAAGGGACCGGGTGGGAGTGGGGTGGTGGTGGAAAACATAGATATAATTTTGAATTTTGGAGTTGCATCAGAAACAGTCCTGCAGATCCCAAGCGAGAGATTGTTTAGGGCTAATATTCCATTTAAAGAGCTCTCCGTTTTCCAACTTATTAAAAACAAAGTTTCTAGCCCCTGCAAAAATAAGAGGCAAACATTTGAGAGTTTGCTGGCCAAATATACACACCTCGGTCCTAACGAAAGGTTTTGTCCCTTTTGCAAGGGTTTGGAACATCAAGACTCACATAAAAAACTTGGGGAGGCTTGGGCTGCAATGACACAACGCAACTTTTGCCAGAGTGTCGCAGCTGATCCACCCTCAATCCTCCCTTCTGCCCTGGAAGGACAGAATAGAACCGTGATGGCAAACCTGTGGCACGCAGAGCCCTCTCTGTGGGCTCTGCGTGCCACAGGTTTGCCATCAGCTGCTCTTCTGGTTTCCAGGCCGTTTTCAGGTGTTTGGCAGTTTTTGGCCCGAAAAACAGCCTGAAAACGGCCAAAAACCAGGCATGCACGCCCCGGCCAGCTGGTCTTTGGGTTCCCAGTGCTCTGGCGCACTCAAAGACCAGCTGGCCGGCGTGCATGTGCGTGCCGGAAACCCAAAGACCAGCTAGCCAGCGCGGGCATGCGCAAACTAATCTTCGGGTTTCCAGCTCTCCAGCGCGCACGCATGCGCGCGCATTCCGGTTTCGGCACTCAGTGCCGAAAAGGTTCGCCATCACTGGAATAGAAAATTTCATATCAAGCCTGTCTGTATTTCTGACAGGTACCCTAGGGCAGGGGTCAG
This sequence comes from Diadophis punctatus similis, assembly GCA_023053685.1. Classification (NCBI taxonomy): domain Eukaryota; kingdom Metazoa; phylum Chordata; class Lepidosauria; order Squamata; family Dipsadidae; genus Diadophis; species Diadophis punctatus. Next base: position 3,772,498 of record JALIGW010000030.1, on the reverse strand, counting down.
CAACCTGTGGCTCTGGAGCCGCATGTGGCTCTTTCATCCCTCTTCTGCGGCTCCCTGTCACTCAAAATATGCATCACAACTGCTAATATGTGACACCCACTGACGTGCTTTTTTATTAAGCTTTTCGACCCCTTTCTAAGAAAAGAAAAGTTTCAGAAGAAAACAAAATATTTAATTCAACTATATATGCTAGTTTTGTGGCCGCTCAGGAAATAGTCAGGCACGGGAAGAGTTTTGTGGCTCCCGGTGTTTTCTTTTCTGTGGGAAACGGGTCCAAATAGCTCTCTGAGTGTTTAAGGTTGCCGATCCCTGCCCTGGATTTGCAAATTTCCTGCAAACTGCTATTAAACCTCCGCGGTTAGAAAGTTCTCCCACCGAACAGGGGCGTACCTGTTCTTTTGCCAAGAGAGCCTCCTTGCTCATCACCTTCATGGCATAAACATCACCGGTTGCCTTCTCTTTCACCACCTGGACTTCGGCAAAACGGCCACATCCTATCCGCGTCCGGATTTCAAAATCTTTCAGGCCGGGTTGAAGTTCCCGGAACTGCGTAATTGAATCTGAATCTGCAGTTGATCAGGAAGTCAGGGGAAGTGGAGGAGGAAAGGAGCAAGCCATCACATTAGTGTTTCTTGACTTCGACAGCTTTCAGAGGTGTGGACTTCAATTCCCAGAATTCCCCAGCCAGCAGAGGCTGAGAAAGACGGCATTCGTTGCCTGGGTTGAATTTTAGCGAATCCATCCTGTTTTCACCCATAATGCAGCTTTTATATCCTCTACGTCAGGGGCCATGAAGGGTTTGCAACTGGGCCACAAGCGCCTGCCACACGCTCCATTTAAGTGAGCGGCACGCGCGGGCACGCCGCTCGCGCAAACGGAGCTGCGCGATGAAGCAAACAAAATATTAAAAAGTGATGATGATTTATAGCAATAGCACTTTACTTATATACCGCTTCATAGTGCTTTCCAGCCCTCTCTAAGCGTTTTACAGAGTTCAGCATATTGCCCCCAACAATCTGGGTCCTCATTTTACCAACCTCGGAAGGATGGAAGGCTGAGTCAACCTTGAGCCTAGTGAGCCTAGTGAGATTTGAACAGCTGAACTGTTGAACTAGCAGTCGGCCTGCAGTGGCTGCATTTAACCACTGCACCACTTCAGCTCATGATGATTTATGTCGTTACTTACCAAAAGCAACATCTAAATTCGATTAAAGTAACCCAAATATCTTTACCATCCCCAAGGCAGGTCGCAACATTTGAGCACCCCCCCCAATGTTTGGCAAGTTGAAAAGTTTAAACATTTGACATGCCCTACATGTGCATGCGCTGACCGGCTGCTCATGCGCCGAACCATTCCCTCTCTCTCCCCGCCGGTCCGCAAAGCCGGAAATGTTGGGGAACTTTGCAACTCTCTGGGATATTCTGGGAATTGAAGTTCGCGGATCAAAAAGTTGCTAAGTTTGAGAAACGCTGATTTACAAAAAAAGCCATTATTCCTTCTTCGAAACCCTTCCCTTAAGAAAACAAGACTAGAAATATTTTCAGGCCACTCCAGTTGATCTCTGGAGCCATTCCTTTCAGTCCTCCTAAAAACAAAAATATACCATTTGAATCAGCGCAGAGGTAGTCCTTGACTTACAACCGTTCATTTAGTGACTATTCAGTACTGAAAAAAGTGACTTCCCACCATTTTTCACACTTACAACTGTAGCAGCATTCCCTGTGGTCACGTGATCAAAATTCGGCTGCTTGGCAACTGGTTCCTATTTATGACGGTTGCGGTGTCCCAAGGTCACGTGATTCCCTTTTGCGACCTTCGGACAAGGAAAGTCCATGGAGGAAGCCAGATTCTCTTAACAACCGCGTCGCTAACTTAACAACTGCAGTGATCCGCTTAGCAACTATAGCAGGGGAGGTCACAAAATGGGGCAACGTCACTTAAGGACCGTCTTGCTTAGGAACGGAAATTTGGGGCTCCATGGTGATTGAAAGCCAAGGGTTACCTGTATGTGCCACGCCAAACCAGACGTGAATAGTGTTGTGGCCCGTCAGCGGCCTGTGCAGCTGGCACCCGAGTTGGACAGTGAGGAGGCTGGCGAGGACTCGGTGCCAGAGGCTGCCAAGAGACAGGAATGATTACTCCAGAGGAGGTCTCCTCAGGAGTAAGACTTGGGGCTAATTGGCCACTCCCCTAGTCTATTTAAGAACAGTAGAGGCAGCTGGTAAGCTGCAGGAAACAATAGTTCAGATTCGGGTATCTATCGTGCATCGTCTTGTGAATACCTGTTTCTCTGCTTTGGATTTCTTATCAACAAAGACTCCTGGGCATTTTGCCAAGCCTTCGGACATTATATGAGATAAACAGAACTAATTTCTTTGTTTTGAGTTAAGACTGATTGAACTTACGCCAGCTGCTAATGAAGACTAATTAGCAGCTGACTTTCTGCACGACAGGATTGCTTCTTTTGGTTTGTGTGTTTCACCACTGCTAAGCCAGTTATCAGCAGTGGTTCATTAATTAAACTAACTTCGTTCAAACGGTGTGTTTTTGATACGTTCATAACTCGGGACAGAACAAATAGATGGTTATTAGGCCGATGTTTCTGTCTTGGAAAGCCAAGCCCGCTCAAATTTCTTACAAAAAAGATTGCATTTTGAAGCTCTAAAGAGGAAGTGAACAAGACATACGCTTCTTTAAAAAATTGCCCGCGTGTTTGGTTTCCATCAGCAGAGGACTTCTGCCTTCCTCATACAGCACCATAAGGGAGTCCAGAATGCCTTCTCTTGAGAACGGAGACATCTGCTGTTGTGCCAGAGACGGGAACTTCCCCTGAAAACAAAGGCAGCTCTTAGTGAAACAAGAACAGAAGAGTCGTATTTATACACAACTAGTAGCTGGATACCCGTGCTTTGCTACAAAGTTATGTGATCGGGCTTGATACATTGACACTTAAAGCTTGAAAATTTATGTAGAACGTGTAAATCCTTAGCATCAGAGCCTGTTAATATAAGGCAACTGGCAGTTGGAACAGAGTTCTTTTCAAGTGGGGAGGGGGAGTAGAGTATCTAAACTCCCAGCCCGCAGACCGGATGAGTCATCCGCTGGCCACGCCCACGCCCAGTTTAGCGAAAGGGTAGCATCAGAGCGTGTTAATATAAGGCAACTGGCAGTTGGAACAGAGTTCTTTTCAGGTGGGGAGGGGGAGTAGAACGTTTAACTCCTTAGCATCAGAGCGTGTTAATTAATATAATACTGTATAAGAAATATTAATGATCTGATGATCATTTTGAAAATATCCTTTCTTAGCAAGCACCTAGAAGCCAAGGGGAACATACGTGCCAAGTTTCAAGTTTGTAGGCTTTACAGTTCTGGAGATTCCGTGCTGAGTGGGTGGTATTTGGCTTTTACCGGCATATATATACATATACATATACATATACATATACATATACATATACATATACATATACATATACATACATACATATACATATACATATACATATACATATACATATACATATACATATATATTCATAAACTGTCCTATTTTAGAAGCATGTTATACAGTACACCGGGTCACTGGAGGGATATATAATAGCCAATTTCTTCTTCACCTTTACAGGAAGGGTTTGGGATCTGCAGGTGGGAAGGGGAAGGGAGGGGAGCAAGGGATGAAATACGCATCCCAGTGCCCAATCGGTAATTCCAATGTAGGCATCAGACGTCAAGGTGCCACTCGGTAAGGGCAAGCTCTGTGCTGCGAGGTCATCCCGACCGTGTTGTCGCCTTGACACCTTCTCGGTTGTGTGGCTTGCTGCTGAACTACAACTCCCATCCTCCTTCCCACGAGGCCAGGGGGAAACTGGAGTGCAACATCTGGTGGAATTAGTTTCTCTGACTGCTCCCATCACACCAATGTTTTCCCAACCTTGGCAAATGTAAGGATGGCTGGCTGGGGAATTCTGGGAGTTGAAGTCCACATATCTTCAAAGTTGCCAAGGTTGGGAACCCTGCATTATATCAAATCTGTTTTTAGAGCTGCGATTTGAGAAGGGGAAAAAAAAACCTGTCCTGTAAGCAAGAGAATCAAACGAAGAATAAGTGGTGTCACTACCTCCTGCGCAATTTCTAGTAAACAAGCTAAAACCACATTTTGCTCTTTCATAATAGTCTAATTTATTCTTGTTAGGTTAGTTTATACCCAGAGGGCCTACGTCAGAGCCAACAGGTTAAAACAAAAAGGAATTATGTTCAAGCTAGAGGTCGGAAAGATGTTCCTGACAGTATTAACTTGTCAGCCAACGGAACAGCCTGCCACATGAAGCGGTGAGTTGGGCTCAAAAAGGGCAGATCGAATAGGAAACAAATTCACAAGCGAAGTTACCTGAAGAAGCAGGTTAAGTCGAGAAGCCCGGCTGGCAATAGAGTCCATTGTGCCCATTTCTGCCAGATGGGATGTTGCATATTTAAATTTTAGCATCGTTGTCAGCAAAAAAACAGCTCCACTAAGCTAGAACCTGTAGTACAAAATCTCTGTTAGAAGAATTAACAACAACAACAAAAAGAAGATTTAAGATCTTTGGCTCTTTTAGTTCTGAAAATCTTCTTATATTCCGCTTTTAATCGTTTTAAAAGCAGTTTGGTCTAATAGTTAAGGCACCAAGGTATTGAGTCACGTGAGTTCTACCTTAGGCATTGAAGTGGCTAAGTGACTTTGAGCCAGTCATTCTCAGGCACCCCACAGGCTGGTTGTCGTTGTGGGGGGAAACAGTGGAGAAAGGATTATTGTATGTGTTCACCTTGAGTTATTTATAAAAAATAATGAAGGCAGATTAAAAACAAACAAACTAAAAAGCAACTCAGCCAGCGTACGCTGAAAATAAAGATTTCATAAACGATATTGTTTGATTAATAGGCAAGAACTCCAAGGAATCTTATTATTGAATATATTAGTTTATAATCGCTGCTGCACACCAAGACAACTAGACACAAGAACAGTTTCCCCCCGAATGCCATGACTCTGCTAAACAAATAATTCCCTCACCACTGTCAAACTATTCACTAAGGCTGCATTACTATTACCATTAGTCTTCTCATTGTTCCTATCACCCATCTCCTCCCACTTATGACTTGTTGCTTGTATCCTTACGATTTATATCAATATTGATTGTTTCCTGATTGCTTATTTGTATCCTATGACAATCATTAAGTGTTGCACCTCATGATTCTTGACAAATGTATCTTGTCTTTTATGTACACTGAGAGCATATGCACCAAAGACAAATTCCTTGTGTGTCCAATCACACTTGGCCAATAAAGAATTCTATTCTATTCTATTCTATTCTATTCTATTCTATTCTATTCTATTCTATAGAATTCCATTCCATTCCATATTTCTATTCTATTCTATTCTATTCTATTCTATTCTATTCTATTCTATTCTATTCTATTCTATTCTATTCTATTCCATTCCATATTTCTATTCTATTCTATTCTATTCTATTCTATTCTATTCTATTCTATTCTATTAATTTCTTCATTCCACTATTCTATTCTATTCTATTCTATTCTATTCTATTCTATTCTATTCTATTCTATTCTATTCTATTCTATAGAATTCCATTCCATTCCATATTTCTATTCTATTCTATTCTATTCTATTCTATTCTATTCCATTCCATATTTCTATTCTATTCTATTCTATTCTATTCTATTCTATTCTATTCCATTCCATATTTCTATTCTATTCTATTCTATTCTATTCTATTCTATTCTATTCTATTCTATTCTATTAATTTCTTCATTCCACTATTCTATTCTATTCTATTCTATTCTATTCTATTCTATTCTATTCTATTCTATTCTATTCTATTCTATTCTATTCCATTCCATATTTCTATTCTATTCTATTCTATTCTATTCTATTCTATTCTATTCTATTCTATTCTATTCTATTCTATTCTATTCTCAGCCCCAACAGGCAACCAGCAATCCAACGGCAACATTTAAAGACCCACCGAGGAAAAAATTATCCCCAAAATAATTTTCCTCCCTGCTCAAAGAGCTTGGCTGAAGAAAGACATCATTGTCAGGGATGAATGCAATCCTTGCTTCCACGGTTTGACGATCAAAAGGGACATAAAAGTTATTAAACCCTGACTTCCAACCACGAATGGGTTTCCTGGCCCCATTCTTTTTTTCCCTCAGGTCTGACGGATCAGCCATTAGCAAGATGTCAGAGAGAGAGAGAAAAAATGATTATTTTGAAGCAGCTATTAGCAACGCTAACGGGTGTGCATTGAGATGACAATCAACCTCCCCAGTTTTTCCCTGCTGGGATGAAGATGCTGCCTTTCTCTTTGCCCAAGGGAGATGGGAGGTTATGGGCCTCCTGCCCCATCCAGGATAGAATAGAGATGGGGATGGGGATGATAGAATAGAATTAGAATAAGAATAGAATTAGAACAGAATGGAATGGAGTGGAGTGGAGTAGAGTAGAGAAAATAGAGTAGAGTAGAGTAGAGTAGAGTAGAGTAAATAGAGTAGAGTAGAGTAGAGAAAATAGAGTAGAGTAGAGTAGAGTAGAGTAAATAGAGTAGAGTAGAATAGAGTAGAGAAAATAGAGTAGAGTAGAGTAGAGTAAATATAGAGTAGAGTAGAGAAAATAGAGTAGAGTAGAGTAGAGTAGAGTAGAGTAAATAGAGTAGAGTAGAATAGAGTAGAGAAAACAGAGTAGAGTAGAGTAGAATAGAATAGAGAAAATAGAGTAGAGTAGAGTAGAATAGAATAGAGAAAATAGAGTAGAGTAGAGTAGAGTAGAGTAGAGTAGAGTAGAGTAGAGTAGAGTAGAGTAGAGTAGAGTAGAGTAGAGTAGAGTAGAGTAGAGTAGAGTAGAGTAGAGCAGTGTTTCCCAACTTTGGCAACTTGAAGATGTCTGGACTTCAACTCCCAGAATTCCCCAGCCAGCGAATGCTGGCTGGGGAATTCTGGGAGTTGAAGTCCAGATATCTTCAAGTTGCCAAGGTTGGGAAACACTGGAGTAGAGTAGAGTAGAGTAGAGTAGAGTAGAGTAGAGTAGAGTAGAGTAGAGTAGAGTAGAGTAGAGTAGAGTAGAATAGAATAGAATAGAATAGAATAGAATAGAATAGAATAGAATAGAATAGAATAGAATAACGGAGTTGGAAGGGACCTTGGAGATCTTCTAGTCCAACCCCCTGCTCAGGCAGGAAACCCTAACCCGCAGGAAACCCTAACCCATTTCAGACAAATGGTTGTTCAATCTCTTCTGAAAAACTACCAGTGCTGGAGCATTCACCACTTCTGGAGGCAACTTGTTCCACTGATGCATCCTTGAATGCATCGTCAGAATCTCACAACTATCATTTCCACAAATGGAAAATTATAAAAGATGCAGGTAGCCCTTGACTTACGCCCACAATGAAGTCCAACGTTTCTGTTACTAAGCAAAACAGTTAAGTGAGCTGTGCCCCATTTCACAGCTTTTGCCTCAGTCGTTGAGTGAATCACATGGACGTTAAGCGAAACTTGCTTTCCCCCCGGGGACTTTACTTATCAAAAGCCGACTGGGAAGGTGGCCAAAGGTGATCACATGACCCCAGGGCACTGGCACTGTCGTAAATGCGTGTCAAGTGCCCAATTCTGATGACATGACCATGGGGGTCACTGCAACAGTTTTGTGTGGGAAATGGTTGTAAGGCTGTTTGTTCAATATTGTTGCAACGTCAAACAGTCACTAAAGGAATGGTTGTAAGTCAAGGACTACCCGTACGGGAGGGAGCATGTGATCAAACAAAGCAAAAAGGTGCCTTATTTGATGATATTTATAACCCATTCCAAACCCAGACTATTCTGGGCAAGATACAAGAGCAAAACAAACAGTAAAATAATCCAAAACAAACATCATGAATATGCAGAAAAGTAACTGAGTAAAGGGAAAGGAAGGGAAGAAGAGAACAGAAACAAGAATAAAGTTGAGAATAGAGGGAAGGGAATCCAGCTGCTGTGGCCTAGAGGTAGAGCTCTTGCCTCACAATCAGGAGGTTGTGAATTCGATCCTAGGTAGCGGCAGATGTAAGGGTCTCCTGCTTGGGCAGGGGGTTGGACTAGATGACCTGCAAGGTACCTTCCAACTCTGTTAATCTGTTAAAACAGAACAGAAACAAGAAGTAGAGTATAGAGGGAAAGGAAGAACGGAACAGAAATGAGAAGAAAGTAGAGAATAGAGGGAAGGGAAGGGAAGAAGGGAACAGAACAGAAACAACAAAAAAGTAGAGAAGGAAGGGAAGGGAAGTCTTCATGGCCAAGTGTGATTGAACACACAAGGAATTTGTCTCCTGTGCACAAGCTCTCAGTGTACACACTTACAACAGCAACGTCATAGGTTCGTGATGGCGAACCTATGGCACGCATGCCACAGGTGGCACGCGAAGCCATATCTGCTGGCACGCAAGCAATTGCCCTAGCTCAGCTCCAGCGTGCATGTGCATGCCGGTCAGCTTTTTTATGGCTCCAGCAGAGGCACTGGGAGGGCGTTTTCAGCCTCCGAAGAGGTGGAGGAAGACTTTTTCGCCCTCCCCAGGCTCCAAGAAAGCCTCTGGAGCCTGGGGAGGGCAAAAAACGGGCCTACCGGGCCCACCAGAAGTCAGGAAATGGGGCAGCAGGAGGTCATGCGTGGGGAACGGGGAAGCATGGGGTGTCACGGGTGCATGCGCAGAGGTTCGGGGCACGTGGGGGCATTAAATTATGGGTGTGGGCACACGTGTGTGTGTAATAGCACACACGCACATGCTTTCGGCACCCGAGGAAAAAAAGGTTCGCCATCACTGTCATAGGTCATAAATCCTAATGCAGTATGAATCTGTAATGCAGAGTTATGAGCCAACGATATCAGAACAGGGTTTCCCCCCCCTAATATGGACTGAACCGATTATGGTGTGCAACGCAACACGGGTTTATACAGGTTGTCCTCAACTTACGACCACAAACGAGCCCAACATTTAAGTTGCTAAGTGAGACATTTGTTAAGTGCCCCATTTTAAAACTTTTCTCGCCACCATTAAGTGAATCCTTGCAATGGTTAAGTTAAGAAGAGACTGGACAGCCACCAGGGTGTCTGACCTAATATAGGGTCTCCTGCTTGAGGAGGGGGTTGGACTAGATGACCTCCAAGGTCCCTTCCAACTCTGTTCTTCCGTTCTCGGTTTTTCCTGTTCTGTTCTGCTGGCTCCTGGACGTGCACACCTGAGAACTCGGGTTCTGCGTTCTACTGCATTCCAGGTTAACTTATTCAATTCAGGAAAAGCGGAAAGCAGCACCTCTGAGCATGTGCAGAGAACCCCTTGGGCTGGGCAGCACCACGCGCCCCCGCGCTTCCCTCAACGGAGGCTTACTCGCTCCCAGCGCCCAGGTCCCAGCTCCCTGCGTTCGCCGCCGCCGCCTCCTCGGAAGCGAGCACCCCGAGCTTCTTCAGCGACCGTCCCTCACATCGACCCGCCGCGCCGCTCCCGCCATCGGCGTTTGAACGGAGCCAGCCGGGAAGCCCCGCCCCAATCGTCGCCCCACCCACCCGCCCTGTCACGCGTCATCCGCGCTCTCCGCCAATCCCCGCCGGGAATGACGTCACCGAAAGGGGGCGGGCGGGTCGGTCTGCGTGCGTGGCCCGCGCGCTGCTGACGCGTCTCTGGGGCGTGGCCAAGCGAGCCCAACGGTCCTCTGAGGGGAGGGGCGGGGGAGGTCACGTATCCCCGCGAGAGTTCCGCGTTGCAGGCTGCGTTCGCACGACGCGTGTTGCGTGTTCGGCTGCTTTTTTTTTTTTCATTCCCCTGAGCTGTTGGCGCCCTTTGGCTGATCCGTGGGCTCACCGAACCATAGGGAGCCGTGACGACGGTTTGCCAGCAGGGAGGACAGGAGAGGACCTTGAAGGTCATCTAGTCCATCCCTCTGCTCAAGCAGGAGAGTGAAGGCATGCACGTTGCACACGTTAAGGCAGACCCAAGCAAGCCAGGCAGTGCAGATCTGGGCTCCTGCGAAGATGGCTCCTGAATGTTTTATCATTATTATTTAGAACTAATAAATGAATAATATAAACAAATAATATTATTATTATTAGCTGCCTGGCTCACCACCAGATGACTCTGGCCGGCTTATAATGTTAAAAAGAATAAAAGCATACATACATACATACATACATACATACACACACACATACATACACACACACACACACACACACACACACACACACACACACATAACATACAAAATATAATTTTGTATTGCAGCTTGCAATGTTAAGAATAAAACAGTATAATTTGTACTGTTTTATTCTTAACATTGCAAGCTGCCCAGAGTCATCTCATGGTGAGACAGGCAGCTAATAATTATAATTTTACACAAACACACACCAATAAGAATTAGCCCTTTTTTAAGCTTTGTATATTGCCTTCCATCCTACGTTAATCAAAGCTGGGTTCCTGCCACACATTAAGTAAATTAATGCATTAATATATTTTGATTAATGCAATTTATTTATATTAACGCACTCAGTTCGCTTAGTGACCGTTCGAAGTTACAACAGCGTTGAAAAAAGTGGCTTATTGACCGTTCCCATTTATGACCGGCTGTCTGCAAGGAATATAAACCCTTCCATTCCCCACCATCCGGTTAGAATTGGAAGAATCTTCTTGGATGAGAAGCGAAACATCTTCAGAGAAAAAACAAAGAAAGCCCAGTTGCCTCTGGGGGCAAAAGCACCTTTGGGACTCCAAGCTAATAGCGCATTTAACTCCTCCACCCCTAGCTCTGCCTGCTCTCCTACAAGCTGGGCTATCAGCTCTCTGTCTCATGTGCTTTATGATGTCACAACAGCTGGACCCCTCCCTGTCCTGGTCCAGTGTCCCTTGGCAGCAGAAGAGCATGGGAAGGTAGAGAGGCTGACACACCTGTCTTTCAGTCTCGCAGAATCATGGCCAACCTTCCACACAAAGAGTGCCCCAACGCCGAATACATGGTCCCGGTGACCATGATGATGCCGGACATCGACTGGATGCATTGCCCAGCCGGCCTCTGCAAAGTCAGCCTGTTCGATGACAAAGTCCATACCGACAAGCAGCGAAAGCTGGTTTGTTTTGTCGACGTCTCCAGCCTGAATGCCAAGAATCAAGACCAGGATTCTCTGTCCGCTTCCGGGGAGCTCGGTGGCGTCGAGGCTCTGGATGGAATCGATCTGGGGGAGAGGGAGATCGTGGTCATCCGAGACGAGAAGAAGAGTTTGTCCAACACCGAAGGCGCCGTGTGTTTTTTCAAGCAAAGCTCCTGCGAGAAAGGGAACGTAACCAATTGGCTCAACAGAGACCTTCAGAAGTACGCCGTTGGGTTCCAGCATGCTCTCAACCCTACGAAAGGACCCAGGAAAAGCCTGCCTTGCGAGGCGGAACAGAGGTCGGTTCAGAACGGACCGGCTCCTTTCGGCTGTTCTGGCGCCTAAAAAGAAGACTCGGGACTCATGCCGTCCACGAGGAGTTGCATCTTTGGACCTTCAGAAGACATGCAAAGAGATCAAAGAAGATCGTCAATAAATTTTTTTTGTAAATGAATGCTGGAGTGAGGCTGTCATTACTGTCAGTGTTAGACGAGCCGTGGTGGCGCAGTGGTCAGAATGCGGTACTGCAGGATAATTCTGCCGACTGCCGGCAGTTCAATCCTGACCGGCTCAAGGTTGATCGATCCTTCCTTCCTTCCTTCCTTCCTTCCTTCCTTCCTTCCTTCCTTCCTTCCTTCCTTCCTTCCTTCCTTCCTTCCTTCCTTCCTTCCCAGTGGTTAGAATGCAGTACTTCAGGCTAACTCACTTCCACCTGTTCGATCCTGACCGGCTCAAGGTTGACTCAGCCTTCCTTCCTTCCTTCCTTCCTTCCTTCCTTCCTTCCTTCCTTCTTCCTTCCTTCCTTCCTTCCTCCCTCCCTCCCTCCCTCCCTCCCTCCCTTTCTTCCTTCCTCCCTCCCTTCCTTCCCAGTGGTTAGAATGCAGTACTTCAGGCTAACTCACTGCCACCAGTTCGATCCTGACCAGCTCAAGGTTGACTCAGCCTTCCTTCCTTTCTTCCTTCCTTCCTTCCTTCCTTCCTTCCTTCCTTCCTTCCTTCCTTCCTTCCTTCCTTCCTCCCTCCCTCCCTCCCTCCCTCCCTCCCTCCCTTCCTTCCTTCCTCCCTTCCTTCCCAGTGGTTAGAATGCAGTACTTCAGGCTAACTCACTGCCATCAGTTCGATCCTGACTGGCTCAAGGTTGACTCAGCCTTCCTTTCCTTCCTTTCCTTCCCTTCCCTTCCCTTCCCTTCCCTTCCCTTCCCTTCCCTTTCCTTCTTTCCTTTCCTTTCCTTTCCTTTTCTTTCCTTCCTTCCTTCCTTCCCAGTGGTTAGAATGCAGTAGTGCAGGCTAATTCTAGCCAAGTGAAATATGACCGTTTTTCACACGGCCTTTACAACATCCCCATGGTCACGTGATTAAAATCCAGACACTTGACAATTGACTCATATTTATGATGTTTTCAGTGTCCCGGGGTCACGTGATCCCCTTTTTGCGACCTTCTGCCAAGCAAAGTCCGTGGGGAAGCCAGATTCACTTAACAACCCTGTTACTAACTGAACAACCGCAGTGATTCACTTAAACAGCTGTGGCAAGAGAGGTCGTACAATGGGGCAAAATTCATTTGACCGTCTCACTCAGCAAATTTTGGGCTCAATTACGATCGTAAGCCAAAGATTGTCTGTATCTCCTTTTTCGCTCTGGAGCAAATGCTCTATTGCTAAAAAAAACTCGGGCAAAACCAGAGACCCAAATTTCTTGTGTTTTATTCTGAATTCAAGCTTTTTGGCTGTGTGTGTGTGTGTGTGTGTGTGTGTGTGTGTGTGTGTGTGTGTGTGTGTGTTTGTCTTGGCTTCCCTCCTCCCCTCAAGTCGCTGCCCTTATTTCTATCTTTGGAAAGACTTGGCAATGGCCGCCTACGCCTTATTTTATTTTCCTTCCCCAAATTAGTAATTATGTGCTGGTGGCTTTGTCAGACTTGGCCCTGAAATATATATATTTTTTAATTGTTTCTGCAAAAATACATTCTTGGTCTGTGCCTCTCGTTTCATCCATTGTTCATCTGCTGACATTTGCTTAGACTCTCTTTGCAACGATGCATATTTGGAGGATTTTTGAAAAGTAATTGATGTCTGGCAGCGAATAGAAGCAACGAGAGAAACACGCAATAACAAAAGTAGCTTTATATTTGGTCAGCGTTCAATGGTTGCGTACTTGGCATGGACTGAAGCACGAAACGCCATCCAGTGATTAATTTGGCTTTGGCTTCGTTTATGGTGTTGTTTACGAAGCCACAATTGCCTGGCATCAGAGATCGTGGCGAACCGTAAACTCTGATTTACAAGCCGAAACGCTTTCTGGAGGATGCCTTCCCAGCTCCATTGGACTTCAACTCCCAGAATTCTCAGTGACCAAACTGGGAAGGCATCACATGACACCTTCGGAGATTATCATTGGCTCCTTCGACAGGTTTTACAACATCCTTTGTAGACCACAGACATTGGGGTCAGAATTTCCTTGGCTAAGCCAAACTGTCATTAAGCGAATCACACCCAGTTTTATGAACCTTTTTGCCATGGTGGTGACATGAATCAATGCCGTTGTTAAGCGACTCGCAGAGTCTTTAAGCAAATCTGGATTTGCCCCCCACCCCCACCCTTGACTTTGCTTGCCCGAATCTGGCTTGGGAACCAGATCAAGCGTCTGAATTTTGATCACGTGACCATTGGGATGCTGCAATGGTCATAACTGTGAGGATCAGTCATAAGTCACTTTTTTCAGTGCTGTTGTGACTTTGAACAGTTTGCATGCAACAGCGCGCACACACATCCATAATGAAATGCGTGCGAGACCCCCATGCGACCCCCCCATGCATGCATGCATGCCCCCCTGCATGCCCCCCGCCCCCTGCGCATGCACGCACGACCCCCGCACTCTCCCAAATGCGCCCCACCCCCGCGCATGCATGGCAGAGATCCGAAAACTACCTGGCCGGCTGGAGGCGCACACGCATGCGCAGTGGGGTTGAGCCGGGACAACGGCTCGCGTGCCCGCAGAGAGGGCTCTGCGTGCCACCTGTGGCACACGTGCCATAGGTTCGCCATCACGGGCATAGGGTCTCCTGCTTGAGCAGGGGGTTGGACTAGAAGACCTCCAAGGTCCCTTCCAGCTCTATTCTAATTGAAATGGTATAGGCAGGGTCTCCTGCTTGTGCAGGGGGTTGGACTAGAAGACCTCCAAGGTCCCTTCCAGCCCTAGGATTCTATATGCCTATCAATAGAGATAGAGTTAACAAAAGTTAAATGACCAGACATGCATTGTTGCTATCCAGCACAACACTGCCCTCTGCTGGTGATCCCTGGTAGGAAAAAGCATTGGGAATCGAACCTCCATCATCATGAAATCAGAACATAACTGCTTTTTTTCAAGCATTCAATTAAACGGATCAGGATTTACCCAACTCCATAACATATTGAACCCCAGAACTAATGCTTGGCTGTGCAAAACCAAGCCACGAGACAAGCCCACCCCATTGTGGCCTTGTTCCCTGCAAATAGTAAAGCAGCACATCAAGATAAAACGAACAGGAAATTATCTTAGGTTGGCAATAAATAAGACACAACAGACTTTGGTTGGTTTAGAGCTCGGAGTGTTGTACGAATCGCCTTGTGGTGAGATGGGTGGCAAATAGATTTAGCGACTAATGATAATAATGAATAAGCAATAATAAAGAAGAATGTTTGTAGCTCAGGGTTGAAATGATGGGTCCTTGGTGTTCTCTGAGCTTGCTTGTTTTCTTGGAGACGTTTGAAACATCTGCAAGAAAACAAGCAAGCTCAGAGAGCACTAATAATGAAGGGATACAGTTGGTTAATTCTGGTACAAAGATAGTTGTTTTCTGATCGTAGATTTTTTTTCCATGGGAAGCATTCAGAGTCACGGGTGGGATTCAAAAATTGTAGCAACCAGTTCTCTGCCCGGTTGCTGGGTGGGCGTGGCCATGGTGGGCGTGGCCTACTCGGCCTCCTGCACCACAGTGGGGGGGGGGGGCGTTTTCACCCTCCGCAGGCTCCGGAGGCTTTCCTCGAGCCTCCGGGAGGGTGAAAATTATCACGTAGTGAATATTGTCAGTTGTACGTCTATGCAGGGTGATGCACCCCTATCCTAATATTATGGTACATTCCAATATAAGCAGAACACGTGATATGATGAGTGCGCATGTGTGCATTCCTAAACCACCATTAATTCTCTTCTGCCTTAGCTGTTGACCTGAACGGTCGTGTTTTCTTAGCAAAGATGTAATTATTCAGGATTTATTGGTTTTGTACTCAAATATTTTCTATTAGATTTTAATCTCGGCTTTATTTCTAACTGTCTGAATTCCAAGAAAAGATCCAAATCGCATCTATGTGATCTTATTCTCATTTCAACAAAAATGGCCTCCCCCGGGCCCCAGAAGCTGGAAACGGGCCCGTTTCCGGACTTCCGGTACTTTCGGTACTTCCGGTAGGCCTGTTTTTCGCCCTCCCAGAGCCTCCGCGCGGGCCATGCACTTACCTGGCATCCAAAACGGGCCACGTGGAGACTCCTGGGAGGGGAGGGGTGGGGTGGGTGGGTGAACCAGATGTAAAATTAGCATCCGGTTTGCCCGAACCGGTCCGAACCAGCTGAATCCCATCCCTGACTCAGACATACCTTCCCTCCTATACTTCCTCAAGGTGGCATCTCGGAGAAGTTTTTTTAAATCAACCAACCAACCTTGTATAAAAGTGCTTCTCCCATTCCTAGCAGCGAACTGAACCTGCTTGAATTCCTCTCCTCAATTATTATCAAGATTATTAAAAAAAAAAAGCTTGGGAAAATCCTGTAACATCCAACGTCCTGGAATCAGCATCCCGAAAATGCAAAAGTAGAAAAAAAATGGGCCCATCCAGACGGCAAATTATGCTTTTAGCATGAAAACATAACAACTAAATTCTCAACAGGGAGTCCTTGATTTACCGCCATTGACTTAGCGACGGTCCAAAGTTACAACGGCATCGAAAAAACAGAACTTATGACCAGTTTCTGCACTTACGACCATTGGTCACGTGCTCAAAATTCAGGCGCTTAGCAAGTGAAATGTATTTACAATGGTTGCACTGTCCCGAGGTCATGTAATCCCCATTTGTGACCTTCCCATCCGATTTCCGGCAAGCAAGTCAACGGGGGAAGCCAGATTCATTTAAACGACTGCATGATTCACTTAACGACTGCAGCGACTCACTTAACAACCATGGCACACACAAAAAAGGCCGTAAAACGGTGCAAAACTCAACTGCCTTGCTTATCAACTGAAATTTTGGCCTCAGTTGTGGTCATACATCGATATACCTGTATAATGTGGCTAAAGGTTAGACAAGTATTAAATCTACAGGGGCTGGCAAATCAAATTATGCACCTTTTAGCTTCAGGAACCAGCTGTAGAAACCAGTCCGCGTCACCAGTTTGTGGTTCATTGTGCCACACAAACCCAAGAAAATTGGATTAATTGAGCAAGCCATGGTTCTGTTAATCATATTTATAGCAAATGCAGCTAGGGAATAATTACAGAAACTGTATTTAATTAGTTACATTCATTCATTTAATGTTCCTTATGCTTAATATTAAATTGAATCGCATTTGGAATTTCCTCTCATTGAGCAACCTTTGGGGGAAGACCCTAAAGGATTTTCCAAATAATCTGCATCTTTTTTTATAATGGCCGCTCCTACAAAGGCAATATGTAGTATTTTTCCCTTTTTCCCAAAAATTTCACGATTCCCCAAACTCATAACCTTATGTTTGTCCCTCCAACAAACTTCTTATTCTAGCAGCAACTTTGCCCAAATAATTTAGGCTAAAGGTTGACAGAGGAAAAGAGAAGTGCTGAGTTGCATGCCCATTTGGTTACGTGCTAAATTTATTTACTGTATTTATTATACTGCCCCGAAGAATTTTGGGGCAGGTTAGGCAAAATTCCAAAGAATTTTGGGTGTCAGGCCACAACAGTGAAAAGAAAAGTTCAGTCACAAGCAAATCAGAACGTCAACACCAAAACCTAATAATAAAAAAATCCTGCATGAAGCAGGTTGAAGCATTTATTTATTTATTTATTAGTGAGACTTATATACCGCCTCACAGTGCAAGCACTCTCTAAGCGGTTTACAGCATTAAGCAATGTATATTTATATTTATATTGCCCCCAACAATCTGGGTCCTCATTTTACCTACCTCGGAAGGATGGAAGGCTGAGTCAACCTTTCGCCGGTAAGATTTGAACTGCTGATCACAGTCAGCTAAAGTAGGCTGCAGTACTGTACTCTAACTGCTGCGCCACCTTGGCTCATAGTCAAAGTTTTATCTTAAAAATGTTTAAAAATCCTAATGTCATGTCCCAAATTTTGAACCCATTCAATAAATCAGCCCATCTGAGGGGCCTTGGGTTCAAAAATTACTACCTTATGATGCCCCGTTTTGCTCAATCAAAGATTACAGGAATCAAAAGAGTTTTAGCAGCATATCGGTAAAATAAACAAAACAAAAAAAGAAACAATACTCTAAATTTTTCAACCTTGGCATCTTGAAGATGTGTGGACTTCAATTCCCAAGACTCTTTTTTTTTCTTTTTTGTCCACGTTGAAAAGTCGTGGTTCAAACCTGAGTCACTATAGCAACTTGACAATGAGATGAGACACGCTCGGCACCGCTTCCCATATCCTGGAAAAATAAAACAATACCCAGTGACTAAGAGCTGAGCTAAAATGAAACGTGATCAAACGTTGCTACCTGCCAATTAAAATAAATCGCTGGCGTGCCTGCTCTTCACGCCAAATACCCTGCGTCCTTACACCGATCGGCTCCTTATGTAACGACGACGATGCCGTTGTTGGAAAGGGAGGGATGTGAGCAATTAAACATGCCATGTGCGAAGGATTAGTAAGTCTGGAACAAAACTTTCCAAGGATAAGTGACCCCTTTCCACCACCCCCGGAAGCGATTTGTCTGCAATAGGATGAATACTAAAACTAGAAAATCCTTTCCAACTCTATTATTCTATGTTCTAAGTACTTCAGACTACAATTCCCACGCTCCTTAGCGGCAAAGCCAACCCTGAAAGACTCTGAGGTCATACAGTAAGTCCTTGATTTAACAACAGTTCATTTAGTGACCGATGGAAGTGACAAGGCATTGAAAAAAAAAGGGACTTAGGAGCGTTTTGCACACTTACGACTGTTGCAGTATCCCCGTGGTCACTTGATTTACATTCGGATGCTTGATGGCTGGTTCCTATTTACGACGGTCACAGTGTCCAGGGGGTCATGGGATCCCCTTTTGCGACCTTCCGACAAGCAAAGCCAGATTCACTTAACAACTGCAGGGGTTCACTTATCAGAGGTGGCAAGAAAAGTCGTAAAATGGGGCAAAACTCACTTAACGAATTTCTCACTTAGCAACATAACTCTGGGCTTAGTTGTGGTCCTAAATCGAGGACTACTTATACAGAACACTCAGGAGGCCACTCTGCCCACCCACTGAACACTAAACTTGTTTTTAAGAAGAGATTGGATAACCATTTGTCTGAAATGGCATAGGGTTTCCTGCCTAAACAGGGGGTTGGACTAGAAGACCTCCAAGGTCCCTTCCAACTCTGTTATTCTATTTGTGACCTGCAGTCCTAGATTTTCCTGACTTTTTCTTACCATGCCTGACTTCCTGCAGCTGTTCACGATCAGCCCCAGCTAACTGGGGAGACCGGATTCAGAGAGATTCTAGCCACCCAGATTGGCTAGATCACAGAATACGGCTCAGCGGTCTGTCTACCCCAAATTTATTCCCTACTACGCATCCTCCATTAAAAAGCATTCGCCTATGGATTTGGACCCGAGCGATCTTTGGCTCTGCTCCTCCCAAGCACAGTGAAGCAAAGGGGCTGATAATGCATAAAGGACTTCAAAGCAACCCCTCCATTTTCCCCCTGCCCATGGCAATCGGATAATTACATTTGGAGGACAATGACAGATTGTTCGGGACAGCAGATTAATGAGGAGATTGTGCAGTAAACAAAACATTGGCGTCCCCAGAGCGAGCCGTGTGAAGGGAACTGCGGGTAGGCTGATGCGCTGACGTGACCCAGTGCGAGGCCCACTGAGAACTGGCACAGTGGTGGAGTCGCATACTTTCCAGCCATCGTTGTATGAATTGTGCACCCCTTCTCCTGCAGCTCATCTGAAGAATCTAGGGCAAAGCTTTGTTCAGGGTGGATTAAAGCTCTCGATCCATAATCCTTTTGTGTGCTGGACTCTGGAAAGAGATTTGGAGATAGACTACTCAGTGGATTGGGTAATCAGGCCAGGACTATTACAGTGAAATCTTCCAGAATGGGACTACTTTCTATTGGGGTTATTTTTCCCCCTCTTCTGGAGCAGAAGCACTAGCCATTGTACAATGATGTAGTTCCCAAATTGGTAAGAGGGCCAGGGGAGGGGTTGGGGGGGAGAAGAGAGGGCATCACACCTTCCCTTTTGTACTTTCATCACAACATCACACACATTTTGGATCCTGGTGGGCCTGCCTGCAAATTGTGTCCATCTTTGGTTTGCTCAGCCGTAGTTCATTGTATAATTCATGATAGTTATTATGCCTGGATTACATTCCCCCAGTCAAAAAAACACATATCGTGAATTGGTCTCAGTTTAGTGCACCACAAGTATTCCATCAACCGTGATTATAAAACCCAGTTTATGGCTTGGAACGTTGTGGAACCTAGCCAAGTGCAGCTTATTTCATTTCTGCCGGTATTTATAAAATCTTGGCTTCCTGCAGCCTATGAAACCAACTTTTTAAAGCATGCTGGCTGGGGAATTTTGGGAGTTGAAGTCTACACATCTTAAAATATGTTGGCTGGGGAATTCTGGGAGTTGAAGTCTACACATCTTAAAATATGTTGGCTGGGGAATTCTGAGAGTTGACATCTATGCATCTTAAAACATGCTGATTGAGGAATTCTGGGAGTTGACATCTACACATCTTAAAACATGCTGATTGAGGAATTCTGGGAGTTGGAGTCTACACATCTTAAAATATGTTGGCTGAGGAATTCTGGGAGTTGACATCTACACATCTTAAAACATGGTGGCTGAGGAATTCTGGGAGTTGAATACACATCTTAAAACATGCTGGTTGGTGAATTATGGGAGCTGAAGTCTATATAGCTTAAAGCATGCTGGTTGGGGAATTCTGGGAGTTGAAGTCTACATATGTTAAAATGTTGGCTGGGGAATTCTGGGAGTCGAATCCCACCCCTCGTAAAGTTATCAACCTTGAGAAACGCTGGTCTTTCTTGGCCTTTCATGGCCTTTTCCACCGCGACCCCCGGTTTCCTCTCGCCCCAAAGAACAGCCGGGGACCGGGCGACTCCTCCGCATCCAACAGGCGAGGCGAACATTCCGATGATAATCGGGGACGGGCGGGGGGAGGGGTTAAGCCCGTGGGGGGGGGAGAAGGCTGAGTCTCAACACCTGTGGGCGGGGCCGTGGAGACACCCGTCTCGACCAATCCGAGCCGTCGGCCGAACAGGTGTTTGCTAGCGTCACGGGCCGGAGGGGGAGGGGGAGGTGTAGGGGGGGACATCCGGCCTCCCCTCCGCCGCCGCCGCCACCGGTGGCTTCGCGAGCTTCCCGCGGCCGCGCGATGTTTGGCCGGCGCTCGGGCGGCGATGGGGCTCGGCGCGCGGGGCTGCCAAGCGGGGCCGCCGGCAGGAGGAGGAGCAGCAGCACCCCCAGACCCATCCCCTGCCCCCGCAGCGGCAGCAGCAGCAACGCCCCACTCGGCTCCAACGCCGGCCGGGCGCCCGGCTCGCTTTGAGAGCGCCGGGCTGCGGAGGCGGCTCCCGCGGGTGGAGTAGCGCGTTTTTTTTCCCCTCCCCGCTTGCCCTTGCGCGTTTCCCCGGCGGGCGAGGAGGAGCGGGAGGAGAGCGGCCAGAAGGCGTCCCGTGGCGGGCTCCGGGCTCCCTCCTCGGCCGCCGCTGAGCCTGGAGTGGCCCGGGGCCCGGCCATGTCCGCCTCCTGCTTGGCTGCAGCCCTTTCAGCACCTACAGAGCTGGACAGCGCCTGCCGCTCGGCCGCCGCTGAGCCTGGAGTGGCCCGGGGCCCGGCCATGTCCGCCTCCTGCTTGGCCGCAGCCCTTTCAGCACCTACAGAGCTGGACAGCGCCTGCCGCATGGAGAACGGCCCGGGAGCAGCCCAGCCGCCTGCAACGGCGGGGAAAGCAACGGCTCCGGGCGGCTTCGCTGCTCCTCTCCTTCCTCCGGCTTCTCCTTCTTCTTCTCCTGCGGCGTCTTCTTCGGCCGTGGGCGGCGAGCTGGAGCTGGCCCTGGAGGAGGAGCTGGCCATGCTGGCTTCGGCCGGGGAAGGGCCCGGGGAGAGCGAGCCGCAAGGCCCCGCGGCGTCCCCGGCCGACCCGGAGCTGCTGTCGCAGATGAGGCAGAAGGAGAAGGACTTGGTGTTGGCCGCCCGCTTGGGCAAAGCCTTGCTGGAGCGCAACCAGGACATGAGCCGCCAGTACGAGCGGATGTACAAGGAGTTGACCGACAAGCTGGAGGTGAGAGAGGCGGCCGTTTTTGGGGGGGCAGGGCGAGGCCGGAAGGCCGGGGCGGTGACTCAGGATTCGGCCGCTTTGGGAGGGTCGGGCGGCTTTCCCCTTTTTGAGATGCCCGAGGAGGTCGCCCCCTGACCATATGCAGAGAGCATCTCTCCCGGGTTGAGTGCGCCCCTGCCCTGCCTCTCTACCTGGGCCGGATTCTCTCTCTCTCTCTCTCTCTCTCTCTCTCTCTCTCTCTCTCTCTCTCTCTCTCTCTCTCTCTCTCTCTCTCTCTCTCTCTCTCACACACACACACACACACACACACACACACACACACACACACACACACACACACACACACACACATTTTTCTTTCGGCTTTAGAGCAGCCCTTCCTGCGGGAGTTAGGACTACAGCTCCCAGAATTCGTAGCCATGTTTCACAAGGGTGTGGGGCGTCATGGGATATGATGTCCGGAGCATCATGGTTGAGGAAAGGTGCCGGGGGTTGGCACCACCTTGCAAACCTTGATTTAGGGGAGAGAGAAAGAGTCTCGGGGTTGAGAGGGTGGGATCCCCTGGTCTAAACCGAGCTTTAGAAGGTTTCGGAGGCAGCAAACCAGGATGGATTGAATGTCAGATGCAGGAAAGCAAAGGAAGAAGGAAAATGCATTTGGGAGTAGTCATAAGCCCATGCTCCAGGTCTTCTCAGGTATGTTGAGAGCACAAGTCTGAGCTAGTTGAAAATGATGGGAGTTGTAATCTTTTGGGGGGGGGGCAATCGGACACCAGATTATTTAAGGTAATGGTGATTACATAAATAGGCCCAAATGTTCCTTATTTACCCAACTGTTACTCAGGGCTAAATCAAATCCACTGTCCTGGATTTGTACAGGATACTGAAACAAGATTAGGTGATTTCTGGTTGAACTCCAAGCCTTTTTTTGTTAAACCATGAAACATTGTTTAGCTTGGGGGGGCGGGTCTTCTCACCGATTAAATGAACCCCATTAACCTGGGTTTCTCAGCTGAGGGAGTTGTGCGCACACCTCGACACCCAGCCACAAACAAACACAAACCCCATTTCAGCCTTGAGTGAACTTCTTGACCGCGGAATTGTTGAGCTCGCCATGACTTGTTGAACTCTGTCGAGTTAGAAATAGGACTCTCCCCTTCGATGGTGGGTAAATACTGGTTTCTCCCCCTGGGCATTAACCATTCTGGGGGGGCTTGACTGGATTTCCTCCAGTCTGTTCAAGATATTGGATCCCAGGTCAAAGTTTGATACTTTGGGGACCTGGGACACCCCCCTCCCCAATTGAAATCCCCAATCCATAAAGGAGTGATAAAGACAGTCAGTGCTAACCAACAACACTCTTCCATGGTTCAGGTTGAAGCTTCAACAACCCTATTCAGACAGGCTAAAATTCAAATTTCAACCCGTCTAGAAATAATGCAGAAGCAAGACAGATTTAAACCGATTACCAGTTGGCTGAAAATATTTATTTTTTAAGAACTAATAAAGCTGCTCAACTCCAACAGTGCAGCTCTGGGTGGAAAACTGAGCAATTAAAACTGGGTTTAGCTGGATTAAGTAAGTGAGTCAATCCACCGCTTATACTCCAGTAGGTTGTGTGGTGAGTTAATGTTATGTGTGAACCCAGCCCTAACGGCATCTAAGCCAGGATGGATGGCTTATCGTAGGCCAGCTTGGGTTGTTGAGATCTGAGTTGAACAAACTTGCTACAAGGTGAACTTACTACAAGGTGAACATACTGCAAGGTGAAGTTTTCCTAGTTAGGTAGGACTGTTCTCCATTGCTTACTATGGATCTGACCATGGTCATTCTGTAACCGGTCTATGGTCTTTGATACTATTTAGATCTGTTCTGAACTGAGTTGAACAAACCACAACTTACTACAAGATGAACCCACCAAAGCTTTCGTAGTTTTTGTAGCTCTCATAGTTTAGTAGGACTCTATTCCATTAGTTACCATCTGTCTGGCCACATTCATTCCGGATCCAGCCTACCGTCCTTGGTACTAGTAAGTACCAACTAGACATCCAATGAAACATTTTACTGATTTATTAAATTTTTATGCCTCCCCACTATCTCTCCTGCAAGGTGACTCTGGGCAGCTTGCAAGTTATAAAACAGGGTAAAAACAATTAAAAACATGAACATGTTAAAACCACGCCAATTAAAATGCTACTTTAAAAACTCTACTAGAACCGAAACTAAGAAAGCTACGAGATGGATGGGACCGGGGACGAGGTCTTCTTACCCCATCAGCAACCACCAGTGCCCCCTCCGGACCCCATGCGTGGTTTATTCATTTTATTTATAAAAAAATTATCGGCTGCCCATCTTACCATAAGGTAACCCTGGGTGGCTTACAGTCCTCAAAATGTATGGATACGTACTGTATACATTAAAACATAAATAAATTAAAACCTGTTAATCCTAACATGTTAAAGTGTTTACTCCGTATTCTGGATTTCCCTGGGACATGAACTGATCCCAAGGGCTGGTCTCATAAAACAGGCTGGAATTAACCGTGGTTAGCTAGAGATTGAGGATACATTAGAAATGCAGTTGTTTGGGACAAATGTAACCATCTTTTATGAAATCTGTGTTTGATTGTGTTTGTTTGAACAGTACTAGGGGGAAATGGAGGGAGTTCTACTCCACTTGTTGGGTTTCCATTCTTCACTAGAATGGGGTTGAGTATTTCATCACGCAGAATTGTTGTTATTGTTGTTTTGCACAAATTGTTTTAGCACATTTGTGCATACCCGGCCATGAGGATGCAACAATGGTCGC
This sequence comes from Diadophis punctatus similis, assembly GCA_023053685.1. Classification (NCBI taxonomy): domain Eukaryota; kingdom Metazoa; phylum Chordata; class Lepidosauria; order Squamata; family Dipsadidae; genus Diadophis; species Diadophis punctatus. The sequence goes on along the minus strand of JALIGW010000030.1, from coordinate 3,747,971 downwards.
AAGTGTGAAAAAAACGGTCATAAGTCACTTTTTTCAATGCCTTGGTAAGTTTGAATGGTTCCTAAATGAGCTGTGGTAAGTTGAGGACTACCTGTAGTAGATTGATTTAGAGTTGCCCACGATCTCGCTGTGTACCTACACAGCGAAGGGAGTTGATGGGTAAGCGAAGGTTGCAGGAGGCCGCAGACGAGCCAACCCAAACACCCTCTCAAATCTCAAGTGCGTGTTGTGCAGAATTACACACCCTGTGTGCCAATTGATTGATTCAACTTCTTGTTCTGGGCTTTGCTGTTTGAGCCAGAACGTTAAATTTCACAGATGCATGCATGCAACAGCTACGCAACTGTCCGTGAATGACAAGATACATATATTCTCTCAAGTGTAATGCCTGAGTAGTGTATTTGATCCTTAAGGCATAAGTGACTGTAACAGATGCTGTAACAGAATAACAGGGAGGGACCTTGGAGGTCTTCTAGTCCAACCCCCTGATCAAGTGGGAGATTTATACCATTCTGTCCATTCTTGAAAGCCTCCAGTGATGGTGCACCCACAACTTCTGGTGGCAAGTTGTTCCACTGGTTAATTGTTCTCATGGTCAGGACATTTCTCCTTAGTTCTAGCTTGGTTGTCTCTCTGATTAGTTCCCATCCATGCACCTTGCAACAATTGTGTTCAGGTAGCCTAGTACTACTTATACATATCAGACATTAACACAATTGAGAATTTCCAGAGATACTTCACAAGAAGAGTATTACATTCCTCTGTTCACAACAGAATACCTTATGAATCCAGACTTGAAATTTTGGGACTTGAAAATTTAGAACTCCGCCGCCTTCGTTCTGACCTAAGTGTAGCTCACAAAATTATCTGCCACAATGTCCTACTTGTTAACGACTACTTCAGCTTCAACCGCAATAATACAACGAGCTCACAATAGATACAAACTTAATGTAAACCGCTCCAAACTTGATTGCAAAAAATTCGACTTCAACAACAGAGTGGTCAATGCCTGGAACACTTTACCTGACTCAAACCCCAAAAACTTCAACCTCGGATTATCTACCATCGACCTCACCCCATTCCTAAGAGGTCGGTAAGGGGCGTGCAGAAGCGCACAATCATGCCTACCGTTCCTGTCCTAATTTTTATTTTTATTTTATTTATTTATTTTTGTCAAGTACGTGTTGGTAATATACATAGATATAACATTGTTTATATACATAAGATGGGTACTGATAAGAGGGAACATTATGACAGGGACGGTAGGCACGCTGGTGCACTTATGCACGCCCCTAATGTACCCATATATTCATACCTCTTTTACTCTTATTAATGCTTGTACTATTACATATATATTCAATCATGTTTTACTGTTTATACTTTGCTTATAATCATATATGCTTGACAAATAAACAAATACAAATACACTACAATAAATAAATAAAATAAATAAATAAATAAATAAATAAAATAAATAAAATAAGTGCACAATCGTGCCTACCGTTCCTGTCCTAATGTACCCATATATTCATACCTCTTTTACTCTTATTCCTGCTTGTAATATTACATATATATTCAATCATGTTTTACTGTTTGTACTTTGCTTATAATCATAGATGCTTGACAAATAAACAAATACAAATACACTACAATAAATAAATAAATAAATAAAATAAATAAATAAAATAAGTAAATAAAATAAGTGCACAATCGTGCCTGCCGTTCCTGTCCTAATGTACCCATATATTCATACCTCTTTTACTCTTATTCCTGCTTGTAATATTACATATATATTCAATCATGTTTTACTGTTTATACTTTGCTTATAATCATATATGCTTGACAAATAAACAAATGCAAAAATACATCCCAGAAAACAACACCTTATGCTTTGTGCAACATTTAATCCAAGCCAGAGAATTTCAGGGATCCTTGGAAGCTATCTAGCCCGACTCTTTCTTAGCGTAGAGATGTCAAACTGAGGGTCCCCTCAAAGAGATCCCTCAATACCCAACGAGCGTCTTTCTGTAATCAATTGCAGAGCTACTTTTCAACTTCAGGAGTTTCCTCTCTTGTTTTCTATCAGCCTAGCGCCTGTTCGTTCTGTTGCAATAGCTCAAAATGTCCTTTTATTCCCAAGACTCCATCTGTCCACATGAAGCTGGATTCTTCTGTTTCTCCCTCCCACCCCACCCCTCCATCATTCGATCCGATTTATATAAACTGGGCTTAATTCTTTTTCCTGCCTGGGACCCAGTTTTGCTGCACCGAAAGGCTCCAGTCCAACCTCCTTTGACCTCCGGCCAGAATGCTTTAGGAAAACAGGAAGCCGTTGAGAAAATACATTTCGGCATTCAAATGCAACCAAGCGTTGCATAAAACAGGCTTTTGCGCTGATCTCTTTGAAAAAGAAGCCAATGAGGGTGGGGGGTAGGGGTGGGGGGCTGTCCTGCACTTTTTTTAAAGCCCTGGAACAAGGCTCAAAGACAGATTTGCAATTCAGGATCAGACAACACCGCAACAGGCTGCAATAAAAATTCTCTGCCCTTAAAAAATAAAACTAAAAAAAAGGCAGTTTTAAAAACAGGGGTTTCCAGTGCATCTGCCCTTGAGGTTAACAGAAGACGCTCACATTCAAAAAGTCTATGTATGTATCTGTATTGTTTTTAGAAATAACTCACTAGACTAGGGGAATACAGCTAGCCCTTGATTTAACAACAGTTCTTTTAGTGACCGTTCGAAGTTCCAATGGGAAGGGACTTGTGACCGTTTTTCACACTTGAGACCGTTGCAGCATCCCCCGTGGTCATGTGATCAGAATTCAGAGGCTTGGCATCTGACTCACATTTATGACGGTCACATTGTCCCAGGGTCATGGGATCCCCTTTTGCAGACCTTCTGAGCGGCAAAGTCAATGGGGAAGGCAGGTTCCACTTAACAACCGTGTGACTCGTTTAACAAATGCAACGGTTCAGTATGGACTAGGCTGGGAAAAAGAGGAAGGAAGGAAGGAAGGAAGGAAGGAAGGAAGGAAGGAAGGAAGGAGGAAGGAAGGAAGGAGGAAGGAAGGAAGGAGGAAGGAAGGAAGGAAGGAAGGAAGGAAGGAAGGAAGGAAGGACGGAAGGAGGAAGGAAGGAAGGAAAAAAGAGAAAGAAAAAGAAAGAAAGAAAGAAAGAGAGAAAGAAAGAGAGAGAGAGAGAGAGGGAGGGAGGGAGGGAGGGAGGGAGGGAGGTCCTTTCCAGCTTCTATTCTATTCTATTCTATTCATTTTCTATATTCTATTCTATTCTATTCTATTCTATTCTATTCTATTCTATTCTATTCTATTCTATCCTATCCTATCCTATCCTATCCTATCCTATTCATTTTCTATATTCTATTCTATTCTATTCTATTATTCTATCCTATCCTATCCTATCCTATCCTATCCTATCCTATCCTATCCTATCCTATCCTATCCTATCCTATCCTATCCTATCCCATTCTATCTATTCTATTCTATTCTATTCATTTTCTATATTCTATTTTATTTTATTCTATTCTATTCATTTTCTATATTCTATTTTATTTTATTTTATTCTATTCTATTCATTTTCTATATTCTATTTTATTTTATTCTATTCTATTCATTTTCTATATTCTATTTTATTTTATTTTATTCTATTCTATTCATTTTCTATATTCTATTTTATTTTATTCTATTCTATTCATTTTCTATATTCTATTTTATTTTATTTTATTCTATTCTATTCATTTTCTATATTCTATTTTATTTTATTCTATTCTATTCATTTTCTATAATCTATTTTATTTTATTCTATTCTATTCATTTTCTATATTCTATTCTGTTCTATCCTATCATATTTCCATCTTTTCCTATTTGTATCCTATCCATTCCGTTCCGTTCCATTCATCCTTCTATCCTTCCCTTCCCTTCCAATGCAGCACCTGGAGCAAGAGAAACACGAGCTCAGGAGACGCTTGGAGAGCAAGGAAGGCGAGTGGGAAGGCCGAGTCTCGGAGCTGGAGACCGACGTCAAGCAGCTGCAAGATGAGCTGGAGAAACAGCAGGTTCACCTGCGGGAAGCTGACCGGGAGAAGACGCGGGCGGTCCAGGAACTATCTGAACAGAACCAAAGACTCCTGGACCAGCTCAGCAAGGTGAGGGAGGCCACCTTGGCCACGGGGGGAGGGGAAGGACGGTTGCTGTTGACGCGGCAAGCTCCGTTGCAGCTGTTGGGGTCTCTGTTGCCCCTTAACGTCATACATGGTGGCGCAGTGGTCAGCATGCAGTACTGCAGCTGATTCTGCTGACTGCCGCCTGCCAGCTGTTTGGCAGATCGAATCTCACCAGGCTCAAGGTTGACTCAGCCTTCCATCCCTCCGAGGCTGGTAAAACGAGGACCCAGATTGTTGGGGGCAAGTCGCTGGCTCTGTAAAAAACCGCTTAGAGAGGGCTGTGAAGCACTGTGAAGCGGTATATAAGTCTAAGGGCTATTGCTATTAAGAACTGTGGTGGTGGAAGAATTGCCAGCTAATTCTGCCGACTGCCAGCAGTTCGATCCTGACCGGCTCAAGGTTGACTCAGCCTTCCATCCTTCCGAGGTGGGTCAAATGAGGACCCAGGTTGTTGGGGGCAATATGCTGGCTCTGTAAACCGCTTAGAGAGGGTTGGAAAGCACTGTGAAGTGGTATATAAGTCTAACCCAGCTGCTGTGGCCTAGAGGTAGAGCTCTTGCCTCACAGTCAGGAGGTTGTGAGTTCGATCCTAGGTAGAGGCAGATGTAAGGGTCTCCTGCTTGGGCAGGGGGTTGGACTAGATGACCTGCAAGGTCCCTTCTGACTCTGTTAATCTGTTAAGTGCTATTGCTGTACACTATCTCTCCCTGAGGCTTTGTGATGGGGCACGTCAAGTGGAGGAACCAGCATGGGTGGTTCTCGTCATGCAACCGCGACTGAGCCCAAAATATATGTTGCTCAGTGAAACATTCGTTAAGGTTTGCCTTGGTTTACTACCTTTTTTTCACCACGGTCATTAAGCGAATCCCTGCAGTTGTGAAAGAGGCAACGCGGGTGTGAAGTGAACCTGGTTTCCCCAGTTGACTTTGATCCTCGGTCGGTCGCCAAAGGGGTGATCGCATGAGCCCAGGGACACTGCGACCGTCATAAGGGTGAATCGGTCGTTAAAGCCTCCGAACGTAAATCACGTGACCCTGCGGATGCTGTGACAGTCGTAAGTGTGAAAACGGTCCTAAGTCCCCTTTTCCAGAGCGGTTGTAACTTCAAACAGTCACTAAACAAACTGTTCTTACAACTGGTCACTGATGTGAGTCGAGGACTACCTATATAGGCTGTTTACGACATTTTTTTTGCCACGGTTGTTAAGAGAACCACTGCAGTTGTACAGTTCGTAACACGGTTGTTGAAGTGAATCCGGCTTCCCCATGGACTTGACTGGTCAGAAGGTCGCAAAAGGGGATCACGTGACCCCCCTGGGAAACACTCATTCATTTAACGACCCCAAAATCCCTTACGGGGTGGAGTCTGGGCAACTGAATGGAGCTAGCAGAGTGTTTACTGGCCGGATGCCCTTCCCTGTCGCCAGTACGGAGTTTTGTTCAGCAGATACATTCTCATTGTGCCCAGAGAGAGAAATATCTGCCTCTACCTAGGATTGAACTCACAGCCTCCTGATTGTGAGGCGAGAGCGCCACCTCTAGGCCACCGCACTACTCTAACCCCCCCCCCCAGGAAACACTACAATGGTCACAAATACGAGTCAGTTGCCAAGCCTCTGAATTTTAATCACGTGAGCATGGGGACTTTGCAATAGTCGTAAGTGTGGGAAAATGGTCACAACTCACTTTTTTCAGTGCCGTTGTAACCTTTAACAGTCACTAAATGAACTGTCGCAAATCAAGGAGTACCTGTACAGCAGGTACCCTTGGCACTCTTTCTTAATGGTGGCTTACCTGTCCTACGATTAAAAAAATATCTCCTTATCAGAAATTGCTGGATTTTGGTGCGCTGGTTTAATTGCTTCCAGAGCTACCAGCTCGGAAGAGGCCGAGCTGAGCCTTGGAACTCAGAATGTTTTTTCGAAATATTGCTGACGACTTTTACGCTTCTGTAGCTTTTCCTAATCTCAAAAAACAGCCGGTGCCAGTTTTAACCTGGAGAATAAGCTCAAATGGCCCTACAGCTCCAAAGCTTACCTTTAGAGGGTGTACATTTTTGGTCGTCACAATGTAAAAATGATGTTGAGACTTTGGAAAGAGTGCAGAGAAAATCAAGAAAGATGATTAGGGGACTGGAAGCTAAAACATATAAAGTACGGTTGCTTCTATGCCTAGTTTGATGAAATGAAGGACCAGGAGTGACATGATAGCAATATTCCAATATCTCAGGGGCTGCCCCAAAGAAGAGGGGGTCAAGCTATTCTCCAAAGCACCTGAAGGCAGGACAAGAAGCAATGGGTGGAAACTAAACAAGGAGAGAAGCAACTTAGAACTAAAGAGAAATTTCCTGACAGTTAGAACAATTAATCAGTGGAACAGCCTGCCTCCAGAAGTTGTGAATGCTCCAACACTGGAAGTTTTTAAGAAGATGTTGGATAACCATTTGTCTGAAGTGGTGTAGGGTTTCCTGCCTAAGCAGGAGGTTGGACTAGAAGACCTCCAAGGTCCCTTCCAACTCTGTTATTCTATTCTATATTCTATATTCTATATTATTCTATCCTCTCCTATTCTATTTTTATTCTAAATTTGCATAGAAGCCAGCTCTGAAAGCTAATTTTTCCTCAGTTCTAAACAGGTAGTCCTTGATTTGTGACCACAATTCAGCTGAATGTTTACATCGCTAAGCAAGGAAGTTGTTAAGTGAATCGCACCCCATTTTATGAATATTATCGTCACAGCGGTTAAGTATCTACATAGATTTTAAATCATCCAGGTCATGGTTGTCCCAAAGATGCTTTTCCCAAAAGGCAACTGGATCATCATCATCATCATCATCATCATCATCTTCTTCTTCTTCTTCTTCTTCTTCTTCTTCTTCTTCTTCTTCTTCTTCTTCTTCTTCTTCTTCTTCTTCTTCTTCTTCTTCTTCTTCTTCTCCTCCTCCTCCTTCTCCTTTTCCTCCTCCTCCTCCTCCTCCTCCTCCTCCTCCTCCTCCTCCTCTTTAAAACATTTTGACTTTAAAGTTGGCAACTTTAAGACCGGTGTACTTCGACTCCCAGAATTCCCCAGCTATCACAAGCCCAGGTTGAAAAATGCTGGTTCAGAGGAAAGTTTTTTTTTTTTTTGATAAAAACTGACCATGCCTAAAAATCCAAAACAAACCGGGTTTGAAAAGGACAGAAATCTAGTTGCTGAAATTAGTCAAATTGGTTAAGGAAGAGTTTGTGCAAATCTTTCTTTCAATTGAGTTGGTGACAGAGAGCGGGGCTCCTGGTGACAAATTATGCTTAAATTGGAAGAAACTGGATTATTATTATTTTTTACTAAGAAAGGTTGGAAGATACGACGATTTCTCACCAAGACCCCTCAACCTCACTTAGCGCCTCTAATCTCCTGCCAGGTGAGCGAGGTGCTTCCCTGATGCTCAGTTATAATCCTGCAGCTTGCTAGTAACACACATGGTATGTGAACCTTCTGGGTTTAATCTCAGGTCCAGATGGAACTGCCAGCTTGTTCGTCTGCTCAGGAAATTTCTCCTTAGTTCTAAGTTGCTTCTCTCCTTGATTAGTTTCCATTCGCTGCTTCTCGTCCTGCCTTCTGGTGCTTTGGAGAATAGCTTGACTCCCTCATCTTTGTGGCAGCCCCTGAGATATTGGAAGACTGCTATCATGTCACCCCTAGTCCTTCTTTTCTCTAGACTAGCAGAACCCAATTCCTGCAACCGTTCTTATTTATTTATTTATTTATTTATTAGTGACATTTATATACCGCCTCACAGTGCAAGCACTCTCTAAGCGGTTTACACCAGTAAGCAATGTATATTTATATTGCCCCCAACAATCTGGGTCCTCATTTTACCTACCTCGGAAGGATGGAAGGCTGAGTCAACCCTGAGCCGGTGAGATTTGAACCGCTGACCTGCGGATCACAGTCAGCTAAAGTGGCCTGTAGTACTGCCTCTAACCGCTGCGCCACCTCGGCTCTTACATATGTTTTTGTCTCCAGGCCTTTAATCATCTTAGTTACTCTTCTTTGTACCTTTGCCAAAGTCTCAACATCATCTCTTTTTTTTTTTGTAATGTGGTGACCAAAACTGGATGCCGTATTCCAGGTGTGGCCTTACTAAGTCTTTCCCCTCCTTTCCCCAATGCTGGCTAGATGATGTGCCTCTTGTCCTCCCCCCCCCCATACACACACACACACACACACACACACACACATGGTTTTGATTCTATGCCTCTGTTTATACAACCAAGGATCGACTACAAATGTATGCTTCCATTCCCTCTGCCTCCCCTCCTTTCCCCAATGCTGGCTAGATGATGTGCCTCTTGTCCTCCCCCCCCATACACACACAAACACACACACACACACACACACACACACACACACACACTTGGGGCATCAGAACAGCTCAGACAGTACCGCGGGCACGCCAGAGATGATCAATCTCAGCCAACGTCAAGACCAGCGGCTGCTTTCAAAAGCCCTCCATCACCGGTTGCTAGGCGACCGTATATCATTCTCTTCCAGGCAGCTGCTGTTGCCATGGTAACCCGGTGGTGGTTCCTGTTTTTTTTTTGAGTTTTTGGGGTTTCCACTGTACCATTCCGGCGAGCCTGGGGATAATGAGGGAGACACAACGATGACGTTGGAAGCGACCGGGACTTTTGTGAACGTCTCTGCCTGCCTCTTTCTTTATATCATGGGCATCTTTCCCGCTAATAAAATGTCCCTGCTGGACACCACAGTGGCAGAAGGTTGATCATCTGAACTCAGGTAGTCCTCGACATATGGACCACAATTGAGCTCAAAATTTCCGTTGTTAAAGTGAGACAATTGGTTAAGTGAGTGTTGCCCCCGTTTTCTGCCACGGTTGTTAAGCGAAACACTGCAGTTGATAAGTTGGTAACATGGTTGTTAAGTGAATCCGGCTTCCCCGTTGTCAGAAGGTCCGAAAAGGGGATCGTATGACCTCGGGACACTGCAACAGTCATAAATACTAGACACTGATTAATTGTCCTCACTGTTAGGAAGTTTCTCCTTAATTCCAGGTTGCTTCTCTCCTTGATGAGTTTCCACCCATTGCTTCTTGTTCTACCCTCAAGTGCTTTGGAAAATAGCTTGACTCCCTCTTCTTTGTGGCAGCCCCTGAGATACTGGAACACTGCTATCATGTCTCCCCTTGTCCTTGTCTTCATTAAACTAGACATCCCCAATTCCACCAACTGTTCTTTATATGTTTTTGGATGGTTGGAGACCTTGGAGGTCTTCTAGTCCAACCCGTTGCCCAAGACAGGAAGTCCTTATTCCATTCCAGACCAATTTCTTCTTAAAAACCTTCAGTGTCAGAGGTTCCACAACTTCTGAACCCACAACTTCTGAAAGCAAGCCGTTTCGCTGAATAATTGTTCTGACTGTCAGGAAATCTCCCCTTCGTTCTAAACTGGATCTCCTTTGATAAGCTTCCATTGGTTACTTCTTGTCTAAACAGCCACATTGATGCGTCTTCGGGCAGACCGTGATGACTGCGGCTCCTTCATCAGGACCGACAACTGTCTTTGTAGAATGGGGTTTATTCCTGAGGGCCTCAACCATGGTTGAAGGAAGTTCCTCAGCTTCATGGATACTTCTAGTTTCTCCTTCTTTTTGTTGTTAGTTGCGAAGTCGTGTCCAACCCATCGCGACCCCATGGACAACGTTCCTCCAGGCCTTCCTGTCCTCTACCATCCCCCGGAGTCCATTTAATCTCACGCCCACTGCTTCAATGACTCCATCCAGCCACCTCCTTCTCTGCCGTCCCCTTCTTCTTTTGCCCTCAATCGTTCCCAGCATTAGGCTCTTCTCCAGTGAGTCCTTCCTTCTCATTAGGTGGCCAAAGTATTTGAGATTCATCTTCAGGATCTGGCCTTCTAAAGAGCAGTCAGGGTTGATCTCCTCTAGGACTGACCGGTTGGATCGCCTTGCAGTCCAAGGGCCTCAAAGGAGTCTTCTCCAGCACCATAGTTCAAAGGCCTCCATTCTTTGGCGATCAGCCTTTCTTATGGTCCAACTTTCACAGCCATACATTGCAATTGGGAAAACAAGAGCCTTGACTATACGCACCTTTGTTGGCAGTCTTCTTCTAGTTGCTGCTAAATCAGGAGGCTGGTTTGCAGCCCTTCACATCCTAGTAGAAGGCCAAGTTCCATCAACACGATGAACCAGTTGAGACTTGCCTTCTTAAGTCCCTGGAGAAGATAAATTCATCCAATCTCAATCTCATTTTCTTTTCTCTCTTTCGGGAAGTCACTTGTCCTCAACAGCCTGGAAATGTGCAGGAGTCAAAATCCTGAAACCCATATATTTTGACAGATCATGGCTGATTAATTCTTGATTAATTGTTGGTGAGATCTAAGCAGGGGGTTGGACTAGAAGACCTCCAAGGTCCCTTCCAATTCTGTTATTCTATTATCTACTGCCTTGAATGAAACGTTAGGAGTTAATATAATCATTTCATGTTTAGCGTGGTGGAGATAAATGCTTCTGATGTTTTATTCCTACCCGCTCTAGTTTATTCCTACCCCCTCAAGATATAGATGGATCTTGACAGACTTGAACACTGGGCCCTATCTAACAAAATGATATTCAGTGTTGAGAAAAGTAAAGTTTGACATTTAAGCAAGAAAAACCAAACGCACAAGTATAGGATAGGTGGTAACTAGCTCAACATTAATAACTGCAAGAGAGATCTTGGAGTCCTAGTGGACGATCACTTGAATATGAGCCAGCAGTCAGCCAGTCCTTCCTTCCTTCCTTCCTTTTCCTTCCTTCCTTCCTTCCTTCCTTCTTTCCTTCTTTCCTTTCTTCCTTCCTTCCTTCCTTCCTTTCTTTCTTTCTTTCCTTTCATCCTTCTTTCCTTCCTTCCTTCCTTCCCTTTCATTCCTTCTTTCCTTCTTTCCTTCTTTCCCTTTCCTTCCTTCTTTCTTTCTTTCTTTCTTTCTTTCTTTCTTTCTTTCTTTCTTTCTTTCTTTTTTTCTTTCTTTCTTTCTTTCTTCTTTCTTTCTTTCTTTCTTTCTTTTTTCTTTCTTTCTTTCCTTCTTTCCTTCTTTCCTTCCTCCCTGGATTTCCTATTGATTTCTCATCCAAATATTAACCACATCCAACCCAGCTTAGTTTTTCCAACATCCACCAAAGTTGATTAGTGCTGTTAGCCAACGACAGGCATGGCTCCCTTAAACGTCAATTAAAACTATGGTGTCTTCTTATATTGCAGGCGTCCGAAGTGGAAAGAAAGCTTTCCACGCAGGTTCATGTCCTCCAAGAGGACTTCAGGGAGAAGAGGTCATCCACCAACCAGCACGTAGTCCGTCTTGAGAGCCTTCAAGCAGAGGTGAGTTCTCCTCCAGGGTTGGACGGTCTCGGGCAATCCTACTCTACCCTGGAGGCCTCTCAATGGAAGGGAACTTCATCTCCCAGAATTCCAAGCCAGTCCCCAAAAGTGTGGAGACCTCCAGATTGGAGAAGCTTTGTCTGAAGGTGGCTTTGGAGAGGGTCTAGGGCAGCGATGGCGAACCTATGGCACGCATGCCACAGGTGGCACGCGGAGCTATATCAGAGGGCATGCAAGGCATTGCCCTATGTCAGCTCCAGTGCACATGTGCGCGCTGGCCAGCTGATTTTCAGCCTTTTGGGTCGTTTTCGCTCTCCCCAAGCTTCAGGAACGCCTCCTGAACCCTGTGGACGGTGAAAAACGGGCCAATGGGCCAACTGGAAATTCATTTCCGAACTTCCGGTTGGCCTGTTTGGCCATTTTTTGCTCTTCCCAGGCTTCAGGAGGCTTTCCTGAACCCTGGGGAGAGCAAAAAACAGCCCAACAGGCCTACCGGAAATCCAGAGGCTTCAGTGAGGCCTGTGCGCATGCGCAGGGGGGCAGCACAGGGGGGTTGTGTGCATGTGCAGGGGGGAGGGCATTGCATTATGGGTGTGGGCACACGCGTGCATGGTATGGTGCGCGCGCGCACCCTTTTGGCACCCGAACCAAAAAAGGTTCGCCATCACTGGTCGAGGGCAACTTCCCACGGCCAACATGCCAGGCAGGGATGCTTTTCACTTACTTTCCCTACCGGTTCGCAAATGTGAGCGTGCGTGCGCGAGTGCTTGCTTCGCTGGCACGTGCCACCTCTGCACATGCGCACCGGCACCTGCGCATGCACTTTAGTCATGCGTGAGCCTTCCGTGCATGCGCCCGGCCTCAAAAACGTGCACAAATAGGATAGAGCCGGGGCGGGGCGGGGCAGGGGCGGGACCCTCCGAGCTTTCCGCTACCGGTTTGGGCGAATCGGACTGAACCGAACCAGCTGAATAACACCTCTGACACCAGGGCCATCTCACCAGAGCTACCTTGCCGTTGCTAACCCACTGCAGCCATCTCGCTGCGGCCATCTCGCACCACAGTGACCTGGTGTTTTGGGAATTGTCGGCATCCAATGCGATAGATATTAACCGCCCCTGTTTCTTTGACATTATTTCTTTTTGACTAGAAATTGACCTCCCAAGATCCCTTCCCAGCTCTGTTCCGATTGTTTGATGTAACATGGTTAAATATGAATTTGATCACTGTTTTCATCCCATTTCTGATCCAAGCATGGAATAAAAAGCAGGCGTCAAAATCCTCAAAACCATTGCGGATATAAGGGTGGGAAGAAACCCCCAGTTGCTTAACAGCAAGATAATTTGGGCTAGAACCTGGACAATTTCTCAGAGTGCCTACATAACATTTGAGTTGCCCATCAAAGATCTTTCCAGATAAGAGGAAGACCTTAGAGAACGTAGTTGAGATGTTTTCCCTTCCTTAAGCTTACCAGTTACTTGCTCCCGACCCCACATTTTGTTAACCCTAATTGTCCCATTTTAACCTTCCTTCCTCCTTCCCCGTCTTCCTCTTATCGGAACAGCAAATCTTGGAAGTAAGTATGAATATTTTCACCAGGTTTGAATTGCATGTCATCAGATCCAACTTTTTGCATGGCATCTTCACCCTCTCCTGTGGCTGTCTGGTTTCTCAGCTTCTTCATGGCCTTTGTGTGTCTCACTGGTCTGCACATGGGCTGCTGGTAGAGTCATTCACGTGTAACATACATGAAATACTCACGTTCTTTGGAAGCACACCGCCTTTACAAGCTCTGTTATCCTGCTCATTCGCCAAACCTGTGCCAAGTTAGCATGTTCGATCAAGCCAAATGGGTCCATCCCATTCGTCGTCTTCTGTGGACAGTGGGATGCTTTGAGAATTTCCCATCAGGCTCTGCTCGCCAGAATCCTTTGGAAATTTTCAAAGTTTCTGGAGTTTTAGAATTTTAGGATGGAGAAATAGCTGGGGAGGATCTGAGAGAGAGTCTTCTTAGAATCCTCTACAGAAAGGTCTCGAGTTATGACCGTAAGCGAAGCATTTCATGATGGTCATAACTGTCGGTGACCGAGTTGGTTTTACGATTTTCTTGCAGCCGTCGTTAAGTGAATTTGGAGGTCATAAGTGCGAATGTCACCGCTATTATACAAACACTTTCTTAAGGAAACCCATTGTTTGCTATGTTTTTCTGTTTTGCCGAAAACCAGAAGAAAGTGCTAGTTTGGGGTAAAACCGTCGTAAAATGCAGTCACGTGGTTGTGGGCCCGACTATCAGAGTTTCATATCTAGGTTACAAGTCCACTTTTTTCAGGTAGGTCGTAACTTGGAACAGTCACCAGTTGAGGACTAGCTGTGGTTATATTAAAGTTTGTTGCAAAATCACAACCAGAAGCACACACAGATGACTGATTCAGCTGGATTCAATAACTTCTTTATAAACATAATAATCTATATATTTACAATACCATTAGCAGAGTTCTTCTTCAATGTAGTTACAGATAGCAGAGAACAGTTAGTTTTATTTTAGCAGAGCAGACAAGTACAGAGTGTGGAGAGAGTGCAGAGTGGTTACTGAGCCACACCCAGCCTTCCAGTTTCAGTTTCGATTCTCTGCACAGACTCAGTGTTTAGCTCTCATTGGCTGACTTAGTTGCTATGCCTATTCATTGGCTGACCTTGTTACCACTGGCTCTCCCAGTTCATGAATATTCTAACCGGTTATTAAAATTATTAAAGTTGTGGCAGGATTCCACTCTGAGATGAGATCAATCACCCTGTCAAATTGGTTTTCTGGATCAAATTGGCAAGTCAGTTTGAAAGGTCAACGCCAATCCATTATCTCCAAATCGATGCCGACGGATTGGCCACTCTCTGTGGATCGAAGGAAACGCTTCTTTTCTTTAATTGAATCAGACTGAAGTCAATCGATTCGGAAGTCCCAATCGAATCGTGCCGCCAGTTTTTGCAAAGCAGATTTTTCTCTTATTCGCCCACCCAAGAGAGTCGCTAATTCCCCTCTCCCGGGGCTCCTGCGTAATAGGTATTGAGAAATGTGTCTCACTTAATCAAGCCTCATGAAGGATCAGGTGGGAAATCTTTCTTAAATTCCCAAGGTGCGACGAGAGAAATGCAACACGGAAGACACCAGGCTGGAGTGGAGAATCTTTAAAAAAAAGTCCACACTAAAATTGGCACACGTTTTTGTGCCCATTTCTCCAGCAAAAAATTGCATATTTTTAAGTCGGGGGCAAGCCACGAGAGCCAGTGGTGGGATTCAAATTTTTTGACTACCGGTTCTGTGGGCGTGGCTTGGTGGGCGTGGCTTGGTGGGCGTGGCAGGAGAAGGATACTCCAAAATCCCCATTTCCTCCCGATCAGCTGGGACTCGGGAGGCGGAGAATAGATGGGGGCGGGGCCAGTCAGAGGTGGTATTTACGGGTTCTCCGAACTACTCAAAATTTCCGCTACCGGTTCTCCAGAACTGGTCAGAACCTGCTGAAACTCACCTCTGACTAGACTAGAGCCACCAAAGTCGTCTTCTTCCGATGAATAGAATTCAAACTCTTAATGCCAGGTCAGATTCTTGAGAAAATTCCACCTCACCATTTTTACAAGTCTTTATTTTTTTTCCTCCCAGTTTTTCTTTTCTTGAAATTTTTTTTTCTTCCTCTCTTCATTTGGGGGGACTTTTGACTCCTTATCTCATTCCTGACCTGGGAACAAATATATACCTGAAGGAAAAAAAATATTCAAGGAGTTACTCACTCCTGCTAAAAGCAGAATTCACAAAATTCACAGCTAGACGTCAGGAAAGCAGGAGGTGGGGTAAGTTTGGGCTACCCCCTTTTCCCCAACTCCAGGGATTTTCCTGGTTGCATTTCTTCCTGGAAATGGTGGTTTGTTATCTTGGCAGAGGGAGAAGGGGAAAACTCTGCTTGCTGGCTGGGTAAAATGTTGCCTAGGCTGCATTTCATATATTGCGACAGAGGTTAAGCAACCTCAGTGTTGGACAGTTCTGTAATCTAACACACACGAGGGTGTGTGCGCACACCTAGGCAGACAGACGCCTTCTGGGGGGGGTGAAATAGGGGATAGGGGGGCATCTGGGCAGCCAAGGGGCAGCTCCAGAGGCTGATTAAATGAGAACGAGGGTGGGGCTTTGGTGGCATGGTTCCAGCAGCCGCCATCTTGAATGATTTGATCCCTGATGCATACCTCTGTGTCTACACTCCCTCGCGCACACATTCGTGTGTGTGTTTTGTATGTGTGTGCACACACATCCGTGTATATATATATATATGCACATACGCACATGTGCATGTATGTGTGCATGTGCATGTATGTGTATGCTCACATATACGTAGATGCACGCATGCACATTCAAACAGGCACTTACACTTGTTAGCGATATATTACATACACATACATATATACATTCATATATCTCACAATATCGCTATCTATCGATCTCTCTCTCTATATATATATCTACATTATATCTGTCTGTCTGTCTGCCTATCTATCTCTACATTCTATCTGTCTGTCTGTCTATCTATCTATCTATCTATCTATCTATCTATCTATCTACACACACATACATACACATTTATTTCTATATATACAGTATATACACCCAAAGACTTTCACACATGTGCATATTCATATATACACTTACACCCATTCATGTGTGCATGTATGTGTGTGTATACAGCTGATAGGGAGGAGAACTTGTGGCTTAGAGGTTAAAGCAACTGCCCAAGTTCGAATCCCAGTATGGTATGGCTAGCTGATGAGAGCTAACTAGCTTGAAATAGATCTATACTAGTCTCCCTTTATTTCTTTATCAGTAAAATGTAATGTAAAATGTATGTGTGTGTGTATATATATATACACACACACACACACCTATACACATTCATGTAGGCATATCCACACACAGGTACATTCACATTCATGCGCACCCATACCCATGTACCCGTTCACACACATGCAGATTTACAGATATGTATATTTGGGTGTCTCTATATATGTGTATACACAAACGCACTAAAGCACACACACGTATTCCCACATACATATTTATACGCACACACACAGACAAAACTTTGACAGCACAGAAGAATTATCTGCCTAATAGTGAGGGCTTCTCTTGAGAAAACCTCCCTTATAACTCTCAGAAATTTCCCCCTGGTCCTCATCTGGTGGGCCAACCTGGTCTTGTGAGGCCCCCAATGATGGTCCACTCAGAGGTTCCCCCCCCACACACACACACACCTTGTGCAGGCTGAACACAACCACAAGGGAGCTTTCGCAGAGGGAAGGAAGGAGGCAGCCACAGTTGGCCTTGTATTTGGGACCGATGGTGGAGAGGAACCGGGCAAGCGGGGTGAAGATCCTGCTGACCTTTCGTGGAATCCAAGTTCATCTCTTAATCCCTCTGGGAATTCCAGAGAGCGGAGTGGTGACCGCTCCGGCCTCCTTCCCTCCCTCTCCTTTGCTTGGCAACGCACATTCCAAGCTCGCAAATTTAAATTCCTCCCACTCTGCAAGCCGAGTTCCATAAGGGAGGGTAGGTAGGTGGGGGGGAAGAGATCAGTCCTGCTTCTGTTCTCGTCCCACATTCCACCCGATCCATCGTCCGTTCCAGGCTGTGTCCACAGGTCTGGCTTCTTCTTGCCACTCAGGAGTTCTTCTCTTCTGCCTTCTCCAGAAACCCAGGTCCTTCTCTTCCCCAGACCGGAGAGGGGGCTCGCTCGGTCTTCTTAACATTGAGACCCCTCCCCTGCTTTTTTCAGATTAAGATGCTGAGGGATCGGAAGCAGGACCTGGAACGCCGTCTCAGTGCCATGATGGAGGAGAACAGCCTTCTCCAAGGGACGGTGGAGGAACTTCAAGACCGTGTCTTAATTTTGGAACGGCAAAGCCATGAAAAAGACATGCAGGTAGGAATGGAAGCCGAGGACCCAGAAATGCAGGAGGAGAAGACCCAGGTGGGCTTTGTCTCAGGAATTCTTAGACATTTTGGAGGCCCATCTCAGCCCTACAACGGGGACCCAAGAATCAAGAGAAAGAGTAGGTTTGGGACACATGCAGAGTAGGGGTAATTCTTCCTGCTGTAACACTAAGCAAAAGTAGAGTAAAGTAATTGTAGGTGCTCCGTCACTGGAGGCTTTTAAGAAGAGCCTCTTGTCTGAAACGTCTACGGAGATTCTCAGTCATGGTTGTCCCAAAGCTGCTTTTTCAAGAGGCAACTGAACTTTCTGGGTTTTTCTTTGAAGACATTTTGTTTCTCTTGGTATAGGGCAGTGATGGCGAACCTATGGCACGCGTGCCACAGGTGGCACACGGAGCCATATCTGCCGGCACGCAAGCCGTTGCCCTATCTTAGCTCCAGCACGCCTGTGCGCGCCGGCCAGCTGATTTTCGGCTCACACGGAGGCTCTGGGAGGGCATTTTCGGCTTCTGGGGGGCCTCTGGGGGGGCAGGGGGGCATTTTCGCTCTCCCCAGGCTCTAGGGAAGCCTCTGGAGCCTGGGGAGGGCGAAACACGGGCCTACTGGGCCCACCGGAAGTCAGGAAATGGGCCATTTCCGGCCTACAGAGGGCTTCCGGGGGGTCGGGGGAAGCCATTTTCGCCCTCCCCAGACATTGAATTATGGGTGTGGGCACTCGCACGTGTGCGATAGCGTGCACACACGCGCTTTTGGCACCTAAAGGAAAACAGGGTCGCCATCACTGGTATAGGGTCTCCTGCTTGAGTAGGGGGTTGGACTAGAAGACCTCCAAGGTCCCTTCCAACTCTGTTGTTCTGTTCTGTAATATCTCCCCTCTTCCAACCCATGAAAACCCACTTGTGATTTCTGGATCATTGCAAGTAATGCAAGCTGATCCTTCTAGATCCTGGATCTAAGGTTTTATGGATTTTCCCAGTTGGATAGCAGACTTCCCTTCAACCCCAAGAGCACAGGATTACCATGTCCTCCTAAAACCAGGAGGGTCCATCCCAGGACTCTAAATTTGTTGTCAAACTAATTTCCCATAGATCGATGTGTGGATATTGAAATTCACTAGGAAAAATCCTTGGAATTGAATTGAATTCATGGAGTAGGACTCATTCAGTGTAAGATTGCATTGAGGTTCTGGTCCCACCTGCTACATTGTTCTGGCCGGGGGGTGGGATTGAAAAAATTTAGCAACCGGTTTGCTGCCCGGTTGCTGGGTGGGCGTGGCCATGGGGGCGTGGCCTACTTGGCCTCCTGCACCATGACGGGTGCAGGCTCCGGAGGCTTTCCTCGAGCCTCCAGGAGGGCGAAAACAGCCTCCCCTGGGCACCAGAGGCTCTCTGGAGACCAGAAATGGGCCAGTTTCCGGACTTCCGGTACTTCCGGTAGGCCTGTTTTTCGCCCTCCCAGAGCCGTGCGGGCCCTGCACTTACCTGGCATCCAAAACGGGCCACGTGGAGACTCCGGGGAGGGGTGGGCAGGGTCAGCCAGTCCTTGCAACAACCGGTTCGGCAAACCGGATGAAAATTAACATCCGGTTTGCCCGAACCGGTCCGAACCGGCTGAATCCCACCCTTGATCCTGGCCGTTTTCCTGAATAATTCCTTGGAGACAGCTATTCTAGGCCAAGCTGGGTTGGGTTTCAGTCACTGGTGACTGTCACAGTGTGATTTATTGCCTGTTACATGTATATGCAGGGAGATGCATCCCTATCTAATATAATGGTTTATTCCTGAGCACGTGATTGATATGTTCTTGTACGCATGTGTGCATTCCAAAGTTTCTATTCTATCCTTCTTCTTCTGGCTTCCAATGAAGGAAGTCGCATTTTATATCAGACGTGTAATTAATCAGGATTTATTGTTTTTATACCGAAATAAATATTTTAATTAGTACTTTAAGCTACGGTTTCATTTCTAATGTCTGAATTCCGGGGAAAAGATCTATATCTGTGAGATTTATTCTCACTCCGTCAGTGGCCTTGGTTAATTCTCTCTCTCTTGGCTAACTTTCCACCGTATCAGTTGCACCAGAGCCAGCTGGAGCTTCAAGAGGTGAGGCTGTCCTATCGGCAGCTGCAGGTCAAGATGGAGGAGCTGAATGAGGAACGAAGCCTCCAAGGCTTCAACTCCACCAGAATGTCTTTGCTGTCGGAGATCGAGCAGAGCATGGAAGCGGAAGAGCTGGAACAGGAGCGAGAACAGGTACGGAGCGGTGGGCTCTGGGAAATGTGGGAAGCTGTGCCAAAGCAGGACAATTCCTTGAGCTTCTAGGTTGTCCTTCAATTGAACGTTCTTAAGATGGCCAGATTCCAACAGATCAAAGCTGAAAGTTTGGGGTGGGTGGGAAAGAACTTCCTAGGAATAAGAACCTGTACATAATTTGATCCTGCAGATGTAATCATCATCATCATCATCTCCTTTTAATGACCCCATAATCCCTTGCGGGGTGGAGTCAGGACAACTGAATGGAGCTAGCTGAGTGTTTACTGGCCGAATGCCCTTCCTGTTGCCAGTACGGAGTTTTGTTCAGCAGATATATTCTCATTGTGCCGAGAGAGAGAGAAATATCTGCCTCTACCTAGGATCGAACTCACAGCCTCCTGATTGTGAGGCGAGAGCTCCACCTCTAGGCCACCGCACCACTCATCCTGCAGATGTAATACTGGGTTTGAAATGTCAGATGGGTGTCGTCGTATTTTGAACCCTCCACTGTATGTTTTTTTTAAAAATTCTGTTACCACAGTTGAGGCTGCAGCTTTGGGAGGCCTATTGCCAAGTTCGTTACTTGTGTACGCACCTCAGAGGGAACGACAGTGCGGATTCCGCCGTCTCCACAGACTCTTCCATGGACGAGTCTTCGGAAACCTCCTCAGCCAAAGACGTTCCGGCCGGCAGCTTGAGGGCTGCACTCAGCGAATTGAAAAGGCTGATCCAAAGCGTGATTGACGGCACGGATTCCCCGGTAAGCGGGGTTTGGGGGTTACCACTATCACCCCATTAATAACAGTTAGCATTTTGACTTATATCTTCTTTTAATGACCCCCCCATAATCCCTTGCGGGGTGGAGTCTGGGCAACTGAATGGAGCTAGCAGTGTGTTTACTGGCCAGATGCCCTTCCTGTTGCCAGTACAGAGTTTTTCTTCAGCAGATATATTCTCATTGTGCCCAGAGAGAGAAATATCTGCCTCTACCTAGGATTGAACTCACAGCCTCCTGATTGTGAGGTTTCCACCTCTGAGCCACTGAACGACTCCAGCATTTAGGCATATATACTGCCCCCAAAATGAAGCTATGGGAACCTTCTAGAATTAGTCACTGGGGTCACATAATATAGCATGTCCAACCAGCATATTGGCCTAGTTCACACAACATAGGTCTCTTGGTTCTGACCAAATCCCCTTTCAAAAGCTTAATTACAGGTAGTCCTCGACCTACAACAATTCATTTAGTGACCATTCGAAGTTGCAGCGGCACTGAAAAAAGCGACTTATAACTATTTTTCACCCCTACGACCATTGCCCTGTGACCACGTGATTAAACCCTGTGACCACGTGATTAAAAATTCAGAGGCTTAGCAACTGGCATGTACTTATGACAGTTGCAGTGTCATGTGGGGTCATGCGATCAGCTTCTGCAACCTTCTGACAAGCAAAATCAACGGGGAAGCCAGATTCACCATCATATCCCTCGCTCCTCCCTTAGCTTCTTTGTCGAGTTGTGAGCAGAAAAGAATGCCTTGTGAGTCAACCTTGACAGAATAGCAATAGCCCTTATATACCGCTTCACAGTGCTTTTACAGCCCTCTCTAAGCGGTTTACAGAGTCAGCCTCTTGCCCCCCAACAATCTGGGTCCTCATTTTACCCACCTCGGAAGGAAGGAAGGCTGAGTCAACTTTGAGCCAGTCAGGATCGAACTGCTGGCAGTCAGCAGAGTCAGCCTGCAATACTCCTTTCTAACTACTGCATAGGAAGGAAGGAAGGAAGGAACAAAAGGAAAGAAGGAAGGAAGGAAGGAAGGAAGGAAGGAAGGAAGGAAGGAAGGAAGGAAGGAAGGAAGGAAGGAAGGAAGGAAGGAAGGAAGGCTGAGTCAACCTTGAGACGGTCAGGATTGAACTCCTGGCAGTCGGCAGAGTCAGCCTGCAATACTTCTTTCTAACTACTGCAAAGGAAGGAAGGAAGGAAGGAAGGCTGAGTCAACCTTGAGATGGTCAGGATCGAACTGCTGGCAGTCGGCAGAGTCAGCCTGCAATACTCCTTTCTAACTACTGCACAGGAAGGAAGGAAGGGAAAAAAGGAAGGAAGGAAGGAAGGAAGGAAGGAAGGAAGGAAGGAAGGAAGGAAGGAAGGAAGGAAGGAAGGAAGGAAGGAAGGAAGGAAGGAAGGAAGGATGGCTGAGTCAACCTTGAGACGGTCAGGATTGACCTCCTGGCAATCGGCAGAGTCAACCTTGCAATACTCCTTTCTAACTACTGCAAAGGAAGGAAGGAAGGAAGAAAGGAGAGGGAGGGAGGAATAGAAATAGCACTTAGACTTATTGTATATATTATTTCACGGTGCTTTCTGGCCCTCTCTAAGCGGTTTACAGAGTTAGCATCTTATCCCCCCAACCATCTGGGCCCTCATTTTACCAACTTAGGAAGGATGGAAGTCTGAGTCAACCTTGACAAAACCTCTAATGTCCCTGGGTAGAAGACTTTTTATATCTTTTTCAGGGCTCTCGGAGAAGTGATGACGATGGTTTGGAGGAACAGATCAAGCAAACGAGTGAAGATTCAAGAGCCCTGAGGGAGTTAATGGAAGGCGAACGGGGGAAACTGAGGCAGAGTCTGGAAGAGCTACAGCAACTTCATAGCCAGGTAGGCAGGGATGAGTGGGGGAAGACCATTCCTTTGTTACTGTTTTTAAAATCTTTTTAAGATCTTCCTTTGACTGTGTGTGTCTGTGTGTGTGAGAGAGAGAGACAGAGAGAGAGAGTAGATAGATAGATAGATAGATAGATAGATAGATAGATAGATAGATAGATAGATAGATAGATAGATAGATAGATACAATAGATGGATGGATGGATGGATGGATGGATGGATGGATGGATGGATGGATGGATGGATGGATGGATGGATGGATGGATGGATGGATGGTAGATAGATAGATAGATAGATAGATAGATAGATAGATAGATAGATAGATAGATAGATACAGTAGATGATAGATGATAGATGATAGATACAATAGATAGATGGATGGATGGATGGATGGATGGATGGATGGATGGATGGATGGATGGTGGATAGATGATAGATAGATGATAGATAGATAGATGGATAGATGGATAGATGGATGGATGGATGGATGGATGGATGGTGGATAGATGATAGATGGATGGATGGATGGATGGATGGATGGATGGATGGATAGATAGATAGATAGATAGATAGATAGATAGATGATAGAGAGATAGAGAGAGATATAGAGAGATAGAGAGAGATAGATAGATAGATAGATAGATGTTGGATGGATGGTGGATAGATGATAGATGGATGGATGGAGGATGGATGGATGGATGGATGGATGGATGGATGGATGGATGGATGGATGGATGGATGGATAGATAGATAGATAGATAGATAGATAGATAGATAGATAGATAGATAGATAGATAGATAGATAGATGATAGAACAGAACCATCTAACGCACCAGATGGTCATAAGCCAGGGCCTCCACCTGTAGTTCCAGCAGGAGCCACCAGCTCCTTTAAATGGAATACAACCTCAACCAAAGCCAACCCACACAACCTCAACCGAAGCCAACATCGCGGCATCTAAGGAAGCCGAAGCTTTCCAAACAAACCACTTCTCCACTTGCAAAGGTTTTCCTGGAGTTCGGCTGGTGGTCTTCCCTGATTCGTGAACTTCTGCTGGACATCCCTAGATCGAATGGACCTGTCCTTTCGCCTTGCTATGAAACCCACAACATCGCAACATTGATTCTTCCCACCTCCCCTTTTTTGTCTTCTCAGGTGACTCTGTTGAGCGTTTAGAAATGACTTCGCTGAAAGAGGAAAGAAGACCGACTCCGGGGATCGGCCGAAGATAAGAGATGAGCGAGCAGCTCTTGAAGGCTATCCGAGACCGAGACGAAGCATTTCTAAGTAAGCCGAGGAAAGGTTTGGTTGGGTAGCAGGATCGGCATTAGGGAGAGACAAGGGGGGGCCGAGGGCTGACCTGTACAAACTACAAGTCCAATAGAAACCTAGGTAAAATTTAAGATCCAGGAATTCCAGCAAGGTGGCTTCCGTGGCAATTTTGATGCTGGTTGCATGGTGATCACCCTACACCGAATCTGATGAAGGGCTTCAAAATGCATCCAAAGGCTGAGAAAATAGAGGTGGCTGGAGTAGACGACCTTGGAAGTCTCTTCTGGCCCTATGATTCTATGTTCTCTTTCTCGCTCCCTCCCTCCCTCCCTCCCTTTCCTCTCCTCCTTCTCTCTCCCTCCCTCTCTCTCTCTTCCCTCCTTACTCTCCCTCCCTCCCCTCCCCCTCCTTCATCCTCTCTCCCTTTCCTTCCGTCTCCCTTTCCCTCCTCTCTCCCCCTCCTTCTCTCCCTCCCATCTTCCTTTCCCTCCTTCTCTCTCCCTCTCTCCCTTTCCCTTCTCTCCCTCTCCCTCCTTCTCTCTCTCCCTCCTTCTCTCTCCCTTTCCCTCTTTCTCTCCCTCCCTCCCATCTCCCTTTTCCTCCTTCTCTCCCTCTCTCCCTTTCTCTCCTCTCTCCCTTTCTCTCCTCTCTCCCTTTCCCTTCTCTCCCCCTCTCCCTTTCCCTCCTCCTCTCTCCCCTTTTCCTCCTTCTCCTTCCCTCCCATCTCCCGTTCCCTTCCTCTCTCCCTCTCTCTCCTCTCTCCCTTTCCCTCCTTCTCTCTCCCTTTCCCTCCTTCTCTCTCTCTTTTCCCTCCTCTCTTCCCTTTCCCTCCTTCTCTCCCTCCCTCCCATCTCCCATTCCCTCTTTCTCTCTCCCTTTCCCTCCCTCCCTCCCTCTCTCCCTCTCCCTCCTTCTCTCTACCTTCCCCACTCTTCCTTTTCCTTCTCTCTCTCCCTCTCCTCCTTCTCTCCCATCCTTTCCCTCCTCCTCCCTCCCTCCCTCTCCATTCCCCTCTTCTCTCTCCCTTTCCCTCCCTCCCTCCCTCTCTCCCTCTCCCTCACTTCTCTCTACCTTCCCCACTTTCCTTTTCCTTCTCTCTCTCCCTCTCCTCCTTCTCTCCATCTTTCCCATCCTCCTCCCTCCTCCCATCTCCCTTTCCCTCTTTCTCTCTCCCTTTCCCTCCCTCCCTCCCTCTCTCCCTCTCCCTCCTTCTCTCTCCCTTCCCCACTCTTCCTTTTCCTTCTCTCTCTCCCTCTCCTCCTTCTCTCCCATCCTTTCCCTCCTCCTCCCTCCCTCCCTCTCCCTTTCCCCTCTTCTCTCTCCCTTTCCCTCCCTCCCTCTTTTATTCATTTTCTGCTCCTTTGATGATGGGCCCATAACACAGGCGTGATTGTCACCAGCTAAAAGTGTCTGTTTGGGGCGAGGGAGACCAAATAGCCACCAAATAGCCTGAGCAGAGAATATTGGGTTGCCCATTGAGTTTCAATGCCGGAAATCCAAGAAGTTTCTGGTATTTTAGGCTGTGTGTAGGTTACCGACTCTCCTGTATCCATGGAAACTGGCTTCTTGGGAAGTCCAATATTCATTCTATGAAGGGATGTTTTTAAAATGTTTTTTCTTTTGCAATACAGAGATATTTGCAATGGGGACCGTGTTCTGTCAGCCCTGGCTGCGTAGGCAGAGAGAGAGATATTTTTTTTCTTAAATCAAAATTTCATGAATGACCCCCCCCCCCCCTTGCATGATAGAATAGCCATCTGGATCAGCTTCCCCAAGCCTGGTACTCATGAGATGCGTTGGGACTGCAGATCCCATATTCCCCAGCCAGCTCCATCTGTGGGAAGGGATGAAAAGATGACCAGAAACCAAATGGCTCTTATAATAATAATAACAGTTGGAAGGGACCTTGGAGGTCTTCTAGTCCAACCCCCTGCTTAGGCAGGAAACCCTACACCACTTCAGACAAATGGTTATCCAACATCTTCTTAAAAACGTCCAGTGTTGGAGCACCCACAACTTCTGGAGGCAAGTTGTTCCAGTGATTAATTGTTCTCACTGTCAGGAAATTTCTCCTTAGTTCTAAGTTACTTCTCTCCTTGATTAGATTTATTATTATTAGAGTTGGAAGGGACCTTGTAGGTCATCTAGTCCAACCCCCTGCCAAGCAGGAGTTCCTACACCATTTGAGACAGATGGCAGTCCAGTCTCCCCTTGAAGGTCGCAAGTGTTGGGGCTCTCACGACCTCTGCTGGCAAGCTGTTCCACTGGTTGACTGCTCTCACCATCAGAAAGTTTCTCCTCACTTCCAGGTTGAATCTCTCCTTGGTCAGCTTCCATCCGTTATTCCTTGTTTGGCTTTCTGGTGCCATAGAGAACAGCCTGACCCCCTCCTCTCTGTGGCATCCCCTCAAGTATTGGAACATTGCTATCATGTCACCCCTGGTCCTTCTCTTCGCTAGACTGGCCAAGCTCAGTTCCTGCAACCGCTCTTTGTAGGTTTTATTTTCCAGACCCTTTATCATCCTGGTTGCTCTCTTCTGCACTTTCTCTAGAGTTTCAATGTCTTTTTTGTAGTGTGGTGACCAAAACTGGATGCAGTACTCTAGGTGTGGTCTGACCAAGGCTTTATAGAGTGGTACTAGTACCTCTCTGGTCCTTGATTGTATCCCTCTATTTAAGCAGCTCAGGACTGCGTTGGCCTTTTTGGCTGCTGCTGCACACTGCTGGCTCATATTTAGTTTCCACCCATTGTTTCTTGTCCTACCGTCAGGTGCTTTGGAGAATAGCTTGACTCCCTCTTCTTTGTGGCAGCCCCTGAGATATTGGAACACTGCTATCATGTCTCTCCTAGTCCTTCTCTTCACTAGACTAGCCATGCCCAGGTCCTGCAACCGTTCTTCATATGTTTTAGCCTCCAGTCCCCTAATCATCTTTGTTGCTCTTCTCTGCACTCTTTCTAGAGTCGTAACATCTTTCTAGAGTCTTAATCATTTTGTTGTTGTTGTTTTGCTTTTCAGGAAGAATGCTGTTGAGATGGAGCTGGCCAAATGCAGAATGGATATGATGTCGTTGAATAGCCAGCTGTTGGACGCCATTCAACAGAAGCTTAATCTTTCGCAGCAGCTGGAAGCGTGGCAGGTAGGAGGAAGAGGAAGTCGGGGCCAGGTCTACCTAACCCATAGAGTCCTTCTTCTGGGTAGTGCCACATGGGCTTGATAAGGAAAGGCCTCCTTGCCCGAACGCTGGAAATAGAGGGAACCGGGGTGAACTTCTCAGAAATGTCTTTTTCTCCACCATGTTGCCTTGAGCCGAGATGGTGCAGTGGTTAAATGCAGCACTGCAGGCTACTGCTAGTTCAGCAGTTCAGCTGTTCAAATCTCACCGGCTCAAGGTTGACTCAGCCTTCAATCCTTCTGAGGTGGGTAAAATGAGGACCCAGATTGTTGGGGGCAATATGCTGAACTCTGTAAACTGCTTAGAGAGGGCTGGAAAGCACTATGAAGCGGTATATAAGTAAAGTGCTATTGCTATTGCTATTCTCTGGTTTCTTCTCTTTGATCCAATCGGACTATAAGTCAGGAAAAAAATGGTTTTAGACCTGAAGAGGAAAAAAAGGGGGCCTTGCTCCCTTTAATGTCCACGTTTTTGTTAGATCCGTTGTAAACTGGGTTTCAGGACCCTTTTGAGACTCTCGGATGGAGGAGAGACGGTCGAACTCTCTTCGTCTTTGGTGGAACTCAGCTTGGGACGCTTGGGGAAAAAAGCTCGTAAAGAGGGATTCTGGAGGAGGAAAAGCTGGTTTGGATCATGGCTTGACAACCTTCAAAATGTCACCTGTCGACTAGCAGAGACCAGGACCAGGCGAGGTCCTTGTTTCTCCAGGGTTGCATGACGTAGTAGATGAATTTGTGGAGGATACACATTATTTGCCCCCTTGTGGTGGGAGGAGGAGGAGGAGGAGGAGGAGGAGGAGGAGGGGAGGAGGAGGGGAGGAGGAGGAGTAGAGGAGGAGGAGGAGGAGGAGGAAGAGAGGAGGAGGAGGAGGAGGAAGAGGAGAAAAAAGGAGGAAGAGGAGAAAAAGAGGGAAGGAGGAGGAGAGGAGGAGGAGAGGAGGAGAAGAGGAGGAGGAAGAGAGGAGGAGGAGGGAAGAAGGAGGAGGAGAGGAGGAGGAAAAAAGGAGAAGGAGGAGAGGAGGAGGAGAAAAGGAGGGGAAGGAGGAGGGGGGGAGGAGAGGAGGAGGAGGAAAAAAAGGAGGAGGAAGAGGAGGAGGAGAAAAAGAGGGAAGGAGGAGGAGAGGAGGAGGAGAAAAGGAGGAGGGAAGGAGGAGAGGAAGAAAATAGGAGGAAGAGGAGGAGGAGAAAAAGGGAAGGAGGAGGAGAGGAGGATAAGAGGAGGAGGAAGAGAGGAGGAGGAAGGAAGAGAGGAGGAGGAGAAGAAAAAGGAGGAGGAGAGGAGGAGGAGGAGGAGGAAAAAAGGAGAAGAGAGGAGGTGGAGGAGAAGAGGAGGAGGAGAAGGAGAAAAGGAGAAGGAGAAGAGATGGTTCAGTAGAGTTGGGCTCTTCTTGAGGTTCCTGGCCTTGACGACCCGCAGAACTGACCTTCAAAGGGGTCCCACCCTTTGGATACCAACACCCCGGTTCCTCCTCTCCCAGCGTCCCTCGCGTCCAACCCGCAGATCCCGAGAGGCTTTCCCTAAAATGCATCCTCCTCCCTTCCCTTACAAGTTCAGCCCTCGGGACCGGTGGCCCCCTTCTCTCTAGACTCCCAGGTGGCCCCCTCCAACTCTACTTGGCCTTGTGCAAATTCCCCCTTGATACACAAGGGGGAGCATCACAAGCGGACGTTCCTGTCCCCGCATCCCGCCGCTCTTCTGGTTGAACTTGTCCTCTCTTTCTCCTTGTGGTCATTTCTCTCTCTCTTTCTCTTTCTCTCTCTCTTTTCTTTTTCCAGTTTGCTTCTTCAGGCCTTTTCACTATTTGGCTTCTTTGGTTTCTGATCTAGTGGCCTTTATCACTTCCCGTAACAACAGCTTTAGTCGTACACCCCTCCTGCCTTTAAGGTGAGCGCCTCCCACCCCACTTCTTCCCTTCCCCATGGCATCCTCTCATATCCCATCCCGCCTGGCAGAGGTGGCATTTACCTACCTTCCCTACCAGTTCACAAATGTGAGCGCGTGCATGCGCTTTACTCACGCATGTGTGCCTTCCATGCATGCGCCCGGCCGCGAAAACGTGGCTAAATAGGACGGCATTACGTCCGGGCGGGTGGGCAGTCACCGCTACCAGTTCGCCTGAACCGGTCTGAACCGGCTGAATACCACCTCCGCCGCCTGGGTACCGCTTCATCCGTTCGAGCAGAGAACTGGCAATGCTTAGAACGGGGGTAGGTAACCATAGCAACTTTACGTCCTGTGGACTTCAACTCCCAGAATTCATGCTGGCTCAGGAATTGTGGTTGTAGATTCAAGGATTTCCACGTAATTAGTTTATTCCATTCCACTAACTATTCGAGTCTATCCGTTGTGAAGATAGCTGGTAATCACGTCATCTGAATTTTTATTTTGATGTGATGTCAGCACTAATTTTTATTAGTGCTCAGTGATGTCAGATTGAGTGCAATAACTGAAATCTGATAAATTGCTCCTAAAAAATGCAAAATCGTGGGCGCTCCATCACTGGATGTTTTTAAGAAGAGACTAGACAGTCACTTGTCTGAAATAGTATAGGTTCTCCTGCTTGAGCAGGGGGCTGGACTAGAAGACCTCCAAGGTCCCTTTCAGCTCATTCATTTTATTCTA
Organism: Diadophis punctatus similis; assembly: GCA_023053685.1. NCBI lineage: Eukaryota > Metazoa > Chordata > Lepidosauria > Squamata > Dipsadidae > Diadophis > Diadophis punctatus. Next base: position 3,718,469 of record JALIGW010000030.1, on the reverse strand, counting down.
TTCTAAGCAAAATCTCCAAGTTCTCACCAAACCACAGTTATCCTTTGGATGACCGGTCTCAAATTCCTAACCGCGGGAGACAATTTGGAAATAAACGTTCACAACCAATCTCCTTAAGTTAGATTGATTGTCAAAAACCAACTCCCAGAATTCATGCTGGCCCAGGAAGTCCACAGGTCATAATGTTGCATAGTTGCCCACCAGTATTTTAGCTTCTCAGGTCATGCAAACCCAGCCGCTGGGCCACGGATCATAGCTCAGGGCCTAGTAGGCAGGGACTGAAGCCTGCTCATTCTGGCTTGTTTAAGACACCATGCGATCAAAGACTACGGATTACGGAAACCACCTTCCACCAGCAGAACTTCCATCGGTGGACATTCTTCTTTTTAGTTTTCAGATCTGGGATGGGGTCAGTTCTGAAATGAGGAAGCATGCGGAACTGCAGGGAAGGGTGTCTACTGGGTAGGGTCCAAAGATGGTGGCCACCCTGGTGCAAAGGAATGTATACAACAATAAACAGAAAATGGTGCGATTGACTTCATTGGTCAATGCCCATAAAACGCTGCAATTGACTTCATTTGTCAATGCCCATAAAACAATGCAATTGACTCCTTTTGTCAATGCCCATAAAACAATGCAATTGACTCCTTGTGTCAATGCCCATAAAATGGCACAATTGACTTGTCAATGCCCATAAAACAATGCAATTGACTCCTTTCGTCAATGCCCATAAAAACAATGCAATTGACTCCTTTCGTCAATGCCCAATTAAACGCCACAATTGACTTGTCAATGCCCACAAAACAATGCCCATAAATCAGTGCCATCCATTTTTTTAATGTCAACATCCATAAAAAGTGGCAGCGCTGGGTTTGATATTTTTGATCACGGACATGGCTCTAATCTGGGCCGCTCCAGCACCTCTTGGGCTCTACATCAGCGGTCCCCAACCTTTGCGGCTTGGTGGCCCGGCTCGGGGAGGGGAACCGGACTGCATGAGCAATGGGTTGGCACGGTTGCGAATTAGGCCACGGCCCAGGCATTGGGGACCCCTGCTCTACACCTCTTTCCCTCCCATCATCATTGGCTTCTCCTGAACAGTTCTTCTCTCCCTGGTCGTAGGATGACATGCAGAGGCTCATCGACCAGCAACTGATGGACAAACATCCTAAGGAATGGAGCCAGACGATGATGTACACCACCAGCAGCCACGGAGCCAAGCGGCGCGCCCGGCCTTCGCCTATGCTGAAGCTCCAGCAGCCGGGCTCCGAGCCGGTTGGAGCCGAAGGGAACCGCTTGTTTTCTTTTTTCAAGAAAAATTAATTGGAAGGGAGCGGTCATTGTTCCCCCCGCCATATTCATGTTGGGTTGGTGACGGGGAAGGCGAGGAAGGAGGTCAGGAAGGAAGCTGGGAAAAGCTGGTGGCAGATGGTTCCCCCAGCCCTGATCCTCGTGCAAGCTACTGCCAAAAGGCCATTCAGCATTTAAGTGCATCACACACACACACACACACACACACACTCACACACAAAAAACACACGATCTGTGAGGTCTGATTCACGTTTACAGGCACCCTTGCCCATCTCTTTGCATTAACGGTACAACAGGAAAGGGTTTTCCTCTGTCTCTTAACCATCAACTTTGGTTAGATGCCCAATCTGGGTTTCCTTCTATAGGTAGTCCTCGATTTACATCCGCCCGTTTTAATGGCCGTCCGAAGTTACAACGGCACCGAATAACTAGGACTCAACGACCGCTTTTTCGCACCCGTGACCGTTGGCGGCATCCCCACAGTCAACGTGATCCAAATTTGGTCGCTTGGCAACTGGTATTGTACCAATGATGTACGGCGTGATTCCCCATTTGTAACCTTCCCCTTCTGGCTGCCGACATGCAAAGTCAACGGGGGGGGGAAGCTGGGGTTCGCTTAATGACCGAACGGTTTCACTTAACAACGGGGGCGAGAAAGGTCGTAAAATGAGGCAAAGTAACAACCGCCTTGCAATGGAAATGTTGCGCTCCACTGCGGTCATAAATCGAGGACTACCTGTAGTGGACGTAGGGCTAGGATGTCAAGATTGCCGGTTTCTGGCAGAGAGCCAACGCCAAAAGAGACATTCAGGTGTAGAAAGACAGAAAAAAAAACAAGCAGGATAAGACCTAAACTTCTTATCAGCCTGGTGCTGTTCTGGATTGCTTAGTCACGAGGTGGAGATAACAATATTTTTGGGATAACCTCCCGAAACACCTCTAGAAGGGATTTGTGAGGACAGAACATCAACTGAGAAGACATTTTAGCACATCCTCCGTTATCAAGGTCTTCCAACAGCGATCATGGGGATGCTTGTCTAAGATCTCACGAACTTGGGGACCACGTGTGAGTGAGAACGCCCAACTCCTTCGAAATCTAGACCGGGTTTAATTAATGTCTGCGTAGCCCCCAAGAGCAAAGGAAACCTAGCTTGTGGTTAGCCTGTATGAGTCCACGGAGAAGTCAAAAGAGGGCGAAGCACCCTGTCTCTAGATCTGTTTCGCTTCTGACATGAATGGGGTTGTCTGGAGAGCCTGGGGTTAGGGACGTGGCTCTCATTTCCCTGCCTTCTTTCCGAAACACGACCGTTCCGATGGGAAGGCGTTTAAGGAAAGCCGCTTTTCCTCCATTCAAGAGAGCAGGTGTCCCAAGTCCCCAATCCAAAATGTTAATGTTCCGGAAATCTTTTGGAGACAAGCTAAGCATTATTATGCAAAATCTGGAAAGGATACTTCTTCCTTGTCCAAATCCGTAACACTCGTTTTCCATCCTTAACTGGTCTGTCTCCTGGTCAGCTTGAAACTAGGGGAGAGGAGAAATGACAGAGGGGGTCTTCTTTCTAGAGCAGGGGTCAGCAACCCGCGGCTCTGGAGCCGCATGTGGCTCTTTCAGCCTTCTATTGCGGCTCCCTCTCGCCAGTTGGCACCACAATTTTCAGAGGAGCTTCCGGTTAGGGAGGGGAAAAGCAGGGCGCGCCAGGAGGAAACTCTATGGCAAGGGGCGGGTTTTCCAGTCAGCTCCACAATTGATAGGGCTTTCGGTTAGGACAGGTAGAGGAGAAAGGACGCCGCGCTAGGAGGAGACTCTATGGTGGGGGAACCGGACTTCCGGTCGGCTCCATAATTGAACGGAGGGCTTCCTGTTAGGACCTTTGAGGCTCTTGTGTTTAAGGTTGCCGACCCCTGCTCTAGAGAGAAGGATCCTACGGTCTCCGGGAGAAACCTTCAAAAGACACCAGGTTTTCTCCCTCAATCTTGCCTCTCATGCTTCCTTCACCACGAGCCAACAGACTACCTGAGCCCTACCTTTCGAGAGAAGACCCAGGGGGAAAAAAATAAGGATATTTGGGTGTAAAATAGCCCATTCGATCAGAGATTGCTCATCCTTGCAACAATTGTGATACGCAACCCTGGCTGATGGTCTCGGCGAGAAGTATGCCTGTCGGTTCTAGAACCGCCTTCTTGAACCTGGTTCAAAAAGTTTGGACCCCTGTCCTATACAGGTTGACAATGAAGGGAGCCTGGCTCAACACATCTGGAAAATATCAGCTTAAGAAAGAGGTTGTAGGGTAGATAGAAATCCAGTCTTCCTGTCTAAACATTCAGTATTAATATTTCATTATTAATTTTTATGGGTACGCACTTATGAGGTAGCTGGGCTGGGAACAACTTGACCGGCCCCAAAATCACGCAGGGAGCTTCCATGGTTGAGGTTGGACTGGACCTCCTAGCTTCTAGTTCAGGATCTTCATGTCTACACCACTCTGGTTTGGGGGTTGAGAAAGAGTGGTCCAATGTCTCCCAGAGAGCTCCTGTGACCAAATAATGGAGAGACTAGAACCTGGCTCCAGGCTCTCACTCTTAACACAGCAGCTCTGGGTGATTTCTCCTAAAATTGGGAACAACAGCTCCAGCAGGGCCAAGATCACCTTTTGAGGTCCTTTTGAGTGGTCAGGTTATAGCAGTCAGGAATGCAACTCTGCAGATTTTTAAAATTGGCATCCCGTATTTTTCGGAGTAAAGACGCACCAGAGTATAAGACGCACCTTAGTTTTGGGGGAGGAAAAATAGGGGGGAAATCTACCTACCAGGTATTCATCTGGCTAGCATCCTTAGTCTGGTCAGCTTCAGCACATTATTTTATCCCCTGGTTAGGGCTGAAAAAAAACCTTTTTCGGAGGGAGTAGCAATGAAAACAAGCCTGCAAAGACTTAGGCCTGGAAAAAGACTTCTTTGGAGGAGTAGGAATGAAAAAATCCTGCAAGCCAGGAAGATCGTTAGCACCTCATTAGGGCTGGGGAAAAAAGCTTTGAAAAAGCTACATTCGGAGTATAAGACGCACCCAAATTTTCAGCCTCTTTTAGGGGGGGGAAAGGTGCGTCTTATACTCCGAAAAATACGGGTAATTTAAAGCTACAGAAGAAGGTAGCTGGTCAGATAGAATGAAGTTGTTCCAATGACTGGTAGTTTGAGACATCTTAAGTTCTCTAGGCTGGAGGAAAGTAACCAAGTTTTCCCCTAACCCCCAGTTGCCTTAGACCAGAGCTTCTCAACCCTGGCTTGGCTGGGGAATTCTGGGAGTTGAAGTCCCCACATCTTAAAAAGTTGCCACGGGTGAGAGGGAGGGAGATTGCCTTAGGTTGTGGGACGAAGACATGGTCATGGGTTCTTTCTGAGCTAGGAGATCTTGCCTCAGTGCTGGCCTTTCTCAAGCTTTCCATGGGTATTAGGACTAGAAGTCCCAACTAGGGTCAAGGAGGGCGCCTAAGCCAGCTGAGAATGCTAGATGCTGGAGAGCATCTCCAAGTCACTTCTGAATGGCTCAATTCATAGCATTTTGCACTAGCTCTCGAGTAGATAAGGATGTGATTTTCACGGTTACCGTCAAGGTTAATTAAGCCAACGATACTTAAAAGAAGGCCCTGGCGAAACCGGGTTGGGTTAGCTCAGTAACATGTGCAATGGTTTGTATTGGGAGCATTGCAACAATTTGCCAATCGGCATCTTTGACAATGCCTGGAAAAAAAAGTCTAAAAGCTACTTATTTCTGGGCGGAAAAAAAGTAGGATCAGGAATAAAAATCGGTTGATAAAATCAAGGTTTCGATCTGGGAGTTTCCAAACCCGGATAACAGATTAACAGAGTTGGAAGGGACCTTGTAGGTCATCTAGTCCAGTGCTCCCCAACCTTTTGTCACCCTCGGCACGCCATAGCCTCTCCCAAAATTCCACGGCACACCACATACAAAAATTGGATAAAAAAATATTGTTTTGAAGAGTATAATAGTATAGGGATGTCAAACTGGGCATAACAGAATTACTTGATTTATTATTTTATTTGATAATTAGGTTACTACGCGAACTTAAAAATTAGAACACAGTGCAGAAAACGACAGATAGGTAATACCTAATAATGAACACTGCTATGTCCAGGCCCTGTAGACTTGTGATCAGGACAATCGTGAGCGGGGGAAGGGGGGGATAGAACTTCTCAGACTCAGAGCTGTAGGGCCGCGGCCGCACATCAAATGCAACAAAATGTTGCTGGGCAAAATCTAGCATTCGGTGGGCGGCAGGCTGTTCTGGATATGACGCGCGCTTTTGCCGCGGCACACTTGGCATGGCCTCACGGCACACCAGTGTGCCACGGCACACTGGTTGGGGAGCACTGATCTAGTCCAACCCCCCACCCCCGCTCAAGCAGGAGACCCTACACTATAACTTTCTGGAACCCCGTTTCTCAACCTTGGGTGACTTGAAGATGGGTGAACTTCAACTCCCAGAATTCCCCAGCCCAGCATCGCTGGGGACCAACCTTCAAGCTGCCAAGATTAAGAAATGCTGGGTAGTTGTAGAATTTCAAGGTCCCGGAGTTTCTAAGTATTATGCAAAAGTGGTGGCCAGTAAGAGATTCTGGAAATTGGGGGAAAAAATAATAATCTGGAAATTAAAACACCTTGGGTGCCAAATCAGGGAAAATTGGGAGGTAACTTGGGTTAAATTATGCCCTGCCCAATTTTGGGGAGACAATTCAAGTCCATTTGCTGCTGCTCAATTGCATCTTTGAGCACCTTAAAATTGTCCTCTTGGGATCTGATTTGTATTACAAGCTAGATTCTGTATTTCCCTTTGACAGCTTTTATAGGGTCTTCCCAAAGGGTTACTCCCCTGAATTCGGAGGATGATGAGTTCCATCATCTCCAGCCAACATGGGTTAGTTAAGACTGGCCTGGATCTAATTTGGTGCTTCCTGAGCTGCTGATCATCTTCGACCAAGGATGGTCTTGGCGCTGTTGGACAGGTGTAGGCAATAGAGTCCCAACATATACGGCCAATAAAACATAACTCATCCATGTACGCTCGGTAGTAAGCCATCTGAAATGATGGCTGTATTCAGACAATCATTCTTGATCTTGGGTTAATGGAACATGGCTTTACTCCTTAACCCAAGTTTAGGAGTTGACGCCACATGCTGAACTACAGTGTGATTGACTTGGCTTGGGATACACATAGGATACACGCGGTCTCGACGAGAGATGCTTTTAAGTAGACGTAATAGTACAATCAGAGATTGCACTAGGAAAATTCAGAGGAGGAAGGTAGTTTTAAAGAAAAGAAAATAATTGGATATCAGTGAAGGAGGCTGTGATCTTATCGTGCACTGGATGATTTGGGGGTAGGGGCTTCAGACTCTTCCAATATTACTGATGCCCCTCTCCAGCAATGCTGGCTATCATCTTTTAAGGTGGGAATAGTGTAATGGAAGCAATCAATGGGGAAAAAATGCAATTTGGGGTTTACTGGTTGTTCATTTGCTTCCTTTCCCATGTTGGGGAGGCGAACCAGGGAATGGAAGTAGGTGGCACAACTAGCAGGAGGCGGCTGAGGAATAAAAGAGAGTTGGAAGGGACCTTGGAGGTCTTCTAGTCCAACCCCCTACTCAGGCAGGAAACCCAATCCCATTTCAGACCAATGGTTGTCCAATCTCTTCTTAAAAACTTCCAGTGTTGAAGCATTCACAACTTCTGGTGGCAAGTTGTTCCACTGATGAATTGTTCCAACTGTCGGGAAATTTCTCCTTAGTTCTAGGTTGCTTCTTAATTCTAGGTTCTAGGAAAGGAGGCTGGCCACCGATTTGGGAAGAACGGTTGAGAAACCTGGGTAAGACCTATCTTCCACCCCACTGGCCAAAGATCAGACTAGGGGAAAAAAGACTTGGGTAACACTAGTTGGGTTGGTTCAACCCTCAAGCCCTTGAAAACCCTCAAGCCCTTGAAAACGCACAACATTTGCATTATCGGTCGTTCTTACAACCTACCTACCTACCTTCCTCACGTCTTCTGCTTCTTGGGCAAAAAGCTCATGGAGGTTTCCCAAGATTGCAGGAGAAGTGGCGGCCTTTCCTGTCTCCATCGCTGAGCTCTTTAAAAAGGGGAAGAGGAAGAAACCAACCAAGTATAGGGACTCCTCCACTTATGGTGAATGTTCGAAGTTACAATGGCATTGAAAAAAGGCCCGGTTCTCAGACTTACGGCCGTTGCAATATCCCTACCGTCAGGTGTTCAAAATTCAGACACTTGGCAACTGGCGGGCATTCGCGACAGTTGCAAGTGACCGTCGATCCCCGTTTTGCGACCTTTGGGCGAGCAAAGTCAAGGTGGGAAAGCCAGATTGGCTTCACGACCAAACAAGTCACTTAAACCGCCGGATGGATTCGCTTAACAACGGTGGGCAAACGCTCGTACCATGGAGCGAAACCCGCTTAGCGGCGGTCTTGCTTAGCAATGGAAAAGTTGGAATTGGGAGTCGAGGACTCTCCGTAAAGAAATAACTTTGAAAGGTTGTGCGAACCGCTATCACGGTTAGATAGGGAGTTAAATCTGCGAGCCAACGTCTGTCGCTATGGAGGGCTAAAGGGATTAGCTTAACAATGGTGGCAAATGCTCATACCGTGGAGCGAAACTCGCTTAGCGGCGGTCTTGCTTAGCAACGGAAAATTTGGAGTTGGGAGTCGAGGACTCTCCGTAAAGAAATAACTTTAAGGCAAGGTTGTGTGAACTGCAATCACGGTTAGATAGGGAGTTAAGCCTGCAGACCCTTGGCTAAAGGAGAGAAAAATAGAATACACACAAAAAAAGCAGAAATAAACCCAGATCCAAAAACTCTCATGAAGGCAGAGAGGCTAGATGGGTGAGAAATGCCATCCTTAAAAGAAAGAAAAATCCCTGCACATAAACACTTTTGTTCCTCTCCTCTCTATTTTATTTTATTTTGGAAAGGAGGGAAGGTTTAATTTTTTCAGCCCGGTGAAAGTCCGATTCGCCACGATAGGCAGCTTTATATCCTCTGCCGTAGTCGGAACCAGGTTATCAGCCAGCCCTTAAAACTCTGCCCCTCGGGAGATGTAGATTTCCCTTCCCCACACCCTTTGCCCTGCCTGCATGGATGTTGTCGGAATGTTTGGGAATGATGGGATGTGTAGTCCAAGAGGTCCAGGGAAGAGGGCTGGGAACCGAAGGCGGCTTGGCTGCTGGCAAAGGCCCCCTTGGTGAAGCCCCTCAGTTTGTGGCCTGACTGGCGCCTTCCCCTCGGCCAGAGAAACTGGAAAACTGGTTTGACTGGGGATGAGGGGAGGGGTTACTGGGTGGTGCTGGAGTGTGGGTGGAGGGAAGGAGGGGTGAAACAAGCACATTGCTGGAGCGGGCAGACAGAATGTATTTATATAGGTCTGTGTACATACCAAAACCATATCGTAATTTTTGTACGTAGCAGTCCTGTATATAACTGTACGGTTTTTATAAGATATTCTATAAAGGCATATTTTAGTAGAAAAAAAATATGACTCTCCTAGTTCTTTGGGGAAAACGGGGTCTCGGGCAAATCAATCTGGACGTGGTCGTGGTAGATTAGTGGCCGCCAACCTTTTCGGGCACCAGGGACCGGTTCCGTGGAGAGAGGTTTTCCCGCGGACTGGAGGCGACTGGTGTGCTGCGTGTATCCCACGGATGGGGCTTCGCTTATTTGCGTGGCCCAGTGCCTGTCCACGGATCAGGGGTTGGGGACCCCTGTTGTAGATGGAAAGACTGGGGTTCAGCCATCCTTGTTAAGGACGTCTTTATCATGTTTGAATCACAGTCCGAGTGGGCTACTGAAGCGGCCAAGTGTTCTGACCCAGCTCCCCAAACACGACATACCCTCTGAAGTGAACTCAAAAAATTCTTTTATTAGGAATACCAGCAACCCCGGCAAAAGGTTTCTCTCTCACCGCAGGCTAACAAGTCCGGCCGGCCAGCAGATGAATAGTTGTCTGCCACATCTATTCATTTTCCCCCCATGCCTTTTATCCCCAGAGCTAGGGTGGGGCTTCGCTAGCAGTAGTGGCTCTTCCGTCCCGAGGACCGGCCCATAGATTTCCACTGCTCTCCTCTCCTCTGCCTTCTGCGCATCTGGCACTGGACCCAGCTGTTCTTCCTCTTCCTTATCAGCCACCTTCAGACCTGGGGGCTATTGACCCTCTCCATCTGAGGGCTGACGGACAGCCCAGGCTCCGCCTGTCTCTCTCTCTCTCTCAGCTCCATTCCCTCTTCTCCCTCGGAGCTCTCAGGTTGCCTTGATGCTGACCCTGACTCCCATGCCACCTCCTCATCTGATTTGGCTGTTGGAGGGGCCGGTGGCCGAAAGGCCACAACACCGAGATGGCAACCTGCAAAAGGATGGTGGGAATGTAGTGGACCAGTTCCGGATTGAAGCACTGAAGACCGATGACATCAATTCTGCCAGCCTTCTCCGAGGCTGGTTCCCGTTTCCGATTTAAGAAATTAAAAGGGTCTTGCCAACCGAATCCTCGAAGCTGAACAGGGAATATACTGATAGACCATGATGAGCAACCGTTTCTTCAGCAATTGTTTGAAGTTTCATTACAATGGCAATGAAAAAAGTGACTTACGACCAGTTCTTGCACTTAGAGCTGAGGTGGCGCAGTGGTTAAATGCAGCTACTGCAGGCTACTTCAGTGACTGCTAGTTCAGCTGTTCAAATCTCACCGGCTCAAGGTTGACTCAGCCTTCCATCCTTCCGAGGTGGGTAAAATGAGGACCCAGATTGTTGGGGGCAATAGGCTGAACTCTGTAGACCGCTTAGAGAGGGCTGTAAAGCACTATGAAGCGGTATATAAGTCTAAGTGCTATTGCTCTTCCTTCCTTCCTTCCTTCCTTCCTTCCTTCCTGACTCAAGGTTGACTCAGCCTTCCATCCTTCCGAGGTGGGTAAAATGAGGACCCAGATTGTTGGGGGCAATATGCTGAACTCTGTAAACCGCTTAGAGAGGGCTGTAAAGCACTATGAAGCAGTATATAAGTCTAAGTGCTATTGCTATTATGACTACTGCAGCCACCCCCAAAATGAAACAACATGTTAAAAAGTTATATTTATGTAGTTACTTAGCAAGCGCATCTAAATTATATTAGTTATCCAAATCTCTTTACAATTCCCAAGGCAGGTCACAACTTTTGTGCACCCCGAATGCTTGGCAAATGGAAAGTTGAAAAATGTGACACGCCCCAATTCCCCACGGTCATAAGATCAAAACTCAGGTGCTTGGGAACTGGCGTGTTTTTTTGAATTTACTTATTTGTATTTATTCATTTAGAAAATTTATATTTTTATGGCAGTTACAATGACCGCAAAGGCTGCATTTGCACAGCCCCTGGATAAAACATATTGTGTGACTGGAATGTGCTGGCTGGGGAAATTTGAGAGTTGAAGTCCACGCGTCTTTAAGGGTGGCTGAGGTTGAGAAATGGTGATTTAAAGTGATGTAGCAAAGTCTGATGTCATACATGCACACACGGGTCTGTGACAATTCACTGCGGCCAACTCACCGCGGGACAAGAATTAAGAGCCACGGTGGCGCAGTGGTTAGAGTGCAGTACTGCAGGCTACATCTGCTGAGTGCCGGCTGCCTGCAATTTGGCAGTTCAAATCTCACCAGGCTCAAGGTTGACTCGTCCTTCCATCCTTCTGAGGCGGGTAAAATGAGGACCCAGATTGATTGGGGGCAAGAGGCTGACTCTCTAAACCGCTTAGAAAGGGCTGTAAAGCGGTATATAATAGCACTAGCAATAGCATTTAGACTTATATACCGCTTCATAGTGCTTTACAGCCCTCTCTAAGCGGTTTACAGAGTTCAGCATATTGCCCCCAACAATCTGGGTCCTCATTTTACCGACCTCAGAAGGATGGAAGGCTGAGTCAACCTTGAGCTGGTGAGATTTGAACAGCTGAACTGCTGTGCTACACTTTAACCACTGCACCAACTCGGCTCTTGCTAAGTCTAAGGGCTATTGCTATTACACTAATATCAAAGAAATGGTGGAAGAGAATCATTAAAGAAAGGATGCAGGAGGAGGGGCAGAATGAAATGTGTGTGACAAAAATTAAAATAATATTTTATTTATTTTAAATAATTAAATTGAATTGTTAAATTGTGTTGTGGCGAGTTGGCCACAGTGAGTTGATTGTGGCGAGTTGTCCCATTCCACACATGCACATATACACACAACACACACACAAAAAAGATATTTTTCGGTTTCAAGTTTTTTTAAAATTTATTTATTTAAACAGTTCAACACTCTCTCTTGGAATTGTTACCGTAAGAAAAGAAAAGAAAAAAAAAATCTGTGTTCCCTGCTACCTGAGGATCCGATTGCTACTTGTGGCCACATCAACTTAGCACGGGGAAAACTCACGATCACACACACAGTCAAATGCAACGTGTTACGTACTACCCTCTCCGTTTACGTCCACCCAAAAGTCAAAAGACGGATTTGGCCAAGCAAGCTTGGAAATTCAACACCCGCTGCCCCCCCCAGGCCCCCTTTTGTGCAAGAAACCACAGTGGACAAACAAACCCCTTTCAGAAAGGAGCCTCCACTTTCCAAGTGTTGGCCCCCAAGATTTGAAGGGGGCCCTGCCAGCGGTTTCGACCGCTGGAGGCGAGGAGAAGCAAAGATCGGAGCCCGGGAGGAAACTGTGGCAGCTTGGCACCTTTATTTTTAGTTGGGTTTTTTTTTTCCTTAATTATTTAAAAAGCGTTAATTAGAAAGTTCCCATATACAGAAATCATCTAAAGCAAACCAGTTAGACATCTCATTTTCGACATTAGCACTGCTAAGGTGCAGCCCCTTCCCCTTTCCCTCCCCCAACCCTGTGCACCGTCCATCACACTCACAACGTCTGGAGCCCACCCACCCGGCAGACAGGCCTGGAGATGTTGCCTTGGGAAGCCCCCCCAATCTTCTGAGGGAGAACTTGGGGTTCTAGGCTTAGCAAATAGCCTTCCACGCCCTGCCTGTTCACTAGAGACCGCTGCATTTTTGAGAAAATGCCCGCCAGCAAAAATTCCCCACTACTTCTAGCCACCGCCACCCAGCCGATGTCCAAAGCCCCGTCCTCGTTCCTCTTTACGGGCTTCCGTCGTTGCTGGCGTTCCTTCTAAATCATGAATTGCTCAGGGCCCGAGCTGTTTCAGAGAAGATCGGAAGTATCTTACAAGTCCACGGTGAAAAACGGCTCGCTGAAGTGGGAGACGACTCCCTGCGGCTAAGGGGAAACTCGACACTTTTTTTTTTTGCTTCGAGTGGGGTGGCTGTAGCTGCTTCCTGTCCTAAAGGGCAGCCGGACAATAAATACAGGGTTTCCGCAGAGCCCTTCCGGCAAGATTTGAAGTCCAAGGATCAACACTGAATGGTCATCTCTTAACATGACCCTGGTCGCCATCAGACACCAGGACAACAGAGGGTGGGGCGTCCCAGTGATTTGAGGATCGGGTGGCTTTTTGCCCCCTAGATATGCTCTGTAGGGCATCAAATCAAACGCTGGTGATTATATGCTGGATGAAGCTCGTATTACCTTGTTTTAACCTAATTGAAAGAACTATTCGCTCTTCAGCAGCTAGGATCGGAATCAAGAGGCAGGTTTTGTTCGAATCGAGAACAGACGAAAACCACCCAGCCATCCCTTCCCAAATTCTCCAGCTTTTGAACGAGGAAAAAAAAATTAAGGGGAGGGCGAAAGGAAGAAGAGAACCGCAAAGAACTGATCCCATCAGAAGCACATTTCTCTGTTCACACTTCATACCTGGTACAGAATGATACAATTAAGAAAAAAAGAGAGAGAGAGAGAGATGATTTTCCGTTCTTGAAGTCTTTCAAGGACAGGAATAGTACCAGGCGGGCAATCCAAGTTTTAATCCTCATTTTTCTCTGCCAAGAGTGCCTTTGGGTGATAAAAGCAGGGATCTTTTACCCTTCTCTTGAAAGAAGGGAATTGAAGGACAGAGAACACAAAACGACTCCGGGGAATGTCCGACGACTCCAGAGTTTAGGAAAAAAAGGATTTCAAAAAGATGATCACCAAGGATCCGCTGCTCGCTTCAAGGCTAATGAAGGCTGAAGAACAACGCCCGCCAACGAGAGCCGCCTGTTTTAAGGTTATTATCGGACTGTGTTTCTGGAGAGATGGAGGGGGAAAAAGAGCAAGTAAAAAAAACAAAAAAACAAAGGAAGTTCTGAACAATTCATGATTGGCGCAGTCAGTGAAGGCAGAAGCCCGAAGCGGAGATGCAGCTGGTTCAAAGCCCATATACATTATGTACAAACGCTAAAGTCCCCTCGGTAGGCCAAGTCTTCCTTGTCTACTAGATGCTCTTCAAGAGGGGGGCAGGGGGCGGGAAGAAAAATAAACTTTAGGATGGGCAGAGCCAGGGCGGAACCTTCGTCCGTCCCATCCTGTTCTTGGCACGGTCAAGGTAAGGTGCCTCCTGATCGAGAAGACGGAGGGAGTCCTTTAAATAACGGCACGCAGGGAGGGAGGGAGTGGGGGGGAAGAGTCCTGGGGCATCGCTTGCGCCAGGCTGCGAGGGCGGGGCTGCCCGAGCGCCCAGTCTCTGCCGCCCCCGGAGGAGAGGAAGGCCATTAACAGCAACGCTTCTTCCGTTTACTGTTCTTTGTGAGTTTCACCACGTCGTTCTGTTGCTGCTGTTGCTGCTTGGCGAGGTTGTCTTTCTTGGCCCGAAGAACCAACTCCGTGATGCAGTTGAACATCTGGGGAGGAAAGGAGATTAAAAAAAGAGGGGGGAGGAGGCAGTTAGGAACGGGGCTTGGAAGTGGTTGCCGAACTACATCTCCCAGCAGCCTCTGGGGTGAAAGGGAGGGGAGAAGCTGAGAGACAGGAAGCCATAGTTATAAGGCTGGAGTTATAAGGCTGCTGGTGACTACCAAATGGGCACCCCCACTCTCTTTCCCGAGATTACCTCTTCCACATTAATGTTCTCTTTGGCACTGGTCTCAAACAGCTGGATGCCCATCTGCCCAGCAAATTTATAGGCGTCTTCCGTCTCTACCACTTTCCGTTCTGGATCATCGTTCTTATTGCCAACTGTGAGAGCAATGGAAACCAAAAGTCAGATTAACAGAGTTGGAAGGGACTTTGGAGGTCTTCTAGTCCAACCCCCTGCTCAGGCAGAAGACCCTATTACCATTTAAATAATCTCTTCTTCAAAACCTCCAGTGTTGGAGCACCCACAACTACTGGAGGCAAGTCATTCCACTGATGAATTGGTCAGGAAATTTCTCCTTAGTTCTAGCTTGCTTATCGCCATGATTACCGCATTTTTCAGACTATAAGACGCACCTGACTATAAGAGGAAACCTAAATTTTGAAGAGGAAAACCACAAAAAAAAGTTTTGGGCCTCCGTGAGCCCCATTTTCGAGCCTTTCCCAGCCTTTTTTCTGCCCATTTTTGAGGTTTTTTGGGCCCATTTTCGAGGCTTTTTTGAGCTTGTTTTAGGGGCATTTTTTGGCCCGTTTTTGCGATTTTTTGTTTGTTTTTTTTCCAGAAAAAACAAACGGGCTAAAAAAAGCCTCGAAAATGGCCCAAAAAACACTCAAAAATGCCCCCCCCAAGTCTCAAAAACAGCCCCCCCAAAGCCTCAAAAACGACCCAAAAAAGCCCCCAAAACAGGCCTTAAAAAAGCCTGAAAAAGCCTGAAAAAAGGCCCAAAAACGGGGCGTGCAGCAGCCAAAAAAACTGCCAGCGGGTGGGCGGGGCTTCAGCAATATTCGGTCTACAAGACACACAGACATTTTCACCCTCTTTTGGGAGACAAAAAAGTGCGTCTTATTGTCCGAAAAATACGGTAGTTTCCATCCGTTGCTTCTTACAAGTCACGGCTGCAAACTTGTAAAAATGGATCAGAAGCTGTTGATGGCTCGAGGCAGGTATAAAACCTGGGCTAAGGAGTAATGAAAGTTTTACTTTCTTGCCCCAGGGATTTCTATATTGGTTTTTTTTTTTTTTTGAGGAACCTCAAGAAAGCATCAATAATTCAGGATACAATGAGGAGGACAGGAATATTTGATCTCTCCTTTGGAAAAAAAAAGGGGGGTCTCTTGTTTGGAACATAACTGCTCCTGCCTTCCTCAAGCCCTCTGGATGGGTTGGAACTGCAGGTCGTCCTCAACAGAGGACCACAATGGGAGACCGCCCGTTATGCTGGCACGTTGTGACGGTCGTAAAACAGGTCATCCCGTGACCGACTTGATTTTATGACTTTTTTTGGGGGGGAGGTGGTCATTAAGCGAACATGTCAGTTGTAAAGTGAATGATTTGAAAGAAATCAGTGGTTCGCGCTGTTGGCACGGTTGTGCCGTAAACTGGAAATAAGTGATGGTTTGGCGGGAAATTCGTCATAAAAATGTCACGTGACTGCAGGCTGCTGCAAATTTACGGCTTTATCTCAAACACCTGAAGTTTGTTCCCGTGAACTACAGAGAGGACCTGATCATCGGAATTTCAGATCTAGGTTGTGAGTCCCCCTTTATTGGTGGTGGTGGGGGCTTCTTTGTAATTTCAGCTGCTAAGCAACCAGTCATAAGTTGAGGACTCACGGCTGCCGTTCTGGAAGGGGTGAGCTTAGTCACTTCTGGGTGCCTTCCTTTTCTCTCTCTCTCTCTCTTCTTAGGGCAAGCTAGCCACGATTAAATTGGAATTGTTATTTTAATACTACAGATAGGGAAGGAGTTAATGGTGGGCTAAGCAGTGGCCAAGACCAAGCTTCTCTAAAACTATGTATAAAGTTCACGGAAAAATAAATGGAGACTGGTGTTGCGGTCCGCCAGCGGCCTGCGGAGAGTCGGACAGCGAGGAGGCTGGGGAGGAACAGGGGGAGCCTGTTCTCAATGCGCGCATGCGCAGAGCTGCCAGAAGGCAAGAACAGAGGAGAAGGACTACCCGGGAGTAAGGTTTGGAGATAATTGGCCCCTCCCATAGGCTATATAAGTGGAGCACAAGGGAGGGTTCGTTGCAGGAAGCAACTTCGTTCAACTCTAGCTCTAGTCAATGCTAGCTCGGACTCTGTTTCTGTTTGGCCTTGCCAGATTTCCTGCTAATTGGTCCTTGGTAGTTTGTCAAGGAAGCTCAAAGTTTGTGTGTTTATCTGCTTTTCCCTGAAAGACTGTTGTCGGACTTGTTATCATTTGTTTGGGACTTATTATAATGAAAATAATTACCAGCCATTAAAATGTGCCGTATTATTTAATCAGGAAGCCTAGGTCAGAACAACTGGGAAATTTAAATAGTTCCCCGTTTAAGTACTTCTTATATATTGCAGTAGCGTATTATGGGATAAAGGCTTTCCAATAGGGTGGGCCTTCTTCTATCAAAACCTTCCCCCAAACCAGTGTGTTTACCTAATATCCGGCAGACATCGTCACAATTCTGGTTTATTTCATGCAACCACCGCTTGACATTCACGAAAGACTCCGCGCTGGTGACGTCATAAACCACAATGACCCCGTGGGTCCCTCGGTAATACCTGAGGACAAAGATGAGCATTATTAAGGCATGACCCCAAATTCATTGACTCTGACTTCACTGTACCATTTAGAATAGAGCTAGAAGGGACCTGGGAGGTCTTCTAGTCCAACCCCTTGCTCGAGTAGGAGACCTGATATTTCAGACAAGTGGGTGTCCAGTGTCTTCTTAAAAGCCTCCAGTGATGGAGCACCCACATCTTCTGGAGGGAAGCTGTTCCACTGGTTAAGTGTCCTCACTGTTAGGAAGTTTCTCCTTAATTCCAGGTTGCTTCTCTCCTTGATTAGTTTCCATCCATTGTTTCTTGTCCTGCCCTCTGTTGCTTTGGAAAATAAATTGACCCCCTCCACTTTATGGCAGCCCCTCAAATAGTGGAATATTGCTATCATGTCACCCCTAGTCCTTCTTTTCTCTAGACTAGCCCAACCCACTTTCTTCAACCGTTCTTCATATGGTTTAGTCTCCAGGCCTCCAGCTCTACCTACAAACTTCTTCTATTGCACTTTAAATATGCTGCATTTTAACTCCTCCAATTTGTGGACCAAAGACTGAGAATCCTAGAAGCTGAAGTCCAACACACTTAGACCATCAAACGGAGGAAGAAGATCTCAGCGGACCATCTACATTTCCACTATTACAAATCGATTCGCTTTAGAATCCAAATATGTGTCCCTGGATCATTTTGAAGGATCCAATCTGAGTCGGTCACTGGGACCCGAGGTTTAGGTCTTCCGAGCTTTGGAGCCCATCCTCAGAGAACCCCTCCCAGAATGGGTGCACTGGGCTGTTCTAGGCGTCATATTGATATGGTTATAGGGCAGATTGTATGTCACAAGGAAACAACAATGAAAGACTTAAACAGCCAGCCATCAACACCCTAATAAAATCTGAATAAAATTCTTTATTGGCCAAGTGCGAGTGGACTCATGAGGAATTTAATTATTAATTAATTAATGTAATTAATAATTAACAACCAAAAAGCTACACACCACCAGGAACCATATGAATATAATGCGTAAAACAGTCCCAATGCGCATAATTCTGGAGAAAGTGAGGTTTCTCTGATGATGGACCCCAGCACAAGCTTGAACGAATAAACCAGAGGTCTTCAAACTTGGCAACTTTAAGACTTGTGGACTTCAACTCCCAGAATTGAGAATTCTGGGAGTTGAAGTCCACAAGTCTTAAAGTTGCCAAGTTTGGGGACCTCTGGAATAAACCTTTGGTCCCGATGACCCACTCAGATTGGATCCTGATTTTTAACACCCACGAGGGTATGTTAAAGAGCCCCAGTGGCACAAGAGTTCACAAGAATGCTTCTTTGGTTTTAAAGAGTTCTTATCCGGCTTTCTTACGGTAAGAAAACCAAAATACGGCTATGCCCTTGGGGAAACGATGGCTGCGGAGAGCCCTCTAAATCCTCTGATTAATCAAATAAAACCGTTGGGCAGAAGAGAAGAATCCGGACCTTGGAAAATGGTGGGGGAAGAGAAAAAAAAAAAAGAGAGAGAGAGAGAGAGAGAGAGAGAGAGAGAGAGAGAGAGAGAGAGAGAGAGAGGGAGAGAGAGAGAAAGAGAAAGAGAGAGAGAGAGAGAGAGAGAGAGAGAGAGAGAGAGAGAGAGAGAGAGAGAGAGAAGAGAGAGAGAGAGAGAGAGAGGGGGAGGGAGGGAGGGAGGGAGGGAGAGAGAGAGAGAGAGAGAGAGAGAGAGAGAGAGAGAGAGAGAGAGAGAGAGAGATCGGTCAGGTTGCTGGCTCTTCTTTCAGCGCATTAACACTATGGGGGAAGAGAGAGAGAGAGAGAGAGAGATCGGTCAGGTTGCTGGCTCTTCTTTCAGCGCATTAACACTATGGGGGAAGTGCATGATGTGGAAAGCTGAGAAGAGATCTGTGGGAAGCAGAACTGGCAAGTTTGAAATAACAGATTGTGAGCTGGGGACAACTGCTGCCCCCAGGAGCCTCCCTCAAGCGGATGAGAAATTCAGGAAAGAAGCAGCAGGCGGGGAAGAATAGAATACAGAATAACAGAGTTGGAAGGGACCTTGGAGGTCTTCTAGTCCAGCCCCCGGCTCAAGCAGGAGACCCTATTACCATTCCAGACAGGTGGCCGTCCAATCTCTTCTTTTAACAGCCTCCAGTGATGGAGCACCCACAACTTCTGGAGGCAAGCCGTTCCACTGATTGATTGTTCTCACTGTTAGGCAATTTCTCCTTAGTTCTAATTTGCTTCTCTCTTTGATTAGTTTCCATCCGTTCTTTCTTGTCCTGCCTTCTGATGCTTCGGAAAATAAGCTGAACCCCTCTTCTTTGTGGCAGCCCCTCAAAAATCGGAACACTGCTATCATGTCTCCCCTGGTCCTTCTCTTCACTAGAGTAGCCGTGCCCAGTTCCTGCAACCGGTCATCGTATGTTTTAGCTTCCAGTCCCCTGATCATCCTGGTTGCTCTTCTCTGCTCTCTTTCTAGAGTCTCAACATTGGAAGAAACATTGGAAGACGTGGTGGTGACAGAACAGGGGACAGCGGGAGACACTGAAAGATGACCTTCCCGAGCAACGTGCCTCCTACCACAGTGAGATACGGATGAAGGCTGAAGGACAAATATTAACCGCCATTTTTTCTTATATCATCATTCTAGCACTGAAAAATAAAGGTTACTTCTCCAGTCATAACATCAACTTATCAAGGCCGGGGCATAAATTCTGCATGGAGAAAGTTGTAGGTAGAATCATAACCTTCTTTAAGGATGCCTGGGAGGGGGGGAGAGGGGAGAAGGTGGGAGGTGGCTCCATGGTTGGAGAAGAAGAGATTGGACAGCCATTTGTCCGGAATGGTACAGGAGGGGGGTTGGACTAGATTACAGGGGCCCCCAAACTTGGCAACTTTAAGACTTGTGGACTTCAACTCCCAGAATTCTCAATTCTGGGAGTTGAAGTCCACAAGTCTTAAAGTTGCCAAGTTTGAAGACCTCTGGTTTATTCGTTCAAGCTCGTGCTGGGGTCCATCATCAGAGAAACTTCTCTTTCTCTAGAACAGGGGTAGGCAAAGTTGGCTCTTCTATGACTCATGGACTTCAACTCCCAGAATTCCTGAGCTAGCATGACTGGTTCAGAAAGTCTGGGAGTTGAAGTCCACGAGTCATAGAAGAGCCAACTTTGCCTACCCCTGCTCTAGAATATGCGCATCGGGACTGTTTTACGCATTATATTCATATGGTTCCCGGTGGTGTGTAGCTTTTTGGTTGTTAATTATTAATTAAATTAATTAATTATTAATTAAATTCCTCATGAGTCCACTCGCACTTGGCCAATAAAGAATTCTATTCAGATTTTATTAGGGTGTTGATGGCTGGCTGTTTAAGTCTTTCATTGTTGTTTCCTTGTGACATACAATCTGCCCTATAACCATATCAACATGACGCATAGAACAGCCCGGTGCACCCATTCTGGGACTTGAAGCCCACAAGTCTTAAAGTTGCCAAGTTTGAAGATCGCTGGACTAGAAGACCTCCAAAGTCCCTTCAAAAGCTATTATTCTGTATTCTGAAAGACCTGCAGGACAGACGATGGACCAAAAACGATCATGTGGAGTTTGGCGGAGGTTTAATGCATCTGACAAATTCTCCCCAGTGGACCTATGGCTTCCATCTTTGCTTTTACATTACAGGTATAGTCCTCGACTTAACAACCATCCATTTAGTGACCAAACAGCACTGAAAAAAGTGACGTATGACCATTTTTTACACGTACAACCCTCGCAGCCTCTCTGCAGTCACTTGATCAAAATTCAGGCGCTTGGCCACTGACTCACATTTATGACCGTTGCTGTGTCCCGAGGTCGCATGATCCCCTTTTGCGACCTTCTGATAAGCCCAGCCAATGGGGAAGCCAGATTCATTTAACAACTGTGCCACTCACTGAACCGTGGCAGGGATTCACTTAACAACGGTGGCAAGAAAGGTCGTAAAAGGGAGGGGGCAAACTCACTTGACAAATGTTTGACTTTGCAACATAGATTTGGGACTCAACTGAGGTCGTAATTCGGGGACAACCTGTATTGCTTTGTCCGCATAAAACCCTTGGATGTTGGGAAAGAAATATACACATAAGGGGACACTCACACGTAACTTCAAATATTTAGAATAGAACAAAAATAGGAGGAAGGAGGCAGCATTACAACAATAGTAGATATACCAGGAAGATCATATTAAATATATAAATATAGATAAAGGGAAAGATACAAGTTTAAGAAATAGCTCCGATGTTGGAATGAAGTTAGGGTTTCTGAATTCCTAGTCTGCTAATCATAAAATAGATCATGATTAGATGTACTCAGGGAAGGATAAGAGGGAGGAAGAGGAAGTAGAAAGGAAGGGGGGAGAGAGAGGAGGGAAGTAGGAAACAGGTAGAGAGGGAGAAAGAAGGTAGAGGGGAGAGAGGGAGATAGAGGGAGGGGAGTAGTATGAAATATAGAAGGAAAGCAGACTGGAGATAAAAGTATAAAAGGAGCAAACTATGACTATATGTTCATGATATTTTGAATAGAAATATATAACCATGGGTGTTTTGATAATATGGGATATGTATGGATGTTTGTGTAAGTTTGGTGAAAAAAAAATATTAAGAATAGAACAGAATAATAGAGTTGGAAGGGACCTTGGAGGCAGAAGTCGGCTGTTGCTGGTTCGGACCGGTTCAGCCGAACCGGTAGTTGCGACCAGCGGCTGGGCCCCGACGCTCTCCCGTCCTATATAGTCACTGTGTTTTTGAAACCGCGCACTTGTGTGGAAGGCGCGCACATGCTCACATTTTCGGTGCTGGGCGAACCGGTTGTTACATGATGTGACGGCCACCTCTGCTTGGAGGTCTTCTTTTACTACGAGCACATTTTTGTTTTGAGTTATTTTGGGATGGTTTGGGTTTGGTCTTCTGCTCTTTGGGTCAGTTGTATTTTTAGAGGCTGGTTTTCGGCTGGGAGGCGCCTAGAGTCGCTTGGGAGATGAGCACCTGCCAATCACCCAGCAAACCAGCCCGTTTCCTGGAGGTCCCTGTGCAGAGCAGAGGGGCTGCTTGGAAGGAGCTCGGTCACCGCAAGGACGAACAAGTAGGTCTGTCTTTGGAAGGTAATCGGCTTACTACGGATGAAGCTTAACTAAGTGCCTCAACCTGAAATCCACCTGGTACCCCCCCTGGCACCTGTTCTACTTGAACAAAACAATCACTTATTGCCTTTATTTATAGATGTATACTACATCCAACTTGCAGACATGGGGCACTGATCGGTGTACAAGAAAAACACCACCAAAATATCCTGATAATCAAACATTAACCAGAATAATTATAATATTCATACGAGACACAAGAAGAGTTGCATAAAGCAGGAGAATCATTCGGTTTAAAAATTAACCTGAAAAAGAACCAGGTTATGTTTAATAAATTCACCAAAGAAAGAATTTTTTAAATATACCGGTATACCTGGAGAAGAACTAGATTAGACGTCTTCAAACTTGGCAACTTTAAGACTTGTGGAGTTCAACTCCCAGAATTCTCAATTCTGGGAGTTGAACTCCACAAGTCTTAAAGTTGCCAAGTTTGGGGACCCCTGAGCTAGACGTAGTAGACCACTATATATACCTTGGCCAACGGATCTCAATAAAGGAAATTGAACGGCGTATTAAATGTGGCTGGCAGGCATTCAGCAAGAGAAATGAAATTTTGAAGACCAGCCTCCCCCTATGCCTGAAAAGTTTTTGATCGGTGTGTGCTACCTGCTCTAACACATGCCAGTGGAACATGGGCACCAACCTCACAATCCATACAAAAGCCACGAGGGACACAAAGAGCCATGGAAAGATCCATGCTGGGCATCCCAAGACAAGATAGATAGAGCTGCGCGTGGTTTAGAGGACAAAATGAAAATATACCATGCCGTCAAGAGAGTCAAAGGATGGATATGGAAACGGGCCAGTCACATAGCAAGAAGGACGGAGGGCAGGTGGACCAAAGAATGGATCCCACTTGATTAAAAAGCATCCATGAAAAAGACCCAAAACAAGATGGATCAACAACATCAGCAAGTATTGTGGGTACAATTGGTCAAAGAAAATTCAGGACCGTATGGGTTGGAAACATGCGGAAGAGGGGGAAAGGAAGGAAGGGAGGGAGGGAGGGAGGAAGGCAGACATGGTTGGAGGTTTGTGGATTTCAACTCCCAGAATTCCCCAGCCAGCCATGGGAATTCTGGGAGTTGAAGTCCACAGGTTTTAAAGTTGACACAGTTAGATACCGCTGCTTTAGAAGATCAACAGGACTGCGTAAGAGTAATGTACCCCCAATAACAAGAGGAACTGTGGATATGAGTCTTACTTCTGACCTGGAACTTTTCTTCAAGGGAGACATCTGAATGCACCAGAGAACAACTGAGCTTTGCAATGGATTTTTGCCCCTGGACAAAGCTGACTTCGGATTTCCTCATAGTGGGACTGGCCCACTGCATGCAGGATACTGAAGTCCGGCTTCCACTCGTTCTTGGAAAGGGTGGGATCCAAACAGTGACTGAGCTCTGCATTCCATCCAGCCATCAACGGGGCAGCTGAGCGAGCCAACTCGGTGGTAGAGGAAGCCAAAGGAAATCTTATGTCGAAACTGTCCTGCCTGGTGTGGATTGCTTAAGCAATTTTCACACCAGCAGACGTCAGAAAGAGATTTAAAAACGAACTCCCTCTTTCTCTCTTCTGAAAAACCGAGATCCTCGGCAAACTCGACACCACGTGGTCACACTTTTGAGGAACTTCAAAGACACGCTCAGCCTTTAGGCCTCGCCCTGCCCAGAGCATTGGAGTAGCGTCACAGACGGGGCATAGATTCTTCTGTTCTCATTTGGAAATCTCCTTTCAGGAAAAGTGAAAGACACCAACTAAGCCACCATTGTAGGTTGCGTAGGGATACCGCCCGGAAGAAAAGATCAACTGGCACTGTCAGTGCAACGCTGATGCCTCTTTTACACCCCTTCACCATTTCCTGCCATAGGCTGGCCCACACAGCACAAACCACAAAGGATATGCTTTGGGTTGGTGAGGAAGTCAGGGATGGTCTGCCCCGTGCACTCACATGCTCTGCCTGCGGCCTTAAGAAGGGCACAGAGAGTCTTAAGGTACATGTATGCAGCCATTCCATTTTTTTTAAAATTGGGGGCTTTGGCAGAATCTCCTTCCCCTAAAATGTGAGGTCAGACCAGGGGTGGGTTCTAACTTGCCTCGCTGCCGGTTCGCTTCCTCCTGTGCCGCGTGGCCGCGCCTCGTGGGTGTGCGCGCGCATGCACAGTTCCAACCCCCCCAAAAAAGCCGGAAACAAGATGGCGACACATGCGCAGTGCCAGAAACTCGGCTTCTGCGCATGTGTAAAAGAAAAATAAAATAAAAATAAAAATCCAAAAAAATAACACCTCCTCCCCCCAAAAAGCCGAAAACAAGATGGCGGCCGCATGCAGTGCCGGAAACTTGGCTTTTGCGCATGTGCAGAAGAAAAAAAAACAGATTTAAAAAAAAATCTAAAAAAAAAAAGATGGCAGCGCCCACGGACCGGCACCGACCAAACCAGTTCTGTGATGTTATTGCGACGTCACCAGCGGGTCGCTACAGGTTCGGGCGAACCGGTCTGAACCCACCTCTGGTTCAGACATATTGTAGTCCAATCCTCAAACACTTATCAATAAAATGTAGAATCATAGGGCTGGAAGGGACCTTGGAGGTCTTTTAGTCCACCCCAATGCCCGTGACAGGAGACCCAATACCATTCCAGACAAATGGCTCTCCAGACTCTTCTTGAAAACCTCCAGAGCACCCACAATTTCTGCTTAATTGTTCTCAGTGTCAAGAAATTTCTCCTTAATTCTAGGTTGAATCTCCCTCCCTCCCTCATCCATCCATCCATCATCCACCTATCATCCTTTCTTTCTTTCTTTCTATCATCTATCTATCTATCATCCACCTATCATCCTTTCTTTCTTCTTTCTTTCTTTTCTTTCTTTCTTTCTTTCTATCTATCATCTATGTATCTATGTATCTATCTATATCTATGTATCTATGTATCTATCTATGTATCTATCTATGTATCTATCATCTATCTATCTATCATCTCCATCCATCATCTATCTATCTATCTATCTATCTATCTATCTATCTATCTATCTATCTATCTATCTATCTATCTATCTATCTATCTATCATCATCCATCATCTATCTATCTATCTATCTATCTATCATCTATCTATCTATCTATCTATCTATCTATCTATCTATCTATCTATCTATCTATCTATCTATCTATCTATCTATCTATCTATCTATCTATCATCTCCATCCATCATCTATCTATCTATCTATCTATCTATCTATCTATCTATCTATCTATCTATCTATCTATCTATCTATCTATCTATCTATCTATCGGTATCCTATAAAATTTATTGGCCGCCCATCTAACTACAGGAACTCTTTAATAATCTATTTATAATGTAATCATTTTCCACCTATTACTTCTTGTCCTGCCCTCAGGTGCTTTGGAGAAGAGGCTGACCATCTCCTCTCTGGTGCTTTGGATCTGTTAGATAGTGGAAGACTGCTATCCTATCTCCCCTAGTCCTTCTCTTTCTTAGGACTAGACACACCGAGTTCCAACCCTTCACCTTTCTAGAGTCTCACCATCTTTTTTGCATTGTGGTGACCAGAATTAGGAGTGGTATTTCAAGTATGGGCTCACCAGTGCAACGATATCTCAGTGAATTCTGGGGAATCTGAGTCATCCTTCAATCTTTTTGGCCAAGCTAATCTAACATCACAAGTATTAATTCCTTCTTTCTGTCCCGCGAAAAGCAGCACCCATCGGATTGATCTGTCAATGACAAATTGGAATTTTTGTTCCTTTGCTTAGCTTTCGCTTTTGTTCCTGCCTTCCAGAGTCTGGTGCAAAGCTAAAAACATTGCATTCGACATTTTAAATATCGTCTGTTCTAAATCAAGTCCTGCCCCTTTACATACAGGGGCTGCGGTGAAGGCAAATGTATAGAAGCGAAGGTATTTTAGGCCACTCAAGAATTCTTCCAAAGCAACCTTGTAAAATCTATTTTAGGGAATGGAAATACCACGCTGGAAATACCTTTGCCTTCCTCACGGGAGACAATTCTCAGGTTTCTTTGGAGAAAAAAAAACACAGACCAGTGAGCCAGTGAAAATATTATATAGTAAATTCCTCATTTTTCCCTCGCAGACAACCCGCTTGAGTGAAGAGAGAGAGAGAATGAAAGGGCTAGAACCGGCCAGATGAATCATCCCCGCTAGGATAAAAAAGATTTAAGTGTCAAAGCATCCGAATTACTGCTGTGGCTGTGGGGTTTTTCCCGTTTTCAAGCAGGCCATGAATCACAGCTAGCCTATCGTTTCTTTCCCTGAACACGCTCTGCCAGGACTCTATGACAACCTCCTGTATAAAAAGCAAAAACTCAGCGCTATTCAGGCGTCTGTTGGTGTGAAAGGGAGTTGGCAGCAACAGAGAAAAGCCTCCCATCGAGCTTAGTCCCCACTCCGAGTTGTAACACCGTCTCAGGCAGAACTGAGGGCCTACTCTGACTAAGCCAGGAATTTTAGCCATGCTTCTTCGTTAATTCGGGAGCATTTTAAACTACGGTTTTGGTGGGAGTTGAAGGCTAAGTAAGACCCTTCAAGGAAGCCCCCATCCTCAATGCTGGGCCATGCAAAGTATAAAGTTTATCGCAATCAGTCAATGAATACGAGGCATATTATTTACAGAGAGAGGGGGGGAAGGAGGGAGGGAGAGGGAGGGGCAGAATATATCTCTCTCCTTTTCTTTTCCTTTTTTAAAAAATAGTTTTTATTAAATTATTTACATTTAAAAAGAAACAATACAAAAAACAGAAAAAAAACCCAACACGCCAGGACAAAACATTAACAAACAAACAACTATACAATGTAACCTCTAGGGCAGTGATGGCGAACCTTTTTTCCCTCGGGTGCCGAAATAGTGCACACGCGCGCTATCGCACCCGTGCGCGTGCCCACACCCATATTCAATGCTCCCCCATGCACCCCTGCTCCCCCATTTCCTGACTTCCGGTGGATCCGGTAGGCCCATTTTTTGCCCTCCCCGGGCTCCAGAGGCTTTCTTGGAGCTTGGGGAGGGCAAAAACGCCCTCCCCTGCCACCCTGGAGGCCCTCTGGAGGCTAAAAACGCCCTCCCAGAGCCTCCGTGCGAGGCAAAAATCAGCTGGCAGACGCCCACATGCACGCTGGACCTGAGCTAGGGCAACAGCTCGCGTGCCAGCAGATATGGCTCCGCGTGCCACCTGTGGCACCCGTGCCATAGGTTCGCCATCACGGCTCTAGGGTTATCTTACAGCAATTGATATCGACGGTAAGTTTATGCTTGTGTATTTTTTATCGCTCACATTTTTCTATAATCTTTTCCAATAACATATTTCCTTTTAACTCAGTAAATATAGTTATGCTAATATAAAATATACAAATTCACATATCCATTAATGAATTAAATATTTACAACTTTTTTGATTTTCTTTTTTCAAGCCACTCGTAAAATACATTCCAAATTTCATAATATTCCGAGTCCTCTTTTTCGTTTAATTCCGTTATCATTTTATCTAGTTCAGCACATTCCAAAATTTTCTTAATTATTATATTTTCAGTTGGTACATCCTTCTGTTTCCAATATTGTGCAAGGCTAATCCTTACTACGGTAAGAATATGCAATATAATATAGTGGTCTCCTTTTCTTTCCCAACATCCCTGTGAGGTGGGCTGGACTGAGCGAGTGTGACTGATCCAAAGTCGCCCAGTAAACTCTCGTGCCTAAGGCAGAACTAGAAGTCACCGTCTCCTGGTGATTGGCCAAAAGTCATCCAGCAGGCTTTCATACCTAGCCAGGACTAAAACTCCCAGTCTCCTGGTGACTGCTAGAATTTATCCGCCTTGTGAGCCACTACATCACGGGTCGGGAACCTATGGCTCGCGAGCCAGATGTGGCTCTTTTGATGATTGCATATGGCTCGCAGATAAAACAAAATATTCTCACTTGTTTTAATTAAGGTGACCAGACGTCCCAATTTTGGCGGGACAGACCCGCTTTTTAATCATTTGTCCCGCGTCCCGCCCGCCCTCTTAAAAAGTCCCGATTTTTTAAAACAATGTCGGGACATCTGGTCACCTTAAAACACCCACCCATGCCTTTCTCTCTGCAAGGCGGGCGCAGAGAGATGACGTCGCTGCTGTCGGCGCCCCACGCTGATTGGCTGTTGAAGGGTGAGCGGCGGCGGCGACTGGGAAGTCGTGCTGGGAGATCCAGTCCGACCCGGTCGTTGGAAGGTTGTGCATGTGTGTGTGAGAGAGAAAAAACTCGAGCACTTTAGCACACCCGGAGGAACAGCCCGGTTGCTACGCCGCCTCGCAACTCCCAGCCGTGCCAAGCCCCGCAGGCTGCCTTTCTTTCCCCCCCTTCCCTTCCAACGCAGGCACCACCGGAGAGACGGAACCCCCGCAGTGGCGACCCTGGAGGATGGAGAAGGCGGGGGAAGAGCCCCGATGCCCAGCTGCTCGCTGATTCCAATTCCAGGCGAGCGCTCCCGGCTTGCTGCCGCCGCCGCGCGTGAACGCGGTCCGCGGCGGGAAGCGAGTTCAAGCGACCCTCCGCCGCTGCCGGCCTGCAACCCGGCACCCCGTCCTGCGTGCCCCGCCCTGTGCCCCGTATGGTGAGTGTTATAACAACATTATTTAAAAGAATAAATTCAGAGGCTTATTATACTGACATTTAGTTGAATTCACTTTTAAAATATATTATATGGCTCTCACTGAAATAAATTTCCAAATTTTTTGCTTTCATGGCTCTCTTAGTCAAAAAGGTTCCCGACCCCTGCACTACATCATTCTTTCTGGGAAAAATTTGTTTGGTACTCATTTCTGGTACTCATCGCGCCTCCCGGAACCAATTAGCCAGAGGTACCGAGATACCACTGTATTATATTAAGACAAAAACCCACAAACACTTCCGTGTGTACTTTTAACATTTTGTATCTTTCGCGGATTACAATCTGGCTCATGAGGCAAACAGGGCAGAGGAAAAGTTTGAAAGAGCAGCTAGGAAGAAGAAACCATCGTCTTTAATCTTATCAGAACAAGCCCATGACGAAATCCAAGGTTTTTTTTATAAACAGACTTACGTTGACGTGATCGTCCGGAAGCGCTCCTGTCCCGCAGTGTCCCAGATCTGTAGCTTGACTTTTTCCCCGTTGATTTCAACTGTCCGAATTTTGAAGTCGACCCCAATTGTGGTAATGTAACTGCCTGCGCGGGGAAGGAAAAACAGCACAGAAATTGTGGGAGTTTCTGAGGGTACGAACAAGCCAATTACACACGGCTGACAAATTATCTAAGGCAGTGTTTCCCAACCTTGGCAACTTGAAGATGTCTGGACTTCAACTCCCAGAATTCCCCAGCCAGCATTCGCTGGCTGGGGAATTCTGGGAGCTGAAGTCCAGACATCTTCAAGTTGCCAAGGTTGGGAAACACTGATCTAAGGGAAAAGATTCTTGGCCTACCA
Source organism: Diadophis punctatus similis (assembly GCA_023053685.1). NCBI lineage: Eukaryota > Metazoa > Chordata > Lepidosauria > Squamata > Dipsadidae > Diadophis > Diadophis punctatus. Next base: position 3,688,949 of record JALIGW010000030.1, on the reverse strand, counting down.
CTGTTTCCATCCAACTATCCTGTTGAATCTATTTTTTTAAAACCCGGAAAACTCTCATTATTCTTTTTTTTTTTAAAAGGGAGGGAATGTGTCCATTGTCAGATTATAAAAGCATTTTTAATAGAGGAGGAAGGAAGATGCTTAATTTACCCTGATTGTAAAAATAAACAGCCCCCAAACTGCATAGAAGAAATGACAATTAAAAGGCAAATAGTGAAGAGCCCACACAAAGCTACCATTATGTTGTGCAAAGATATACTCTGTCTGTGTGTGTGTGTGTGTGTGTGTGTGTGTGTGTGTGTGTGTGTGTGTGTATTGGGAGGCCTGTAATTTAATACATTTAATTTAATAAACGTTCTTATAAGCCGCCCAATCCTGTGGGACTCAGGGCGGCGTACAACATGGATAAGAACAGTGCAATAAGAAAACGTAACAGTTTAAAAACAGAACATTATTTTAAAAAACATTCATTCATGGGGGAATCTGATCTTCTTTTTCACCCCTTTTTCACCCCTGTAGAGTGATCCTGGGAGCTGGGGAAGGCAAAAACACCCCCGTTTTTGCGATAAACGGGCTTGTTTTTAGCTCGTTTTTGCCCAACCCAGCCCTCAAGATCACTCTACAGGCCTCCCAAACCCTCTGCGTGCCCCGTTTTTGTGAAAAATTGGACGCGCGGGGCGCAGTTTTTGGAGGCCAAAAATGTCTGCATTCGGTGTATAAGACGCACCAACATTTCCACCCTCTTTTAGGGAGAGGAAAAGTGCGTCTCAAAACACAACACGGAAAAATCAGGAGTTAGAAAAGCAGATGGCTTGCAAGGCACTGCAGGCAATCCTCAACTTACGACCACACTTGAGCCCAACATTTATGTTGCTACGTGAGAAATTTGTTAAGTGAATCTTATGACATGATGTTATGACTTTTAAGCGAATCATTGCAGGTGTTAAATTAGGAAGGTGGCTGTTAAGTCAATCTGGTTTCCCCGTCGTCTTGGCTCGTCAGAAGGTTGCAAAAGGGGATCACGGGATCCTGGAAGTGCCAATGCCCGCCTTACCTGAGAAAGTGTTGTCTGCAAAACGTAGCAGCAAACTGCTCTTGCCAACACCTGCATGAGAAAAGGAAAGAAGAAGAAGAAAAAGCTAAGTTCTGCCAGCCATAGCTGGAGCAACAGGGAGCAGCATTTTATTTTAATGCTGTTTACTGTGCCATTCCTGTTGGAATATTTATAGCAGGGGTCCTCAAACTTGGCAACTTTAAGACTTGTGGACTTCAACTCCCAGAATTCTGGGAGTTGAAGTCCACAAGTCTTAAAAGTTGCCAAGTTTGAAGACCTTTGGATTACACGCACATGAAACTACACGGTAACACTCAGCACATCTTTGAGAAGAACGTTAAAGGAGACTTGGCTTTTTCAAAGTTTAAAGAAAGGGCCTTCCTTTCTCGGCATTAATGCTAGCTGCAAAGCATCTTTTCAGAGTGCCTCACTAGGCCTACCGAGTGCCAGGGAAAGACCTTCGCTACTACCATGTTTCCCCTAAAATAAGACCGGGTCTTATATTAATTTTTGCTCCAAAAGATGCATTAGGGCTTATTTTTCATTTGGGTCTTATTTTGGGGGAAATACGGTACTAAATGCGTCCATCCAGCTTCCGATCTTAACTGGGGCTTATTTTTGGGATAGGCCTTATATTACGAGCATCCTGAAAAAAAATCATGCTAGGGCTTATTTTTCGTTTGGGTCTTGTTTTCGGGGAAATACAGTACTAAATGCATCCATCTGGCTGACGATCTTAACTGGGGCTTATTTGGGGGGTAGGGCCTATATTACAAGCACCCTGAAAAAAAATCATGCTAGGGCTTATGTTCCAGTTGGGTCTTATTTTCGGGGAAACACGGTAGGCATAGCATGGTAAGTTGGATCTGGGCACCTTTAAAAAACACACACAATATTAGTCGTCTTTTGTGCCATTTGAACACTGTGAAAGTGGGCTTCCCTCTGGGTCCCAAGTAAAATGGAAAAAAATCATTTATTTTATTTATTTATTTTATTTTATTATTTATTAAACGCTCTTATAGGCCGCCCAATCCCGTGGGACTCAGGGCGGCGTACAACATAAATAAGAAGCGTACAATTTTAAAAACAATAGTCATGATATACATTATAAATATAATTAAAAAAAAAAACATTGTAAGAGCAACATTCAGGGGGAATCTAGTTGTCCTATTCACCCCATCTGCCGGAAGAGCCATGTTTTTAAGGCTTTACGGAAGGCCAGCAGGGTGGGGATGGTCCGGATCTCTGGTGGAAGTTGGTTCCAGAGGGACGGGGCTCCCACAGAGAAGGCCCTCCCCCGTGGCCCCGCCAATCGACATTGTTTAGCCGACGGGACCCGGAGAAGGCCCTCTCTGTGGGACCTAACCGGTCTTAGGGAGGTATGTGGTAGGATGCGGTCCCGCAGGTAACCTGGCCCTGAGCCATGTAGGGCTTTAAAGGTAACGACCAACACCTTGAATTGCGACCGGAGACTAATTGGTAGCCAATGCAGCTGGCGAAGGAGAGGTGTTACGTGGGTGTATCTCGGCACACCCACTACCGCTCGCGCAGCTGCATTCTGTACCAGTTGGAGTCTCCGGATGGTCTTCAAGGGTAGCCCCATGTAGAGCGCGTTACAGTAGTCTAGCCGTGAGGTGACAAGGGCATGAGTGACTGTGAGCAAGGCCTCCCTCTCCAAGTAAGGTCGCAATTGGTGCACAAGACGGATTTGTGCAAAGGTCCCCCTAGCCACAGCTGAAAGATGTTGCTCCAATTTTAGCTGTGGGTCTAGGAGGACACCCAAATTGCGAACCTGTTCTGAGGGAGTCAATTTTTCTCCCCCGAGAACCAAGGAGGGACAGTCGACATAGTCCTTGGGAGGCAATATCCAGAGCCACTCAGTCTTGTCTGGGTTGAGCCTGAGTCTGTTCACTCCCATCCAGACCCTCACATCGTCCAGGCAGCGGCACATTACATCAACTGCTTCACTGAACTGACACGGGGTGGAGATGTACAACTGGGTATCGTCAGCATACTGCTGATACCTCACCCCATGTCGTCGGATGATCTCACCCAGCGGTTTCATGTAAATGTTAAACAGGATGGGCGAGAGGACCGAGCCCTGTGGCACCCCGCAAACCAGGGGCCTAGGGGCCGACCTCTGTCCTCCTGTCAACACCGACTGCGTCCTGTCAGAGAGGTAGGAGGAGAACCACCGTAAAACAGTGCCTCCCACTCCCATCTCCCCAAGACGACGCAGAAGGATACCATGGTCAATGGTATCGAAAGCCGCTGAGAGGTCAAGTAGCACCAGGATGGAGGAGTGACCCCCATCCCGGGCTCGCCAGAGATCATCCATCAGCGCGACCAAAGCAGTCTCCGTACTGTAGCCGCGCCTGAAACCCGATTGAAAGGGATCCAGATAATCAGTATCCTCCAATAGCCGCAGGAGTTGGAGCGACACCACCTTCTCAACAACTTTACCCAAAAAGGGTAAGTTGGAGACTGGACGGAAGTTCTTTAAATCCGCTGGGTCCAGGGAAGGCTTCTTGAGGAGGGGCCTCACCACCGCAGCTTTTAAAGGCTGTGGGATGGATCCCTCTCTCAAAGAAGCGATCACAACCGCCTGGAGCCAGCCGCGTGTCACCTCCCTGCTGGCAGAAACCAGCCAGGAGGGGCACGGGTCCAATAAACAGGTGGAGGCGCTCATCGCTCCTATGGCCTTGTCCACATCCTCAGGAGTGACCGGTTCAAACTCGTCCCAAATAACAGGACTAAGACTCACCCCTGTCATCTCGGCTTGCCCTGTCCAAATGGAGTCCAGGTCTGTCCGAATCTGAACGACTTTATCCGCCAGAAACTGAGAAAATTCCTCAGCTCTGCCCTGCAAGGGATCTTCAACTCCCTCCTTGGCTAGGAGGGAGCGAGTCACCCTAAACAGGGCGGCTGGGCGGGAGTCGGCGGACGCAATAAGAGCGGAAAAATACGCGCATTTTGCCGCCTTTATCGCCACTAAGTAAGACTTAATGTAAGTTCTTAAAAGTGTCCGGTCAGACTCAGCTTTACTGGTTCTCCATCGTCGCTCTAGGCGTCTCTTTTGGCGCTTCATCTCCCGGAGCTCCTCAGTAAACCAAGGGGCCCGCCGGGATCCGCTGCCACGGAGAGGCCGCAAAGGCGCAATCCGATCTAAGGCCCCCGTTGCTGCCTGATTCCAAGCAGCCACTAGGGCCTCAGATGAATCGTGTACCAGGGAGTCAGGTATTTCCCCAAGTTCCCTCTGAAATCCTTCAGATTCCATTAGGCGCCTGGGGCGGAACCACTTAATCGGCCCCGCCTCCTTGCGGTGGAGGAGTGGTGCCATGAAATCCAACCTCAGAAGGAAATGATCTGACCACGACAAGGGTACTGTGACTAAACCCCTCAGCCTCAGATCATCTCTCCACTGCCCCGAGAGAAACACAAGGTCAAGCGTGTGGCCCCCCTCATGAGTCGGACCCTGAACTACTTGGGTCAGGTTCATGGTTGTCATGGAAGCCATGAACTCCTGGACTGCCTCCGAGGTTTCACCGGGCGATGGCAGATTAAAGTCCCCCAGCACCATCAGCCTGGGGAACTCAATCGCCAGCCCTGCTACCGCCTCGAGCAGAACAGGCAGGGCCTTTGTAACGTAGCTAGGAGGCAGGTACGCTAACAAAAGGCCCACCTGGATTTATTACACTGATATCCTGCTCCAATCCCAGAGGACTCGTGGCAGTTCACAACGAAAATCGATATAAAATTAAGACGTATAACGGACTGTAAATCTCCAGTATGGTGCAATATTAGTCCAGTAGCCATCAATATTTAGTACAACCTTGAAGAGTCTACATTCAGTTGAGTTTTGAAGTCAGCCCCCTTCTAATTTCTACTGGGAGACCCTTCCAAGCTCTTGCTCAAACAGAAGAACCAATACTAATTTTATACAAATATAAATAACTTTATTGCGATCATTAACCAGCCAAAAGAAAGAAAAAGAAAGAAGAGGAAACAATTTCCGAATATCCAGAACATTCAATACAAAATAAGGAGGAGCGATACATGAAAAAGAAATGCTTAAAAAGCATCGTTTTTTTCAGTTAAAACTAACCTAAAATCTAGAACTTTAGAGCACTTGACAAATATGAGGAAGGTACAATACAGTAGCTGCTATATTGTACTAATTTTAACACAGGTAGGTAGTCCTCAACTTAAAACCACAATTCAGCCCAAAATTTCTGTCTCTATGCGAGACGGTTGTTAGGTGCATTTTGTCCCCTTTTGCGGCCTTTCTCGCCACCGTTAAGTGAATCATTGCAGTTGTTAAGTTAGCAACATGGTTGTTAAGTGAATCCGTCTTCCCCATTGGCTTTGTTTATCAGAGGGTCGCAGAAGGGGACGCTGCAACCATCCTAAATACCAGTCAGTTGCCAAGCGTCTGAATTTTGATCACGTGCCGCAACGGTCGTAAGCATGGAAAATGGCCATTAGTCCCTTTTTTTTCCAGTGCTGTCGTAACTTCGAACAGCCACTAAACGAATGGTTGTAAGTTGAGGACTACCTGTACCAGCTGCAACAAAATGGAAACTAATCAAGGAGAGAAGCAACCTAGAACTAAGAAGAAATTTCTGGACGGAACAATTAACCAGTGGAACAACTTGCCTCCAGAAGCTGTAAATGCTCCAACACTGGAAGTTTTTAAGAGGAGACTGGACAACCATTTGTCGGAAATGGTATAAGGTTCCCTGCCTGAGCTGTGGGTTGGACTAGAAGACCTCCAAGGTCCCTTCCAGATTCTATTCTATTGTTTTCTATTCTATTGTTTTCTATTCTATTCTATCCTAATTCTATTCTTTTCTAATTCTATTCATTCCAATTCTGTTCTATTCTATTCTAATTCTATTCATTCTCATTCTATTCTATTCAAATTCTATTCATTCAAATTCTATTCTATTTTATTCTAATTCTATTCATTCTAATTCTATTCTATTCTATCCTACCCTAATTCCATTCCATTCCATCCTTATCCTTATCCTTATCCTACTCTACACTACTCTACTCTACTCTATTATGTTGGTGATTTCCGAAGTGTTTTACATGTGATGGAAGAAGGAGGAGAATTTCAAGGCCAGGAAGGATGTTTTTCCTTGGTGTCTTAGACACAAAGACTTATACAGAACAGGATGTAGCCACCACTTCCTCTTCCTCCTCCAAGGGCCTCCGTTTCTGCCGAAACACAAGCTGCACTCAACCTTTCCAGCATGGCGATAAAAGGCATGAAAGATGCGAGAAGGTTCTGGGTGCAATTGTACGGGTTGCAAACGACAAGGACGAAATGCAACTGCATTCAGCCTAGCAGCTCGACTCTCACACAACCTTCAGCCACAATGGCTTACAAACCACACAGACTCTGGCTTGACACAAAAAAATAAACATTGCGGCTTAGAGCGGTGCTCCTTGACGTCGGCAAGTTTAAGACGGGTGGGACTTCAACTCCCAGAATTCCCCCGCCAGCATGCGGCCGTAAAACGGGGCAAAACTCGCTTAACAACCGTCTCACGCGATGATACAAATTTGTCGCAAGTTGAGGGCTACCTGTGCACACCTCCACCCGCAACTCTTACTATCTCCATCTTGAGCAAAAGGCTACAATCCCAGCATCCTGCCTGGGCTACAAGCAGGATTCTTAAGCTTGCTGCTGGCAAGCGTTCGACATCCATCTGCCCGTCTAACGTGACTCACTGTGAAGATTGACAGTGGGACAAGGGAAAAAGGGACTTTCCATTCAAAGTGCAGGGGACGGCCTGCATGCTTATGAATATATAGGGAGAACATGCATTTTAAATCTGGCTTTCACAAATCCGTAATAAGGCTGGGACCTTGCTACAGAACTGGTTGTTATATTTATTACGCTGCTGTGCCCCTAAGGAAATCAGGGGAACCAGCTTTAAATTTTGGTAATTCTGAAGGTTTTTTTAAAAATTGTATACTGCCTTTATTTTTATTTTGTTTAGAAATAATGCAAGGTAGCGAATATATCCGACAGATATTCCTCCTATTTTCCTCACATCACCACCCCTGTGAAGTGGGTTGGGCTGAGAGAGAGAGAGAGAGAGAGTGACTGGCTCAAAGTCACCCAGCCAGGTTTCATGGCTAAGGCAGGACTAGAACTCACCATCTCCTGGTGATTGGTCCAAAGTCACCCAGCAGGCTTTCATGCCTAAGGCTGGACTAGAACTCAGGTCTCCTGGTTCAAGGTCACCCAGCCGGCTTCCATGGCTAAAGCAGGACTAGAACTTAGGTCTCTTGGTGATTGGTCCAAAGTCACCCAGTTGGCTTTCATGCCCAAGGCGGGACTAGAACTCACTGTCTCCTGGTGACTGGCCAAAAATCAGGCAGCTGGCTTTCATAGCTAAGGCAGGACTAGAACTCACTATCTCCCAGTTTTTAGCCTAGTGCCTTAACCACTAGATCAAACTACGTATTTTTCGGAGTATAAGATGCACCTTTCTCCCCCCTAAAAGAGGCTGAAAATTTGGGTGAGTCTTATACTCCAAATGTAGCTTTTTCGAAGCTTTTTTTCCAGCCCTAACGAGGTGCTAACGATCTTCCAGGCTTGCAGGATTTTTTCATTGCTACTCCCTCCAAACAAGTTTTTTTCCAGCCCTAAGTCTTTGCAGGCTTGTTTTCGTTGCTATTCCCTCCGAAAAAGGTTTTTTCAGCCCTAACCACGGGATAAAATAATGTGCTGAAACTGACCAGACTTAAGGACGCTAGCCAGATGAATACCTGGTAGGTATATTTTTTTCTCTATTTTCCTCCCTCAAAACTAAGGTGCGTCTTATACTCGGGGAAAATACGTTAGCTTTTACAGCCCAATACTGACAGCTTCCATGGATCGGAACTTTCTCATCAATTGCTAATTCAAAGCTACCTATTTTTCTGGCTGGGTGACTTTGAGCCAGTCTCTCTCTCTCTCTCTCTGTCTCAGCCCAACCCACTTCACAGGGGTGGTGATGTGAGGAAAATAGGAGGAAAATCTGTCGGATATATTCGCTACCTTGCATTATTTGTAAACAAAATAAAAATAAAGGCTCAGAAGCCAGATCCATTTAACGACCGTGTCACTTACTTAACAGTCGCAGGGATTCGCTCAACAACGGTTGCAAGAAAAGTCGCAAAATGGAGCAGAATTCCCCTTTCAAATGTCTTACTTAGCAACAGAAATTTGGGACTCAATTGTGACCATAAATTGGGGACTACTTATATCACAAAACGTTCAGACCAGATGATATGGCAATGGCCTTACAATAATCTTATAAACGACTACGGAAGGTCAATCATTCCAGAAATTACAAGAAACTATTACAAACTGTTTTATATTTCAATGGCCTTATAATAATCTTATAAGACAGGCTATATTACAGAAAAGACCAGTAATGAGGAAATAATAATAATAATATGCAATTAAACAAAAGTGTAGGCAAGGTGAGAACAGACGCTTGGGTTTCTAGCTCACACCTCTGTAAACATGAAACTCTTGTTCTGCTTTCTAGAAACTGTTGTGAAGCGTACACAATAATAAAAAAAGAAAGAAAGAAAAAAGGCTGAGATTCTTGGGTCTGTAACCAAGTTAAAGGCAAAAGGGAAGAAAGAGGAGGAGAGTGAATCATTCTTCACAACAGTCAGATGTGGGAACGGCGAAGGGCTTTTAATTAACACAAAATTAAGTCTAAACTCTTGTAGCGTGACCTACAAACCTAAACACCCAGATTTCAAAGTTTGCCTCATATCCCTACAACTGTCCTTCGATCAAAAGGGCTCATTCAAGCTGTCCATTACGGGAATTCAAAGTGCACGGAGAATCTCGTTACCGACTGCACTGTGTGTTTATAAATCTCCCTTTCACGAAATCTCCAGGCTCCTATAATCCAAAGTCTGCGTAAGATTTGACTGCTCCTTAGATGAACTGTGATTACGTTGCCTAGTTGGGAGATCAAAACTCAATCCCCGTTCGGTTTTTCCTAGGATGTTACTGCTATTCAGAGGGACTGGGTAGAAATTATTTCACATTAACCCCAATTATAAGTAAGTCTGTATGCATTTCGGGCTATTGTTGCCTCTCCTTTACTCCTTTAAATAAAATTATGGCCCTTAAACAAAAATTATATTACAAGCTATCTGTGGCTGAGGGCAGCCCTTCTATTATGTACTCGGTAAAGTGCTGCAGGGATAATGACATATAAATAAAAATCTAACCTCTGGATAGATGTTTGGTGGCTGGACGATTGAAAGAAACATATTTCTTAAGGGTCTTTTATCTTTCTTTTTTATCCAGCCTCTAAGAATTATCTTTGAAGTACTTTACAGCAATTTTTCATTACTTATTACGTACATACACATCCTACTCTTTCTTTCTGAGACTTTAAGGCAACGTGCATCTAAGTCTTTCTCTTTTTTTCTATAGCTTTTATTGTTTTGTCAATGTATAAAATAGAAAGTAAAAATAGGACATTAAAGGAAGGGGGTAGAAAATATGAGCTACAAAGGAAGAAAGAAAAAGGCGTTGACTTCAGACTCTTTGTAGCACAGTACAAGATAACATTACATAACATTACATTACAACCTCAACTTTTCACTATTACTCATTAGGATGTAACTAGCCATTTCTAGAACAACCAATCTGTCTAATCGGCAAAGCCAAAGTTTCTTTCTTTTTTTCATCAGAAGCACAAAAGCCAGAAGTGATATCCACATAAAAAACATAAACATATTCTCCTCTTTGAATAGAACAATCAATTTAACAATTACTGCTTTATCTTCCCTGCTGTTAAAATAATACGTATTTCTATTCGCACTTAATAATCTTTATAAACTACCACCATTTATATTAACAAAATTCACTCTATTGTTTCAGATTCTTTAACCATAAAGGGGGGGGGGGGGAATCCATCTATTTTAAATTAAGTCTTTCTCAATTTGGTTCTCACTACAGTCCAAACCTTGTATTGATATACTAGGGGCTGGATTTTCCCATATCAGAGTTTGATGGGCCTGAACCCAGGGAACATTCAGGGAGTGAATGTTTTATGAAACTACAGGTAGTCCTTGATTTTCAACTGTTCGTTTAGTGTCCGTTTCAAGTTATGAAGAAGGCACTGAAGAAAATAACTTATGACCGTTTTTCAATGAGCATCTTTGGTGACTTTCTGATGAGCAAAGTCAACAGGGAAGCCATAATCATTTAACAAGCATGTTACTAACTTAACTGGAGGAATTCACTTAACAACTATGGCAAGAAAGGTTGTAAAATGGGACAAAACTCATTCAACGAGTATCTTGTTTAGCAACAGAAATTTTGGGTTCAATTGTGGTCATATGTCAAGGACTATCTATATTCCTGTTTACCAGCCCCAAGCCACCCTCCCACCCTGGGGCCTAGAAGTTAAATCACTACTGTAAGAGAGAAGAGAAATGATGGATATAATTGAGTTCAAGAAATAATCCAGCACTTAAAAAGGTAAAGGTAAAAGTTCCCTTCGCACATACGTGCTAGTCATTTCCGGCTCTAGGGGCGGTGCTCATCTCTGTTTCTAAGCCGAAGAGCCAGCGCTATCCGAAGACGTCTCCGTGGTCATGTGACCAGCACGACTAAACGCCGAAGGGGCACAGAGCGTTGTTACCTTCCCACCAAAGGTGGTCCCTGTTTTTCTACTTGCATTTTTTACGTGCTTTCGAACTGCTAGGTTGGCAGAAGCTGGGACAAGTAACGGGAGCTCACTCCGTTACGCGGCACTAGGGATTTGAACCGCCGACCTTTCTGATAGACAAGCTCAGCGTCTTAGCCACTGAGCCACCGCGTCCCAATCCAGCACTTAAATAACATCAAATAGTTCCTTACATTATACCATCTCTTTCCAGATATCATCATCAATGTTGGGCCAAATGGACTTGAATATCCATAATTTCATCAATGCCAAGTTGGAGAGCAGAAAATGATCTAACATAGCGTGACATTTAAAAAAACAGACAGCCCAGAGCTAAGCAGATCCCAGAAAAGTCACAATATGTTCAGTGGAATTCACTAAAAGGTAGATATGCATATGATTGAAATTGAAATTCAAGTTATCAGTAAAAGACTCCTCAATTCAAAATTTAATCTTAGGCAAGTCCCTTTCCTGCCAGGTCTCAAATACGGGATAAATAATAGGTTCATATTATTCAATATATTCAATATATATCATATATTCAATAGCAAGAATTGAAGCATAAGGAGGTAATGAGGCAATTAAAATCTACAGGTAGACCTCGACTTATGACCATTCGCTTAGCGACTGTTCAAAAAGACATTTTAAAAAGTGACTTACCAGTCCTCGCACTTACAACTGCATCCATGCAGTTATGCAATCGTGATTCAGGCATTTGGCAACTGTCACACACTTACGACGGTTGCAGCAGCTGTCAACTGACCTTCCCAGCTGGCTTCCAACAAACAAAGTCAACGGGGAAGCCAGCAGGGAAGTTGCAAGTTGTTATCACTGTCTCACTTAATGACCATGACAGCGGTTCACTTAACGACCATGCCAAAAAGGATGGTAAAAATCACATGATGCTTCACTTAATGACTGCAGCACCACTTTACCAATGAATTTTATGGCCCCTGTGGTGGGCATACGTCGAGGGCTACCTGTATGTGTCAGCGTTCTTAAGACAAATAAAACCATAAAGATCACAGTTCGAATCAACCTGCCTGCTATAGATCTCACTGGCTGACCTATTAACTTATTAATCGACTGTATAAATCTAATCTACCTCTGAAGGAAGTTGCAAGAATTTTATAATCATGGCCACAAGATATTCATGAATATCAGTGCTCTCTATGGAGAAAGCCTGGGATACATTCAATAAATAAGTACTAAGGAAAGTGATTCAGTGATCAAAAGTGCTATATAAAAGTCTTGCTCATCCATCAAGATTACCGGGTGGCCTTGGATAAGTCACAAACATGCCTGTTGTGTGGAACAACCTACAAAGAAAACAGCCAGCCAGTTCAGGAACATATCAAGTCGAACCACAAACTTTCTAGAACTGCTGTTCACACTGGCTACATTCACATGACTAACTGAACCAAAACTAGCAAGCCAAGTTTATCTTAAGAGTGTTGCGCGAATCCAGGCCATGGGGCCAGTTGATGGTTCAGCCCGTCACATGTATGAAGTCAGAAATTAGACCAACTGAGCAAAATCACGGTTAAGCGGGATATATCATGCAGACTCAAAACCTGGAGGGCAGTTGGCTCTCCAGGCTTCCAAACAACAGGCATTTCATCCCTGCTTAAAGATGCAACAATCTGGATTTCTTCTGCTCCCTTCTCATTTGACTACATTGCAAAAAAAAAAAAAAGATGTTACTTAATGCCAATTCCATAAACGTGCAATGTCAATCCTGGCTTATTATTATTGATACACGCATCACAACCCAACCAGATTCTTTATGGAGGAAACCCCCGAAGGCAAACTGGACTTTCTGGGTTTTTGCTTGAAGACGTTTCGCTTCTCATCGGGGAAGCTTCCTCAGGTCTCCTTTCGCAGGTCAGCTTGGATGAGAAGCGAAACGTCTTCAAGGAAAACCCAAGAAAGTCCAGTTATCCCTATCCCTATCCCTATCCCAGGCCAGACCCCTCCCGCCATGGCCAGAGACCTCCTGCCCCAGAGCAGAGCAGAAACAGCTTGGACCCCCTCCCCAAATCCCCCCCAGGGTATCCATCCCATTCACCCCTTATCCTTCTGGGATCTTTGTCCCTTAACTCCCTTTTGGGTCCTTCAAATATTCAGGGGGTCTCTGTTCCCCCTCCCCCCACCCTCCTAGGGACCCTGCTCCCCCCTTCCTATCAGGACCCCCCCCAAGGCAATCCTCCTGCTCCCCCTCCTCCTATTCTGAGGCCCCTCCCTTACCTCAAGTCCTTCTGGGGGGGTCTCCCCCTGCTTCCCACCCCCTCCTCCCTTCTAGGGACCCTGCTCCCCCCTTCCTATCAGGACCCTCCCAAAACAATCCTCCTGCTCCCCCTCCTCCTATTTTGAAGCCCCTCCCTTACCTCAAGTCCTTCTGGGGGGGGTCTCCCCCTGCTTCCCACCCCCCTCCTCCCTCCTTGGGGTCCTGCTCCCCCCTTCCTATCAGGACCCTCCCAAAACAATCCTCTTGCTCCCCCTCCTCCTATTCTGAGGCCCCTCCCTTACCTCAAGTCCTTCTGGGGGGGTCTCCCCCTGCTTCCCACCCCCTCCTCCCTTCTAGGGACCCTGCTCCCCCCTTCCTATCAGGACCCTCCCAAAACAATCCTCCTGCTCCCCCTCCTCCTATTTTGAAGCCCCTCCCTTACCTCAAGTCCTTCTGGGGGGGGTCTCCCCCTGCTTCCCACCCCCCTCCTCCCTCCTTGGGGTCCTGCTCCCCCCTTCCTATCAGGACCCTCCCAAAACAATCCTCTTGCTCCCCCTCCTCCTATTCTGAAGCCCCTTCCTTACCTCAAGTCCTTCTAGGGGGGGTCTCCCCCTGCTTCTCTGCCCCTCCTTGGGGTCCTCCTCCCCCCTTCCTATCAGGACCCCCCTCCCCAAGGCAATCCTCCTGCTCCCCCTCCTCCTATTCTGAAGCCCCTCCCTTACCTCAAGTCTTTCTGGGGGGGTCTCCCCCTGCTTCCCACCCCCTCCTCGGGGTCTCGCCCTCCCAAAACAACTCCTCAACCCCTCCCCCCGCCCATGCCCCCCCTCCTCAGGGTCCTCTCCCATTCTCTCCCTCCCCCCCACGCCGCCCATCCGCCCTCAGAAAGCCCAGGCTCGGTCCGAGCCTCCCCGGCCGGGACAGGCCTCCCCGGCGGCCCGCCGCCCTCACCGCTGTCGCCGATGATGAGGAGCTTGAAGAGGTGGTCGTAGTCCCGGGCCATGGCCGCTGGGGGGCTCCGGGGGAGCGGGCGCTCCCGTCGTGGCGCGAAGGCCGAGTCTCCTCAGGCGGCGCCGAGGCCGGATCGGCTCCTCGACCTGCAAGCCGGAACTGACAGCGGCGGCGGCGGCGGCAGCGACGGCGACAGCCCCCGCCCCGCCGCTCGTCGCTTCCCCCTCCCAGGCGCATGCGCACTCCTCCGCCCCGGGCGGCTGGAAAAACCGCCAGTGGCTGAGCGGGCTCCTCCGCGCACGCGCGGCGCCGCCCTTTCGCGTCGCTTCCTCTCCTTAACTCAACATGGCGCCTCAGAGCGCCTCTGCCAGTACTTCTTCTCTTCCGTTTTACTCCCCCACCCACCCACCCCCGGGTCGGGGGAAGAGGCTCAAAGCGCAGGCGCAAAAGGAATCTTGCCCAGGCAGCGGCAGGCTGGTCAGCCAAGGAGGGGGTGAAAAAGACAGAATACCAGCGCATGCGCCTTATCGTTCTTCTGCTTTATGGGTTCTTCTTCCGCCCACCTGAGAGGTGTACCTGGCTGGAACGGGCGGGGGTAGATTTAAATTTAAATTTAAACACTCAAGAGTTGGAAGGGACCTTGCAGGTCATCTAGTCCAACCCCCTGCCCAAGCAGGAGACTGCCTCTACCTAGGATAGAACTCACAACCTCCTGATTGTGAGGCAAGAGCTCCACCTCTAGGCCACAGGAGCTGTTATTTCTCCAGAGCTGGTTTTTTTTCCCCAACCAAAAAAAGCCAGCCTAGGATGCTCACTTTACATCGTTTACAACCTTGGCAGCTTTAAAATGGGTGGACCACAATATCCCAGAATTCCCCAGCTAACCATCCTAGAGCCTAATGCTGGGAAAATTGAGGGCAAAAGAAGAAGGGGACGGCAGAGAACGAGGTGGCTGGATGGAGTCACTGAAGCAGTCGGCGTGAGCTTAAATGGACTCCAGAGGATGGTAGAGGACAGGAAGGCCTGGAGGAACGTTGTCCATGGGGTCGCGATGAGTTGGATACGACTTCACAACTAACAACAACAACAACAACAACAACAACAAACCTTACAAACAAGGTTATACAAAGTTCTCCTTGCTGTAGAAGGAGAAATGAACCAGGAAGCCTTATGTCCCAGAGAAAGTAGCTGCAACATTTCCCCAAATATATCATTCTATGAATTGTAAGGTTTAAAGTTTGTTTATTTATTTATTTATTTAGCCATTCTTATATGCCGCCCTACTCCCTGGGGACTCAGGGCGGCGTACAACATGTATAAGAACAGCTATGATACAATAGAAAAAAAAACCAATAAAATAGCAATTAAAAGAATAAAAACAACACAAGCAACAGTCACAATCACCCCGCCTGCAGGAAGAGCCATGTCTTAATGGCTTTCCGGAAGGCCAGCAAGGTGGGGATAGATCTGATCTCTGGGGGTAGTTGGTTCCAGAGAACCGGAGCTCCCACAGAGAAGGCTCTCCCCCTATGACCCGCCAACCGACATTGTTTGGTTGAAGGGACCTGGAGGAGACCGACTCTGTGGGACCTAACCGGTCGTAGGGATGTATGAGGTAGGATGCGGTCCCAAAGATAGCCTGGTCCTAAGCCATGTAGGGCTTTAAAGATGATAATCAACACCTTGAATTGCACCCGGAGTTGGCTTCTTTCTATTCCCCACCCTTATTTTTCTATCTTGACGACGGTAAGTTCACAAAGTTCAATGGAATTTACTTCCTTGTAAATGGGAATAAGAATAATTACCCTGTCCGACGAGTTTTGTGTAGCACTCAGAATTATTATTGTTTTAGAAATGCTACCGCTATATAAATAAGACTTAAAGCGATCATAATGCATTGGCTTGCGGGAAGGAATCAAATCTTTATTGTGGGTTCATTGCATAGCCAGCTAGACGTTTAGTCTTAGAATAGAATAGAGCTGGAAGGGGCCTTGGAGGTCTTCTAGCCCAGCCCCCTGCTCAAGCTGGAGAATCTATACCAGTGATGGCAAACCTTTTAAGCACAGAGTGCCCAAACTGGAAGGCGCGCACGCACCAGAGTGCCGGAAACCCGATGACCAGCTGGTTGAACCGGGGCGACGGCACGCGTGCCCACAGAGAGGGCTCTGCATGCCATAGGTTCGCCATCATGGACCTGTACCATTTCAGATAAGTGACTGTCTAGTCTCTTCTTAAAAACCTCCAGTGATGGAGCACCCACAATTTCTGCTGGCAAGCTGTTCCACTGGTTAATTGTCCTCACTGTTAGGAAGTTTCTCCTTCGTCTGGATCTGGATCCTTCCCAAGGACTTGGGAGAGGCAGATGTGGACATTTGATGGTGTTAAAAGTCTTGTTGCAGGAAGATTCCAATAGCAATAGCACTTAGACTTATAATACCGCTTCATAGTGCTTTACAGCCCTCTCTAAGCGGTTTACAGAGTTCAGCATATTGCCCCCAACAATCTGGGTCCTCATTTTACCCACCTCGGAAGGATGGAAGGCTGAGTCAACCTTGAGCCAGTGAGATTTGAACAGCTGAACTGCTGAACTGCAGTGCTGCATTTTAACCACTGCGCCACCTCGGCTCCAACCACTGCGCCACCAAGTCAAGCTGTTTCCTGCAATTGACCAATGGTGAATTTGTCAATGCCAATGGGGTTCACCTTATGCTCCAGATAATTTGGGGATTGCACCCAAGGCCCCTATCGATATCATTTATAATAATAATAATAATAATAATAATAATAATAATAATAATAATAATAATAATAATAATAATAATAATAATAATAATAATAATAATAATAATAATAATAACAACAACAGCAACAACAACAACAACAACAACAACAACAGAGTTGGAAGGGACCTTGGAGGTCTTCTAGTCCAACCCCCTGCCTAGGCAGGAAACCCTACACTATTTCAGACAAATGGTTATCCAACATCTTCTTAAAAACTTCCAGTGTTGGAAGTTTTTTATAATACATATAAAATATATGTACATTATATACATTATAATACATATAATCTGTGTGTGTGTGTAACCAAGGCCATGAACTTACATAATACAGGTAGACGTTGAGTTACAATTGCAAGTGAACCCCTGATTTTGTGTTGCTAAGAGAAACATTTGTTAACTGAGTTTCACCCACTTTTCTCGCCACCGCTGTTAAGTGAATCCTTGCGTTTGTTAAGTTAGTCACACGGTTATTAAGTGAATCTGGATTCCCCCATGGGCTTGGCTTGCAAGAAGGTCACAAAAGGGGGATCACCTGACCCCCGGGACGCAGAACCGTCATAAATATGAACCAGTTGTCAAGCGTCCAAATTTTGATCATGTGACCATGGGAATGCTGCAACGGTCCTAAGTGTCAAAAAGTCACTTTTTCAGCGTCGTCGTAAATTTGAACAGTCACTAAATGAACTGCTCCAAGGCTAGAACTACCTGTACTTATATCTTCCGTTTTCTTCACAACAACAACCCTTTGAGGTGGGTTGGGGTGTGAGAGGGAGGAAACTGGTTCAAGATCACCCAGCCAGATCTCAGACTTGAAGTTATAGTAGACTAAAATATATATTTTCATATATAAAAATTGAAATATATTTTAAATATTTTAAATATTTTATATATTTTCATATATATTTTTTCCTTTGGAGAACTGTTATGGCTTTGAATTCTTGCTTGCAATATTCCCTGTGGCCACTAGATGGCCACAGAGAGAAATATGGAGCACTTACTGCTCTCTAGTGATGGCCTGGTTTATTGCAGCCCAGCTCTGTTGGCAGTCATGCATCTGTATACATTGCTAATGTTGCAATGGAGAGATCTATTTCTAGTTGTTGTTTTTTCTGATGTTTCTATGCATCCCTTTCTATGCAGCTCTATGGCTCACAGGTAAAGCCCGCCCTCTTCCCCCCCCTTTTTTCTACCCAGCTCTTACTTCCGAGTGTGACGTTTGCACTAATTAACATAACGGTTCCCAGAAGCCTTTGCAGCACTGGATCCGCTTGGGAGTGGGAAAGAGGGGCGCCTTTTCGCTTCCAACACGCACAATTAAGAGTGCAAAATGCATTAGTTTACAGGATACGGCATTGGCGATCACTCTTATCAGACTGCGTTGCGGGCTCACCGTGGCTTGATTGATGGTTGCGCGGCTGGGCACCGAAACGACCGGCAGGATAACGTTAGCTTTGCGCAGTGGCAGTATCGTAGCCAATGAGGTTTATCCGAGGCGCGATTATTGCTAATTGAAAACTTTTCCCAATACCCCGCCATGACGACTTGAAATATAGTCGGCAATGGCAATTTTTGACAGTCTCTACGGAGACTGAAAATCGTGGTTTTAAGAATAGAATTTAAAGAAATGAGGACTAGCTGCTTGAAAAACTGATTTAAACGCGTGTGTTTAAAACGACGCGTTTTATGTAAAATTCGTTTCTGACCTTGGGAACTTTTTAGATGGGGGCGGACTTCAAGCCAGGTTTTATCTACGAAGCATGTTGGCTGGGGAATTCTGGGAGTTGAACTCCACCACTCTAAAAGTTGGGAAAATTGAGGAAGACTGGAGTGGGGGGGAGGGCAATCTCCTACCTTGGTTACTTTAACGGGGCTGGACTTCAACTCCCAGAATCCCTCAGCTAGCCTTGCTGGCTGGGGAGTTCTGGGAGTTGAAGTCCACCCGTCTTAAAGTTGAGAAAGACCGATCTAACAGCAGGGGCAGTCTCCAACCTTGTCGCCTTCAACTCCCAGAATCCCTCAGTTGGCTGGGAAATTCTGGGAGTTGAAGTCCACAAGTCTTAGTTTGGAAAATTGAGGAAGACTGGTTGGAGGGGGGGGGAAGTCTCCTACCTTGGTTACTTTAACGGGGCTGGACTTCAACTCCCAGAATCCCTCAGCTAGCCCTGCTTGCTGGGGAATTCTGGGAGTTGAAGTCCACCCGTCTTAAAGTTGAGAAAGACCGATCTCACAGCAGGGGCAGTCTCCAACCTTGTCGACTGCAACTCCCAGAATCCCTCAGTTGGCTGGGGAATTCTGGGAGTTGAAGTCCACCCATTTTAAAGTTGAGAAAGCCTGATCTAGACTGGGGGAGGGGGGTTCTCCAACCTTGGCAACTTTTAAGACTTGTGGATTTCAACTCCCAGAATCCTTCAGCTAACCATGCTGACTGCTGGGGAATTCTGGGAGTTGAAGTCCACCGGGCTTAAAGTTGTCAAAAGTTGAGAAAACTTTGCTCTTTAAGAGAGCAACCAATCCAAGCCAATAATCCTGGCGGGATTGATTTTAAGAAGTTCCCGTATTCCCCCTTTTTTTGGGGGGGGGAGCCCCCCCCCTTGCCATCCCCAAACAGGGCCGCTAGGGGCCGCTAGCGGCGCAGAGACGCCGCGAGGCCTCCTTTCCCCTCCTTCCCCCCCCCCTCCGCGATACAGCTGGCGCCCGCGCGGCGGGGGCGGACCTCGGTGGGCTCGCGGGCACGCGCCCCCGCGCGCTCCCGGGACGACGGCGGCAGCAGCAGCAGCAGCAGCAGCGGCAGCAACATGGACGACCTGGGTGAGCCACGCGCCAACGGGGCTACCCCCTCCCCTTACTTTCATTTTTTGGGTGGGTGGGTTGGGGTCTTTTGCTGCTGTTGCTGCTGCTTTCTTGGCCCTCTCTCTTTCCTCCCCTCGCCTTTCTTGGGAGCCTCTTTACTTTGTTCTCTTTGGGGGGGGAGGGTCCCTTTGCTGCCTTGAATTGGGGAGGGGGTCTCTCTTTGGGTCGCTTCTGGTTCCCCCCTCCCTGCTTTCTCCCTTTGTAGAAGCGCTTCCTTTACTTTGTCCAAGTCTGTTTTCCTTTCCAGGGGGGGCTCGATGGTAGGGGTGGTCCGATCGGCTTGGTTACTCTCCTATCCCCCTCCCGATCCCTTTCGCGGGGGTGGGTGGGCGTCCGCTTCGTTTTTTCTTTTCTTTTTTTAAACACACACAAAACTTTAAAAGTGTTGGGAGAACCCTTACTTCCGTCCCGTTTTGGGACGCTCCCCGATCTCTCTCTCTCTCTCCCCCCGCCCCATAAATTCCCAAATGGACTACTTTTAACGGGGGTCCCCTGTCTTGTTGGGTCTCCTGCTTTGCTTCTTGGGGGGAAGGGGCGCCCTTGGGGGGGTCCCCAAACTTCTCCTCTTCCTCTTTTGTTTTTTGTTTTTGGCCACTTCTCCTCTTTGGAGTTCAGTTTCAACTGGATCAAAAACGGGGGTTTCCGCCCCCTTCTCTCCACCTGCCATGCGGAAACCCCCTCCCCAAGCCTCTCTATGCCTCCACCCCACCCCGCCCCTTGGCTTCAAGTTCACATATTTTGCCCTCCACCCTCGGATTACTCTCCCTCTTTCATTCCCCCCCCCCTTTTTTTTCTTTGCTTGGACTGAGTCGGGTTCACACAACTCCGCGCTAAACTCCAGACTTGGGTTAAGCGTTCACACGCTCCCTTATTATATCATGACTGTGTTCAGTTCACCCTCAAATCAATATATACTATTACACCAGTTTTGCGGGCTGGCTTCCCCTCTCGTTCTATAGGCAGTTTCCAAACTCTCTACAAGAGTCCCTAAATCCATTTTAGGCTTATAGAAAATCTTACAGAATCAATAGGGCTGGAAGGGACCTCGGAGGTCATCTAGTCCAACCCCCTGCTCAAGCAGGAGACGCTATACTATTCCGGACAAATGGCTGTCCAATCTCTTCTTCAAAAACCTCCAGTAATGGAGCATACCCACAACTTCTGAAGGCAAGCCATTCCACCGATGAATTGTTGTTATCGCTGTCAGTTGTGTAAAACCCCACCAAGCGGTACCTTTAACCTGCCGTTCCTCCAGACCCCCTCCTCTAATTGATGCCTTGGATCACAACACCCATCATCCCCCATCCATCCAGGAAAGTCCCCCCCCCCAGCTGACGGTGCCTTTTCCCCAAACTCCTTAAAAGTATCTCCTTCCCAGTCATAATATTTAGGCATGACTTAAGCTTGCTTTGATACACATTGGATTTTTTCTTCTTCTCCCTCGTGTTTACATATCCCCAAAGAATAAGAAGCTATTAGGAAGGAAGCTACATTAAAATGGAATCAAAAGCAGAGTTTTGTTAGAATACAAAGTTGCCAACAAAAGTTTGGAGTTTCCCCGGGTTGTTTTTCTAACATCCAGCTTACAAAAAGAGCATTTAAAAAAAAAAGTGAAAAAGTGGCTACTTGTTTTGAGTGGCCTCTCTAGTTCTTTTCTTTTACGGGGAAAGGAAATTTTCCATAAAATTCGGGCGTGAAACCTGTGGTTTGTAGCTATAGAATGTGGCTCGTGGTTTGTCCTATTGAATGGCACCGAATTCCAGAACCAACAAGAATTGGGACCAAGATCCATAAAAACCGGGGTGTAATTCCTGATTGCTTCACTGTGGTTTGGAAGGTGAATGTTGTATTATTAAGTCGAGAATTGGATGCAGAATTTCAGGTCCAAATTTGATCAAAACTGAACAGAGATCAATGATTTTCTCTTAACACAATACAGACAATCCTCAACTTATCACAATTTATTTCTTTGTTTGTTTATTATTGAACTTATATTGTTGCCTGATGCTGTCATCAGTAACTTTGGGGAGGTCTGTCGTAACTTTGAACAATTGCTAAGTCGTAAATCGAGGATTGCAATTGTCTGGTCCTGGAATTTTTTAGATAGGCCCAGTTTTTTAAAATATATATATATATATATATATATATATATATTTTCTCTGTCTACAACTTGTATTATTTTTTCCTGCATACTGTCCTGCCGTAATTTCGGGACTCTCTACTTCCCTTTTATTCTTTCTCAGACTTGAAAAGGGATGCGCTAAATTGCAAACTGGCCAACTCCTTGATAGTCTCATAAAGGGTTTTTATTTTGTGTGTGTTCCAGGAAACTGAGTCAAGAAAATCATGACTGAACTGTAGACCTTGATTGGGGTGGCGGCACGCAGAGGTAGCCACTCTGCACTTTTAACTGTTTATTTATTAGAGACATATGTTGAATTGTAATTAAAGCCAAGGGTTTCGGAGAACCAATTAGGTCAAACCTTCTCCAGGAAAGCCTTCATTTTATTCCTAGAGTATTAAATTGCAGCGCTAATTTAAAATCGGCTGTAACACCTACAGAAAAGGGGAGGGGGAAATCTAAAACAAGCCAGAGATATAAATCGATCTAGATGCTGAATCCCTCAGACAAGTTGGTTGGCATCTGGGACTCGGTTCTGCCCTTTTAATTAATCATCTTCCATTTTTACCGGAGGAATAAAAATGGCAACGCTCTTGATGTTGTAAAGGACCGTGGATTAAGAAAAGGTCTTTTGAAGCAAGGAGAGCCAGTGCGGTCTAGTGGTTAAGGCACCAGGTTAAAAACTGGGAGATTGGGAGTTCTAGTTCCTCCTTAGAGACGTAAAAGCCTGCTAGGTGAGTTTGGGCCAAGCACCAGGAGACTGGGAGTTCTAATCCCTCGTAAGGTATAAAGGCCTGCTAGGTGAGTTTGGGCCTATCGACAAGAGATTGGGAGCTGTAGTAGTCCCTCCTTAGGCATGAAAGCCAGCTGGGTGACTTTGGACCAAGCACCAGGAGGCTGGGAGTTCTAGTCCCACCTTAGGCATGAAAGACTGCTGGGTGACTTTGGGCCAAGCACCAGGAGCCTGGGAGTTCTAGTCCCACCTTAGGCATTAAAACCAGCTGGGTGACTTTGGGCCAAGCACCAGGAGGCTGGGAGTTCAAGTCCCACCTTAGGCATGAAAGACGACTGGGTGACTTTGGACCAAGCACCAGGAGGCTGGGAGTTCTAGTCCCACCTTAGGCATGAAAGACGGCTGAGTGACTTTGGACCAAGCACCAGGAGGCTGGGAGTTCTAGTCCCACCTTAGGCATGAAAGACGGCTGAGTGACTTTGGGCCAAGCACCAGGAGGCTGGGAGTTCTAGTCCCACCTTAGGCATTAAAACCAGCTGGGTGACTTTGGGCCAAGCACCAGGAGGTTGGGAGTTCTAGTCCCACCTTTGGCATGAAAGACGGCTGGGTGACTTTGGGCCAAGCACCAGGAGACTGGGAGTTCTAGTCCTACTGTAGGCATGAAAGACGGCTGGATGACTTCACCCCAGTCCCTCTCCCTCTCTCAGCCCAATCCACCTCATAGGATTGTTGTTGTAGAGGCAGGTATGTTGAATATATTTTCCGCTTAATTTATTTGTAAATAGAATCAAAGGGGATACAAGTAAATAAATAATGTCTGCATTCCCTCAAATCTCTCTCCCTTGTATCATAATAGTGGTCATTTAAAAAATGAGATAGCTTAGAATACCTGCTCGGGGCTTGGATTTCAAGCCTCCCGTATCTTCCTTGCATTCTTACGGTTTCCACGAACGGTTTCCCAGTAGCTGCGGCCACTACTTTGGCTAAGGACAAAAACTTCGACTTCATTTGTGAACTCACCAAAGAGACACTCCCATCTGCTCCAGACCCCGGGTATTCAAACGCACAAACTACAGCTGTTGGCATTCCATAAATTCATAAATTGAAATATTTGCAACTCCGGCCACCAGCCACTCAATCATCCACATGAGGCTTTCCCCAGGGACTTTTCTTTCTTTTTTTAAAAAGGGGTGTTTAATCTGAAACGATTCTGTGATTATTATTATTATTATTATTTATTCACAAAAAACAGTAATACACAGCAAACAAGATTTACATGCTGGATTTCGTATCACTATATCACAAGTCGAACACTTCCCAAGCGTCTAGGACTGTGTGATGTATTTTCGTATGATGCGCGCAGATCCAAGTATGGTGGCCTTTTGCAACTGACAGATCGTGATTTTGTCAATGTTTATTGTTTCCAAATGCCGGTTGAGGTCTTTTGGCACAGCACCCAGTGTGCCGATTACCACTGGGACCATCTGTACTGGTTTATGCCAGAGTCGTAATTCGATTTTAAGGTCCTGATATCGGTTAAGTTTTTCTTGTTGTTTTTCATCATTATTTATTATTATTATTATTATTATTATTATTATTATTATTATTATCATCATCATCATCATCATCATCATCATCATCATCATCATCATCTCTTTTATTCATTAAACATGAAACTCAGTCAACTGAACATTTTAAAAAGTGTCACAAATACCACTGACTGGTGCTAATGGTTGATATCGGTTGCTGCCAGCGTCCTAGGTATCAACCAAGTATCTTCTTAAAATATATGATATTCCGAGAAGCGCAGTTGTTGTTGTTATTGTTATTATTATTGTTGTTATTATTATTATCATCTTTTATTCATTAAACATGAAACTCAGTCAACTGAACATTTAAAAAAGTGTCACAAATACCACTGACTGGTGCTAATGGTTGATAAGGGTTGCTGCCAGCGTCCTAGGTATCAACCAAGTATCTTCTTAAAATATATGACGTTCCGAGTAGTGCAGTTCCGCTGATGTTATTGCAGGAAGCTGCAATTTCTTGATGTGTTTTGTGAAATTCTTGGACATGGTACCAAGTGCCCCGATGACAATGATTATTATTGTTATTATTATTGTTGTTGTTGTTGTTGTTGTTATTTTGACACCGGTTCTGTTTTGCTTAGCACGATTTGAGAAAAGCTTTGAAAGTTTTTTTCTGGATCGTATTAAAAAGCTTGGCTGTTGAGGGAATGAGTTTTCCGGGGTTAAAAATCAAACATTCCCTGCTCCTATTGGTTACACACAAGTGGTCCTCGACTTATAACAGTTCGCTTAGTGACCGTTCAAAGTTACAACAGCACTGGAAAAAAGGGACTTACGGCCGTTTTTCACACTTACGACCTTCGTTGCAGCATCTGCGCGGTCACGTGATCAAAATTCAGACGCTTGGCAGCTGACTCATATTTATGACGGTCGCAGTGTCTTGGAGTCATGTGATCCCCTTTTGTGACAAGCCAAGTCAACGGGGAAGCCGGATTCACTTAACAACCGTGCGACTCACTTGAACAGCTGCAGTGATTCACTTAACAACGGTGGCAAGAAAAGTTGTGAAATGTGGAAAACTCACTTAACAAATGTCTCGCTTAGCAACAGAAAAGTTGAGCTCAATTGTAGTAATAAGTCGAGGACAACCTCCGGCAGTCCCTGACTTACAACCATTCATTTAGTGACCATTCATAGTTTACAAAGGCACTAAGAAAAAGTGACGCATAGCCAGTCCTCGCATCTCCAATAGTCACGTGATCAAAATTTGGACAGTTGGCAACCAGCCTGCGTTTACAATGATGTCACCGTCCCAGATCAGGTGATCATTTAATGATCGCATGCCTGATTTACTTAACAACTGTAGTGATTCACTTAACAACCAGGGCACAAAAGCTTGTAAAATTGGATGCGACTCACTATTTATTTATTTATTTAGTGAGATTTATATACCGCCTCACAGTGCAAGCACTCTCTAAGCGGTTTACACCAAACCAGTAAGCAATGTAGATTATTTATATTGCCCCCAACAATCTGGGTCCTCATTTTACCTACCTCAGAAGGATGGAAGGCTGAGTCAACCTTGAGCCGGTGAGATTTGAACCGCTGACCTGCGGATCAGTGTCAGCTAAAGTGGCCTGCAGTACCTGCCTCTAACCGCTGCGCCACCTTGGCTCTTGATAACTGATAACTAAACAACTGCTTTGCTTAACAATGTAAATTTTGATTCCAATTGTGGTGGTAAATCCAGAACAACCTGTATGTAGTTGGTATCTACGAAACCGTTGTAGGGTTAAAAATATGACCCTAGAATCAATCTGGTATAGTATATCTGAGACAAGACAGACAGACAGACAGACAGACAGACAGACAGACAGACAGGAAGGAACTTAGTCTGTCTCCAAACCGAGCTTTTTCCCTTGCTTTTGAAAGAATTCTTATTTATCCCACATAAACTGAAGATGGGTCTCAATCCAATGAACGCCGTCTATGGATTCCCATATGGCAATTCCACACAGTTTTATTTTTGGATGCGTTCATCAAGTTGTATGTTTTATTATTCCTGCCTCTTGACACATCTTTTATTGATTATGCTGATTTTGTTGATTGCATCAACTCCCTAATTTTGGCCTGGCCCGACAGTGCCTCTCAAACCGTCTGCAAAATGGATCCCAGATTTGAATAAATTGAATTCAGCTTCCTCCCCTTCCCTCTACTTCTCTCCCACCCCGAAAATTCATGTACTGAGTGATATTCTGGGCCAGTTTTTCCTCAACCTCGGCAGGTTTAAGGGCCGTGTTGTTAAGTGAAGCCCTGCAGTTGTCCAGTTAGTTACATGGTCATTAAGCGAATACGGCTTCCCCGTTGACTTGGCTTGTCAGAAGGTCACAGAAGGAGATCACACGACCCCGAGGACATTGCAACCATCATAAATAAGAGCCAATTGCCAAGTATCCAAATCAGTGGTGGGTTGCTACCGGTTGCTACCGGTCAGCGAACCGGTAGTGGCGGGAGGCTCCGCCCACCTGCCCGGACGTCATCAAAAATGCTCTGCGCATGCACAGTAGTGTTGCGTGTGCACAAAGCACGCGTGCGCACCCACACGCTCCCGTTCCCGAACCGGTAGCAAAGGTAAGAGAAGCCCATTAGTGATCCAAATAGAATTCTTCATTGGCCAAGTGTGATTGGACACACAAGGAATTTGTCTTCGGTGCATAAGCTCTCAGTGTACATCTATATTCTTTTCTATCTCTATATACCGTATTTTTCGGAGTATAAGACGGAGTTTAGTTTTGGGGGAGGAAAATAGGGGAAAAAATCTACCTACCAGGTATTCATCTGGCTAGCGTCCTTAGTCTGGTCAGCTTCAGCACATTATTTTATCCCCTGGTTAGGGCTGAAAAAACCTTTTTCAGAGGGAGTAGCAATGAAAACAAGCCTGCAAAGACTTAGGGCTGGAAAAAAACTTCTTCGGCGTAGCAATGAAAAAATCCTGCTAGCACCTCGTTAGGGCTGGGAAAAAAGCTTCGAAAAAGCTACATTCGGAGTATAAGACACACCCAAATTTTCAGCCTCTTTTAGGGGGGAAAAGGTGCGTCTTATACTCTGAAAAATATGGTATATATAAAAGCAAAAACCACTCATGCCGCGATCACAAAATCTCCAGAACCGTAAAGCCTACAAACTTGAAATTTGGCACGTATGTTCCTCCTGGCTTCTAGGTGCTCGCTAAGAAAGGATTTTTCAAAACGACCATCAGGTCATTAGTATTTGTTACATTATTATTAACCCCCTCAGATGCTAATTAGTTCTACTCCCCACTCCCGACCTGATACAACACTTAGTGACAGTCACAAATTTTGATCACGGGGCCATAGGGATGCAGCAATGGTTGTAAGTGTGAAAAAAATGTCACAAGTCTAATGAATTTAGATGAAGATCTAGGATTCAGCTAAGATCTTGAATGATTTCTACCCGAGTTTAGATTTTAGATTTATTATTAGAGTTGGAAGGGACCTTGTAGGTCATCTAGTCCAACTCCCTGCTCAAGCAGGAGTTCCTACACCATTTGAGACAGATGGCAGTCCAGTCACTCCTTGAAGGTCGCAAGTGTTGGGGCTCTCACAACCTCAGAGCAAAAGTTAGCAAGACGGTTTGGTTGCTGGCCAGTGGAGAAAACACCTTTGCAAGAAAATTCGATTTTTCAAGGCCCGGAGCCCTTAAATTCCATCTGCCATTAATAATCTGGCCGTGATCTATGTAATATTCAGTTAAGTCTTATTTAATTTTGAGGTTATTTCTATTATTAATATTTCTTTAAAAAATTTAGAACTCTTTTGAAGTTAATAATTTGATGTATGGTAATACTATGTTAATAATATTAGTTTAAGATTCTTGTATTTTATATTTAGTTATTATTTATGCAATATTCATTTAAGTTTTATTTAATTCTGAGGAAATGTTGTGTAGGGTAGAGGATTGAAAGGAGGAGGAAGGAAGTTTTTCGTTTGCTTATTTTTCTTTTTCTTTTCTTTTTTTAATCTTATTTTTGTTTTTCTTTTTTGTTTGTATCTCTATTACTTTATATATAGACGATATATTATCAGTATATAATTTGGAGTTGAAGTTTTCAAAAAATAATGTGGAAACCCAAAAGGGTTTTTTTTTAATTAACTTAATTTAAATTTATTTAATTGATATCATGCCCTGTATTCTCTCTGGGAAGTCCGGGGGAGGGGGGAGGGAAGTGGGGGGGTTTAGGGGGGAGAAAAATAAAAAAAATGTTTGTACTTTCTATTTAATATTTAGCTATTATCTATGTAATTTTGTACTATGTAATTTTGAATTAAAAATAATAATAATAATAATATGGCCATGATCTTGTTGTGAAGACTGGTCAGTGGGGCTAAAACCTCCCCATCACACGGAGATATTTTTTCTGTGCTCTGAAATGATTCAATTCCCATGTAAAAACAGAGCTGGTTTTGTCTTGCTGGATTTGGACCGAAGCCTGGCGCTCAAAGCAAAGGCCATTTTTGGCACTTCCTCCGATAGTTTCGCTTTTGCAAATCTAAGTTTAACTCCTTTGAGTCTCGTTAGAAAAACCCGGGATATCTCCGTGACCCCATCGCTGGTGCACCACAGCTTTCTGTAAAGTCCTCGCCTAACGACCATTCAGTAACAGGTAGATTTACGACGACAGTCGAGCCCAAACTTTCCATCCGCAATTGAAACATTTGTTAAGTGAACGTTGCCCCCTTTTACGATCTTCCTTGCCACCGTTGTTAAGTGAACCACTGCAGTTCTTAACTTAGTAACACGGTTATTAAGTGAATCGGGCTGCCCCATGGGCTTTGCTTGTCAGAAGGTTGCAAAAAGGGGATCACGTGACCCTGGGACACAGCAACGGTCGTAAGTGTGAACCAGTTGCCAAGCATCCGAATTTTGATCTCATGATCATGGGAATGCTGCAAAGTTGGTAACTCTGAAAAACGGTCGTAAGTCACTTTTTTCATTGCCGTTGTAACTTTGAACGCTCATTAAATGAACTGCTGTAAGTCGGGGACTATCTGTGTCTTCGGAAATGACTTCGATGAGGGGCTAGAAGGGGAACTCATCAAATTTGCAGATGACACCAAGCTGGCAGGAATAGCCAACAGCCCAGAAGACAAAACTCAGGATTCAAAAAGACTTTGACAGACTTGAACACTGGGCCCTATCCAACAAAATGAAATTTAATGTGGAGAAAAGCAAGGTTTTACACCTGGGCAGGAAAAAAGCCAAAGGTGCAAGCACAGATCAGGGGAAACCTGGCACAAAAACAGTAACTGTGAGAGGGACCTTGGAGTCCTTAAGTGGACGATCAATATGAGCCAGCAGTGAGGAATTAGTGGAATTTAATCCAGGAGAGAAGCAACCAGGAATTAAGGAGAAACTTCCTAGCGGTGAGAACAATTAACCAGTGGAACAGCTTGCCACCAGAAGTTGTGGGTGCTCCATCACTGGAGGCTTTTAAGAAGAGACTGGACGGCCATTTGTCTGAAATGGTATAGGCTCTCCAGTCAGGGGTGGGATTGAAAAATTTTAGCAACCGGTTCTCTGCCTGGTTGCTGGGTGGGCGTGGCCATGGGGGCGTGGCCTACTCGGCCTCTTGCACCACGGCGACGGGGGGGCATTTTTGCCCTCCCCAGCCTCCGGAGGCTTTCCTCGAGCCTCCGGGAGGACGAAAATGGCCTCCCCCAGGCTCCGGAGCCCTCTGGAGGCCAGAAACGGGCCAGTTTCCGGACTTCCGATTCTTCTGGTAGGCCCGTTTTTCTCCCTCCCAGAGCCTCTGCGTGGGACCTGTACTTACCTCGCATCCAAAACGGGCCGCGTGGAGACTCCTGGGAGGGGAGGGGCAAGGTGGGCGGGGCCAGCCAGTTCTTGCAACTACCGATTCAGTGTAAAATTAACATCCGGTTCACCCGAACCGGTCTGAACCGGCTGAATCCCACCCCTGAGCCTCTCCTGCTTGTGCAGGGGGCTGGACTAGAAGACCTCCAAGGTCCCTTGCAACTCTTATTATTCTCCAAAGCACCCGAAGGCAGGACATGGAACAATGGATGGAAACTAATCCAGGAGAGAAGCAACCTGGAATTGAGGAGAAACTTCCTAACGGCGAGAACCATTAACCAGTGGAACAGCTTGCCTCCAGAAGTTGCAGGTGCTCTTATCACTGGAGCTTTTCAAGAGAAGACTGGACAATCACCTGTCTGAAGTGGTTTTGGACCTCCTGCTTGAGCAGGGATGGACTAGAAGACCTCCAAGGTCCCTTCCAGCTCTGTTCTGTTCTCCCTGAAGACAAAAATCCTTGATAGGATTCAGAAATCGGCTTCCCAAGGTCGTCTCCGCATTTCATTAAGGAGCGGCCCCGCGCGTGGTACAAATAGCATTTTTGAGAAGTTGCATGAACTATGTGGGTGGAGGTGAAGGAAGGAGCTGGGGTAGTGCAGAGGGAGGAAGTTTGATGTCATCCTTGGCTGTTTTCTGGTCATTGTTTTAATCAACTGGAATGCACGCTGGGCCAAGACTCATTTTGGCAGAAACAGCCGCGTTTCCCCCCCCCCCGTCTCTCAAAATGCTGGATCCGCATGAAATTCTCCGTTGCTTTCCGAATGGTGGAAATTTGGACGTGGGTTCTCGGGGGAAGGGAGCAGAGAATGTGGAGGGTGGGTGCTGTGGGTCTCAAAGCGGCAGAGGATAAAGTCATTGAGTCAGATTTTAAGACTGTAGGTAGTTTGCTGCTGCTAAGTGAGACGGTTACGCTAGATGTACTTTGCCTCGTTTTACGGCCTTTCTCGCCACAGTTGTTAAAGGGAATCTCCGCAGGTGTGAGGGTGGATTTGATTTAAATCAAGTCGATTTAAATCACAATTTATTTTTTAAAAAAATAATCTTTATTAAATGTTTTAAAAAGGAACACAAATATATACATATATGCAAAAAAACCATGTATCTAACTCTATATAACATCAATACATAATACATAGACTAACTGGGGAAAAAACATGAACCATTAATGTTAATATTTTTGTAGCGTTGCGTACCGTTATATCGATGGTACCGTTGGTTCTTTAACTTATCTATCTTAAGATATTTCTTTAGTTTTGTTACGTTTCTGATTCTATCGTACTTATTTTCCATTAAAAGTCTGTCTACCTGTCTTAATTGTGTTTCATTTTTGTATTTCTCACAAATTATTTCCTTTGATATTTATGTTCTAGCCAATTGTACCATTTTCCCCAAATCTTATAGAATTCTGTTTCTTCCTTATCTTGTAATTCAATAGTCAGTTTGCTCATTTCTGCGCAATCACAATTTAAATCACTAGTAAAAAGGCTTGATTTAAACCAACTCGATTTAAATCCTAATTTTTAAGGAGCAACGGCTCCTCCTCTGACTTGCTATTGACTCACCGACAGTCCTAATATTGCAGAATGTGCAGCCACATGCTACATAACTCAGCTCCATTTCATGCCGAATAAACTAAACTATTAATGCATCTTAAATAGAAAACTATCTTTAGATAGATTTTTTTACTCCAAAAGCGTTTTATTAAAATAAATTGGATAAAAATAAAAAAAATCCGATTTAAGTAAAAAAATCCCATTTTTTTTAAATTATCGATTTTTAATCCACCCTGGGCGGTGTTTAACTCAGTAGCACGGTTGTTAAGTGAATCTGGCTTTTCTTGTTGACTTTGCTTGTCTGGAGGTGGCTCGGATGTTTGTGTTACTAAACAAGATACTATGGAAGCAGAGTTATCTTAGTAACTAGGAGTCTTAACTTCCATCTTCAACAGAAGGCAGGACAAGAAGCAATGGATGGAAACTAACCAAGGAGAGAAGCAACTTAGAACTTAGGAGAAATTTCCTGAGAGTTAAAACAATCAGTGGAACAACTTGCCTCCAGAAGTCGTGAATGCTCCAACACTGGAAGTTTTAAAGACGAGATTGCATAACCATTTGTCTGAAATGGCATAGGGTTTCCTGCCTAAACAGGGGGTTGGGCTAGAAGACCTCCAAGGTCCCTTCCAACTCTGTTATTCTGTATTCAACTAGCACATTTTATGTCTTTTATTATTACAGTTTTAATATTTCTATAATAATTAGGAATCGAATAACACCCTTTCCGGCTAGTTTATTTCTTTTAATAACTTTTCAATATTTGTATAATAAAAACTGGGAGTCTAATAGCGCCTTTTCCTAAGTAGCCAATTAAATATTTTTATAATAAAAACCAGAAGGCATTTAGTAGCACCTTTTCCAACTAACAAGTCAAAGTGCATCTCATAGTCCTAAAAGATGCTACTGGACGCCTTCTGGTATTTTAAAAACCAAAATACAGCTACTTTGTGTTCACTAGCAGAAGCAACTGTGTGGTTAAAGTTTCGTTTCTATTTTTTAACAAATGAGAACTGTTGCTTATTTCCAGAATGCTTCATTGTTATTTTAGTCGCCTGGTTTTTTTGTTTTTTGTTTTCCTCTGCATCTCCGCTCCCCCCTCTATATTTTGCTTTAACTATTTCTGTTTAATTTCTCTTTCCCTCTAATTTAAATATCAGTATGCAACTCGGTTCCTGAATTAATTCATTTCCTACATTTATGCAATATGCTCACTACTCATCTTCCGATTGAGCAGGCTTGTTTCGATGCTAAACGACAGTTAGAAATAAAACCAAGATTAAAAGTCTAATAGAAAATATTTATTTCAGTACAAAAACAATAAATCCTGAATAATTACATCTTTGCTAAGAAACACGACCGTTCAGAGCTAAGACAGAAGAGATTAATGGAGAATGAGGAATGTGGACATGCGTACATGAACATCATATCACGTGTACTGCTTGTATTGGAATATACCATAATATTAGATAGGGGTGCATCACCCTGCATAGACATACAACTGACAATATTCACACCGTGACATTTTTGCGGTCAGTTGGAAAGAGACCTACCGGGTCCATCTTGTTCTCCAACGCAGGCAAACGAGAAAGCTTTTGGTTTTTTTTTTTTTCTGATGTTGCCTCCGAAGAAATATCTCTTGCTGGCTGTACAATCTGGCACGGAAGGGAAGACCTTGTTACGGCCTTGATTCACTGTCCCGAAGCCAGTTTCTCAAGTAGGAGACACGGGAAGGGTGAGGCCTGGCTTCTTTCCACGCTCTGCTGTCCTCTGCAGGAATTGTTCTCAACTTTATTCCCCATTTAAAGAGAGAGAGAGAGAGAGAGAGAGAGAGAGAGAGAGAGAGAGAGAGAGAGAGAGAGAGGTGTAGAAGGGTTTGTAGCTGAGGTCCGATGGCTTTTATCCCAGTTTGGAAGTTGGTACTTCGGCTTCAGGTGACACCAAGTGTTAGTACTGCTTAATAATCCCTTGGTAAGACCACACTTGGAATATTGCCTCCAGTTTTGGTTGCCATGATTAGAGAATAGAATGGGAGGGGAGGGGGAGGGGAGGAAAGGAGAGGAGGAGAGGAGAGGAGAAGAGAGAAGAGAAGAAAAGAGAAGGAAGACGGGAAGAGAAGAATAGAATAGAAGAAAAGAAAAGAAGACAAGAATAGAAGAAGAATAGAAATAATAGAGTAGAGTAGAGTAGAGTAGAATAGAATAGAATAGAATAGAATAGAATAGAATAGAATAGAATAACAGAGGGGAGGGGAGGGGAGGAAAGAAGAGGACGAGAGGAGAAAAGGAGAGGAGAAGAAAAGAAAAGAAAAGGGAAGAAGGGAAGAGAAGAATAGAATAGAATAGAAGAATAGAAGAAGAATAGAATAGAATAGAATAAGGATAGAATAGAATAGAATAGAATAGAATAGAATAGAATAGAATAGAATAGAATAGAATAACAGAGTTGGAAAGGGACCTTGGAGGTCTTCTAGTCCAACCCCCTGCTTAGGCAGGAAACCCTATCCCATTTCAGACACATGGTTATCTAATCTCTTCTTGGCTTGAATAATCATTTGTCAAATAGACGTGGTGACTCTAGAAAGAGCGCAGAGAAGAACGAAGGGGATTAGGGGACCGGAGGCTAAAACATACGAAGAAGGGTTGCAGGAATTGGGTATATGTCTACTCTAGCCTAATGAGGAGAAGGACGAAGGGTGACATGATAGCAGTGTTCCAATATTTGAGGGGCTGCCCCAAAGAACAGGGGACCAACCTATTCTCCAAAGCACCTGAGGGCAGGACAAGAAGCAACCAGTGGAAACTAATCAAGGAGAGAAGCAACCTAGAACTAAGGGGGAATTTCCTGACCGGGAGAACTATCATTGGACTGGCTTGCCTCCAGAAGTTGTGGCTGCTCCATCCCTGGAGGCTTTTAAGAAGAGATTGGACAACCATTTGTCAGGAACGGTCTAGGGTTTCCTGCTTGAGGAGGGGGTTGGGCTAGAAGACCTCCAAGCTCCCCTCCATCTCTTCCGTTATCCCATTCTCTGCATTTTTAATGTCAAAGAGAGAAAGACGGTGGCGAGAGATTCCAAGAACTCTTTGGGCTTGTGAGAATTTCGTTTTCCACTCTTGTCATGGTTTCTGTATTTTCAGTCCTAAGGGCGGGGCAGGGGGGGGGGAGAACAGTTTGCATTCAGATTTATAAAGATTTCTGCCTGTTGCTGAAGAGAATTCTGCTTTTCTCCGCCGAGTTTCCTCTTTTAGCAGCGAGGGGCAATGTTCCTTTCTGAACGCATGTTCAAGGGATAAATATACCGGCATTCTCCATTCCTCAGCAGTTGCTCACCACGTAAAATAGTCTTGCTGTGGATTGAGTTACGGCTGGGGTTGTGTCCTCCTCAAATGATAGTTTTGTCGTCACGGCTAATGATGGCGGGACGTGGGCTTTTTTTAAACATGGGTGTCCGTTTCTCTGTAAAGGGTTTTCTGGTGGTCCCTTCGGAAGGTCACTCCAGAATCCATCCACATAGAAAACTATTATAACAGAACAACAGACTTCCGGAAGAAACTTTGGAGGTCATCTAGTCCAGCCCCACTGCTCAAGCAGGAGAACCCGATACTGTTCTGGACCAGCGGCTGTCCAATGGGGGGCAAAGCTCACTTAACAAAATTCTCACTTAGCGATGTTAATTCTGGGGTGAAGTAAGACTGAAGTAAGACTTAAGTAAGAGCTGAAGTGGTGCAGTGGTTAAATGCTGCGACTGCAGGCTGACTGCTAGTTCAGCAGTTCAAATCTCACTAGGCTCAAGGTTGACTCAGCCTTCCATCCTTCTGAGGTCGGTAAAATGAGGACCCAGATTGTTGGGGGCAATATGCTGAACTCTGTAAACCGCTTAGAGAGGGCTGTAAAGCACTATGAAGCGGTATATAAGTAAAGTGCTATTGCTATTGCTATTAACGACCACAATTGAGCCAGCTGAGGAGGATACAAATTCGGGATCATATAACCGCAGGACAGTGCAACTACCAAAAAAATTGTCACGCAGTGATTTTTTATTGCCTGTTATATGTATATGCAGGGAGAAGCATCTCTATCTAATATAATGGTTTATTCCTGAGCACATGATTGATATGTTCTAGTACGCATGTATGCATTCCTTTCTCCGATCTCTCTTTCTGTTCCTGGCTTCCATTGAAGCAAGACCTATTTGTATATCAGAGATGTAGCATAATGAGGATTTATTGTTTTGTACCGAAATAAACATTTTTACTTAGACTTTTAAATGTCTGCTGTCCGGGAAAAGATCTATTTCTCCTTTGTGAGATTATTTTTCACCTCTGACAAAAATACATGCGGGTTTGCCAAGTGCCCGAATTCTGATCCCATGACCACGAGGATACTGAGATGGTCGTAAGCCTGAGGACTTGTCATAAGTCAGTTTCGTAAGGCAAGGACTACATCTATGGGAGGAAGTTGAAGCAGAGATCTCACAAATAACAAGTAAGAAAATAGAACAGAACAACAACAGTTGGAAGGGACCTTGGAGGTCTTCCAGTCCAGCCCCCTGCCCAGGCAGGAAACCATTTCAGACAAATGGCTATCCAATCTCTTCTTGAAAACTTCCAGTGATGGAGCACCCACAATTTTGGAAGGCAAACTGTTCCATTGAATAATTGTTCTCCTAGACATGGAATTTCTCCTTAGTTCTAGGTTGCATCTCTCTTTGATAAGCTTCCACCCTGTTGCTTCTTGTCCTGCCCTCAGGTGCTTTGGAGAATAGGTGCGACCCCCTCTGACCCCCTCTTCATTGTGACGCAAAGTCTCCTTAATTGCCCTTGGCAAGAAGACCCCCCAAAAATGTTACAATATGCTCCAAGCCATGAAAGCCTTTAAGATTGTGAGTAATTAGACTAAGAAATGGAAATGAACTAAGAGGCCAGGTAGCTACAGTATAGTATACAGTATAGCAGCATAAAGTGTTAACAAAGGAGAATATTTGTAGCTCAGGGTTGACATGAGGGGTCCTTGGTGTGCTCTGAGCTGGCTGGTTTTCTTGCAGACCTTTCATGATCCAAACTAGGTAACATCATCAGTGCTAGAAGGGAGTGGGGCAGAGGAGGAAGAGGGGAGGAAGAGGAGGAAGAGGAGGAAGAAGACTATGGGGTCCTTGATGCTTTCTGAGCTTGCTTGTTTTCTTGCAGACATTTCATTACCAAACTGGGTAACATCATCAGTACTAGTAAAGAGTGCAGTTCGCTGTCTGTTTATATTCTAGTGGCTTGTCCTGGGTTGGTCTTAGAAATTCTTTGCTTGGGCTGTTTAATGTTGGCTTCTTTGTCAGTTTCTTGATTGGGGTATTGTTTACTTGATTATTTGTCTGATGAAGTCAATCTATACTGATCTGGGTGCTGATTGCTGGTGGAGAAGTGCCTGGGGTGTTTTTTGGGCTTTGTGATAGTCCCTTTTGCATATTCTACAGATGTTGTTTATGTCTATGTGTCTGTTGATGGCTGATTTGTCAGAGTGCCAGGCTTCTAGAAATTCCTTGGCGTTTTGGGACTTGGCTTGGTCTAGGATGGTCACCTTTTCCCAATTGAAACTATGGTTAAATCCGTCTATATTAGAGATCTTCGAACTTGTCAACTTTAAGACTTGTGGACTTCAACTCCCAGAATTCTCCAGCCAGCATAGCTGGCTGGAGAATTCTGGGAGTTGAAGCCCACAAGTCTTACTTAAAGTTGCCAAGTTTGGGGACCCCTGGTCTATATGTTGTGAAATTAAAAAAATTCTCATCTTGCCTTCTGACTGCTAGTTGTTTGACTAGTGTAAGGTGTTATTTTTCAAGGTGGGAAATTCTGGGAATTGAAATCCATACATGTGAAAGTGGTCCAGTTTGAGAAAACTGGATCTAGATGATAGTAACACCCAATTTAAGTTCACTGACCATCTCAAGGCACAATGCTTACTTCTGAGTCTAAAAATTCTGGCCCCAGAGTAGACGTTCTCCCATATAACCTTGGACTGACCTTGTTGGAAAGACACAAACACACTGGAGAAACTTCACAAGAGCCCACACCAAAGTGCCCCGATTCTGCCAGCTTAGGGAAGGAATTGTTTGTCTCCTACACACACCATTCCCTGACAACACCAAGTCTTTTGTCTCCTTACCAAAATGCCATTCCTCTACTTTCCCCACCCCCACTGTAAATTTCATTCTTCAAACAAACCGTTCCCACCTTTGACAGAAGCATGCAAGAAAAAGCTTGGGTTGTATGCATGTTCAATTCTGTTCCTTGTTGTTAATGGTTCAGCAAGGCACCCATCCATGTCACAAGGTGGCATAGTTAAGGACATTAAAGGTAAAGGTTTCCCCGCACCTGCATGCTAGTCGTTTTCCAGCTCTAGGGGCGATGCTCATCTCCGTTTCTAAGCCGAAGAGCCAGCGCTGTCTGAAGATGTCTCTGTGGTCATGTGGCCGGCATGACTCCACGCCGAAGGCGCATGGAGCGCTGTTACCTTCTCACCAAAGTGGTCCCTATTTTTCTACTTGCATTTTTTTTAATGTGCTTTCGAAATGCTAGGCAGAAGCTGGGACAAGAAACGGGAGCTCACTCCGTTACGCGGCGCTAGGGATTCGAACCGCTGAACTGCTGAATCGACAAGCTCAGCGTCTTAGCCACTGGACACTAAGAGGACACTGAGAGAGACCTAAATCTCAGAACGACCAAACTCTATGGAGAGCTCATCCACACATATAGAATTGAGATGGTGTGATCTTTGGAAATTGATTGCAGATAGACGTCAACTTACAACCACATTCTATTCCTATTTTCTCTTCTCTTCTCTTCTCTTCTCTTCTCTTCTCTTCTCTTCTCTTCTCTTCTCTCCTCTCCTCTCCTCTCCTCTCCTCTCCTCTCCTCTCCTCTCCTCTCCTCGTTTTCCATGTTCCTTCTCCTCTCCTCTCCAGTTGCCAATAAATGTGTTGAGTTAGCAAATACTGCCTAGCCCCATGGTTTTTCTTCACTAATCCATATACTTAATATACACTAATCCATATACTTATTTATACACTAATCCATATACTCATTTATACTGCTTCCCACTAATGTCCTTTTACATTTCACGTATATAAATCAATGTTTTTCAGCCTTTAAGCCGTGTGGACTTCAGCTCCCAGAATTCTCCAGCCAGCATGAAATCTGGGAGTTGAAGTCCACGCATCTCAAAGGATCTTCCGTTCTGACTGAACGGTGAGGAATGGAAGGATTTATATTCCTTGACAGTCGATCAAAGTGCTAAGGACCAGCTGCTTCCAAGGAATATGAACCCTTCCATTGATTCCCCACCATTCAGTCAGAACTGAAGAAGCTTCTTGGATGAGAAGCGAAATGTCTTCAAGAGGGAAAAAAATCCAAGGAAGTCCAGTTGCCTTTTGAAAAAGCACCTTTGGGACAACCATGACCTGGATGACTGAGACTCTCCATAGACATTTAGCCTTGGAGGTTTGGCTAGAGCAGTGCTTCTCAAATAGTGGGGCGGGCCCCCCTGGGGGTGCGCGGAGCAATGCCAGGGGGTGCGCGTGACCCCGTGGAACGTGCCTTTTTTTGGCCGCAGGGAATAGGGGTTTTTTGCACCGAACAATAGCACACAGCACAGAGCAGGAGATATGAAGTGCAGATAACAAACCCTTAAAGAGACACCATGGAAAAATATTTAACAGGGATGAAAAGAAAGGAGGAGAGAGATGGAGATAATGAGACAAATGTAAGTCTCCCGAAAGCTAAGACGAGGAAATATGACGAAGCGTATGTAGCGCTTGGCTTCACTGTGACTACTGTGGGAGACGGGGAAAGACCGGTATGTTTACTGTGTCTAAAAATGTTGGCAGCGGACAGCATGAAGCCAAATAAATTAAGGCGTCACTTAAACACATTACACCCCAATTACGCTGATAAACCGCTTGAGTTTTTTCAGCGAAAACGTGCCGAATATTGCAAGCAATCATCCCGGTGGAGAGTTGGGGGGCGCACGAAATGTTTACTTCTTCCTGGGGGGGGGGGGGCGTAACAGAAAATAATTGAGAAGCAATGGGCTAGAGAGAAGCTATGAGACTAATTCGGTGGGAGCAGAGCTCCTTGATGGCTGTCCAGAGTTTTCAGGCTCTCCGGTCGGTGTAGTAGGGAAAGGGAAGGAAATAAATATCTTCTGCTTGAGGTAGCTGCATTTTAAGCTAGCTGGCACCAGCAGAGCGCAGAGATTGCCGGAAGGCTAAACCTGGAATGAGTGAACTTTTTGCCCTCTCGGATAAGGGAGGGATCTAGATAGAGAAAGAATGCTTAGAAGAAAAGACCTTGTTTATGGAGATTGCCGGATCGCTCTGGGGAACTGGATCCTTCCTGCTAAAGGCTGATCCCCGATTCCCAAGAATGAAGCTCATTTACCTGTTGGGAAGGGATTTTCAATAAAAGGGGGAAGAAACCCAATATTTTTCCTTTTCCTTCTTTCCTTTCCTCCTCCCCTTCCCCTTCCTTCCTTCCTTCCTTCCTTCTCCCTCCCCCTCCCCCTCCTCCCTCTCCTTCCCTCTTTCTTTCTTTCTTTCTTTCTTTCTTTCTTTCTTTCTTTCTTTCTTTCTTTCTTCTTCTTTCTTTCTCTCTCTCTCTCTCTCCCTCCCTCCCCCTCCCTTTCTTTCTTTCTTTCTTTTCCTTTCTTTCTTTTCTTTCTTTCTTTCTTTCTTTCTTTCTTTCTCTCTCTCTCTCTCTCTCTCTCTCTCTTTCTTTCTCTCACTCACTCTCTCCCTCCTCCCTCCTTCCCTTCCCTCCTCCCTCCCTTTTTTCTATTTTAACTCCCAGTAAATTTGTTTTGTTTTTATCAACCCGCATTGAGCATTTTTATAACCTCCATTCTAAGCCACCAGCTGAAGTCTGAAAGCTGTAATTGTGCTAAATTGTAATGATCCCACCCATCATCCACACACAGCCAGAAGACACGGGTTCTGTCCCACAACTTAGGGCTCTAGGCTCAGGTCCAAAGTTTGCAAAGCCAACCGAGAAGGGCCAGTGATCTCATTTTGTTCCAAAGGGCGGGTGCCACTCCAAAACAGGCCCTCCTTCTGGGCATCCACCAGCTGACACACCTTAGCCAACGGTTTCCCATCTTTTAACACATCCGGAAGGTATATTTTGCATACTATACAAATACATCCCTGCGGATACCAAGGGTAAAGCTTTCGGCCTGCTTGTCTGTATCTTGCCTTAATCGTAAAACCCCATCATAGTTCCCCACATGCGCCTGCACATGTGTTGTGTGTAGGAGAGGATGTGTAAGGTTCAGGGCGATGTCGCAATCTTTCCATGGTGCAATCAAATCCTGGCCTAGTTCAAAATGTCATATCAGAAGGATTTTGATTCATGAGATGAGTAACTCAGCTTAGCAGGATGCTGAAGTCTGGATACCATCTGGATAGGTGGAGTCAAAGGAGGGCAGGCTAGGTCACTCTGGGTTCAACGATTGGGAGCCTGCAGGTACAGGTAAATGAAGGCTTAACAAATGGGGATTTGGATCCTGGCTTATTTAGGGTTTATTTATGCATTTATGTCTTCCTTCCTTCCTTCCTTCCTTCCTTCTTTCCTTCCTTCCTTCCTTCCTTCCCTCCCTCCCTCTTTCTTTCTTTCTTTCTTTCTTTCTTTCTTTCTTTCTTTCTTTCTTTCTTTCTTCTTTTTCTTTCTTTTTTCTTTCTTCTTTTTCTTCCTTCCTTCCTCTCTGTCTCCTTCCTTCCTTCCGTCCTTCCTTCCTCTTTCCTCCCTCCCTCCCTCCCTCCCTTCCTTCCCTGCCTCCCTCCCTCCTTCCTTCCTCTCTCTCTCTCTCTCTCTCTCTCTCTCTCTCTCTCTCTCTCTCTCTCTCTCTCTCTCTCTCTCTCTCTCCCTTCCTTCCTTCCTTCCTTCCTTCCTTCCTTCCTTCATTATTATACAAATACAAGTAGTCCTTGACTTACAACCGTTCTTTTAGTGACCGGCTCCAAATTTGGATTTCACCACTGATTTAAATGTTTCCCTATTGTCTTTCTTAGCCACCTGTGTATCTTTGCCCAAATTTCTTTTTTTGTCTTGGATGAAGGTTGGCT
The DNA here is from genome assembly GCA_023053685.1 of Diadophis punctatus similis. NCBI lineage: Eukaryota > Metazoa > Chordata > Lepidosauria > Squamata > Dipsadidae > Diadophis > Diadophis punctatus. The sequence continues at coordinate 3,647,458 of JALIGW010000030.1, read as the reverse complement.
TGTGCCACGAAAAAGGTGCCTGCCTGTGCCAGGATGAATTAATTTCCAGGCTCTTGATTTAAGCTGTAGCAAGAATGCACCTCCTGGGCGTGCCAAAATATTTGTGTGCAACGGGTCTCTGGCAAAAGCAAGCAGAGACATTTTCCTTCCTGGGTTTTTTTTTTAGTTAGCTTTTTTACGGTCTGTCAATTATTCTCCAAAGATTGATTGCCTTCCCGATTGCTGTTGGACTTCAGCTTCCATAATCTTCAACGACCCTGTTCAGTAACATCGGAGCTGGAGTCCCAACAGGATCGGAAGGCAATCCATTGTAACTTTGCACAGTCCACTAAATGAATCGTTGTAAGTGGAGGACTACCTGTACAACCCCCCCCCCCAAATTCTCAGCCACACATCTGGAGGGCCTTGCTATATTTTGGGAACCTTTGTGCGATATGTAGCCTTCAAATCTTGGTCTAATAATCTCCCACCATGCTTAGCCAAATATCTCTCTAATATCTGTGTAAACATTTCCTTCCTCTCTCAGCGTGTTTATTCTTCTTTTTTTCAAGTAGGAGTGTTTGATTGCCCAACCATATTGATTTTATCAGCAAATGGCTAACTTTTCTGCAGTGTATTAATTATTTCTATGCCTAGTTGGCCTGCCCCATCTTGTGGACTACAGAAGTAATTGATTATATATATGTATATGTATATGTATATGTATATGTATATGTATATGTATATGTATATGTATATGTATTCCTATTGTACGCCGCCCTGAGTCCTACGGGATTGGGTGGCCTATAAGAACATTAAATTAAATTAAATTAAATTAAATTAAATTAAATAATTAAATTAAATTAATATATATATATATATATATATATATATATATATATATATATATATATATATATATATATATATATATATATATATATAAAATGTGTATGTGTGTGTATGTATATGTATATGTATATTAGATTAACAGAGTTGGAGGGACCTTGGAGGTCATCTAGTCCAACCCCCCGCCCAAGCAGGGGATCCTACACCATTTCTGACAAATGGCAGTCCAGTCTCTTCTTGAAAGCCTCCAGTGATGAAGCTCCCACAACTTCCGAAGGCAACTTCTGTTCCGTTGGTTGATTGTTCTCACTGTCAGAAAATTTCTCCTTATTTCCAGGTTGAATCTCTCCTTGTTCAGTTTCCATCCATTATTCCTTGTCTGGCCTTCGGGTGCTTTGGAAAATAGCTTGACCCCCTCCTCTCTGTGGCAGCTCCTCAAATATTGGAAGACTGCTATCATGTCTCCCCTGGTCCTTCTCTTCACTAGACTGGCCATGCCCCGTTCTTGCAACCGTTCTTCATATGTTTTAGTCTCCAGTCCCCTCATCATCCTGGTTGCTCTTCTCTGCACTCTTTCCAAAGTCTCAACATGTTTTTTATAGTGTGGTGACCAAAACTGGATGCAGTATTCTAGGTGTAGTCTTACTAAGGTTTTATAGAGTGGTATTAGTACCTCACTTGATGTGTGTGTGTGTGTGTGTGTGTGTGCGTATGTGCGTGCGTGCGTGCGTCTGTCTATTATCTATATCTATCGGTATCTATCGGTATCTATCTATCTATCTATCTATCTATCTATCTATCTATCTATCTATCTATCTATCTATCTATCTATCGGTATCTATCTATCTATCTTTAAAGATCATTCAAGAACAAATAAGAAAATGTTTGAGAATACAAGGATAGAGGGAACTTTGACTGAAAATATACAGCTAGTCCTCGACTGACGAACACAATGGAGCCCAACATTTCCGTTGTTCAGTGAGATGTTCATTAACTGAATTTTGCTCCGTTTTATGACCTTTCTTGCCTCAGTTGTTAAGTGAATCCCTGCAGTGGATAGTTAGTAACCCGGTTGTTAAGTGATCCGGCTTCCCCATGGAGTTTGCTTGTCAGAAGGTCGCAAGAGGGGATCACGTGATTTCCCCGGGACACTCCAACAGTCATAAATACGAGTCAGTTGCTAAGGATATGAATTTTGATCACGGGACCACGGGGATGCTTGGAAAGGTCGTAAGTGTGAAAAACAGTCCCTTTTTTTCAGTGCCGTTGTAAATCCGAATGGTCACTAAACGAAACATTACAAGTTCTGTACTGGAAGCACCATCTTGGTGTGACGAAAGTCCAAAACGTCAAATCAATCCGTCGTGAATTACATCCGATATGAAGTCATTCTTAGCAAGAGCTTTTATCTAATATTCGATACCGGTCCTCAGTGTTTACCGCTGAGGTAACCGCTCTCTTATTCCCCTCAGGTTTAGAAAAAAAGAAACCAGCTAATTCATAAGGGGAAAAAAAGTAATAATATGGGAGATATTGATTTTGAAAGAGCATTTCGGCCATTCTAAAGGACAGCGATATTGATAACCGGAATCTTTGATTGATCTAAGAAAGGAACAAGATCGAATCCTTTCAAATCCCTAATGTCAGCAACTTCCCCCTGAGGAGAAATGGGTGCCTTTCTTTTCTTTTCTTTTTTTTTAAAAAATAATTTTTATTTGATTGTAAACATTAAAAAAAGACGAACAAACATTAAACAAAACAAAACAATACATTTACAATTATACATATAACCCTCTTGGGTAATTCTATGGTAAGTTATCTCGACGATAATTTTTTGCTGAGGAGAAATGGGTGCCTTGCTTTTCTTTTCTTTAAAAAATAATAATTTTTTATTTGATTATAAACATTAAAAAAGACAAACAAACATTAAACAAAACAATACATTTACAATTATACATATAAACCTCTTGGGTAATTCTACGCTAAGTTATCACGACGATAATTTTTTTGCTGAGGAGAAATGGGTGCCTTGCTTTTCACTGGCCAAATTACTTTGGGAATTGGCAGTTCCTCAGCTTATGACCGCAGCCGAGCCCGAAATCTCTTGTGGTTAAGCGAGACGTTTGTTAAGTGAGAGGTTTTTTTGCCGCGGGTCGTTAAGCGAATCACTGCGGTTGGTATGTTAGTTAGTCCTCACCTTATGACCACAACTGAGCCCATAATTTATGTTTTGTTAAGTGAGAAAATTGTTCAGTGAATTTTGCTCCGTTTTGTGACTTTTCTGGCCACGTCGGTTAAGTGATTCAGTGAAGTTGTTAAATTAATAACCTGGTTGTTAAGTGAATCTGGTTTCCCCACATTAACTTTGCTGGTCAGAAGGTCGCAAAAGAGATCGCGTGCCCCCCCCGGGGTACTGCAACCAGGGGGTTGGACTAGAAGACCTCCAAGGTCCCTTCCAACTCTGGTATATTCGGTTAACTCTGCTTTTCCTGGCCTGCTTTGCAATGGAGAACTTGTGGTGTGAGTGGAATGAGGCTTAGGGGTGTGTATGTGTGTGTGTGTAAGAATGAAAAAGAGCATGAATAATCATTGCCTGGAGGAAAGTGTTTGGAGCCACACCTACCCTACTCAAGGGTGAC